>CP092090.1:3225000-3637500 GCA_029203775.1 Neoneuromus ignobilis | reverse complement strand
ATTTATCGGTTCGAGTAACTATAGATATAAGAGAACGTAATACGGTATGAAAAAAACGGATATGAACATGATCCACAATCGCTAGAATTGTGAAACCCTTTTGATAATATGAAACGTTTTTTGCCCGTTTCCATGCCATAACTTATTTGCAAATGTCAGTAATATACATTTACAGACTTCATTAACATTATCGTTGGATCTACTAACTGAACATGCATGCATTTGCTCCCTCTTGTTCATTTATATATATATATATATATATATATATATATATATATATATATATATATATATATATTGTATACAAACCATGTCCATGAAACTATCATCCATAAAGTGACCGTGTTATGAATTCGAATAAAGGATTGTCAAGACATAAAAAACTTTGATTCGATTCTATTATATTAACATGAATGTACTGAATTATCATTTAGGATGACCTTCTATTTTGATTCCATTCTATTTAACAAAATACACACATTATTTATATTAATATTTAATTTTATATTATTAACCTCTTGTCTGATAATTTATTTTGAAACAAGTGTACCTATTTATCCTATTCAGTTAATTAATTTATTATTAAGACTGTTATTTTAATTTTTTTAGGTAAATTGTTTACACAAATATTATATTCAAATAATTTAAATATTTCTGTGAGGCTATTCAGTCAAAATCGAGTTTAGCTAATGATAAAGTGATTGAATGAAACGAATCATTATTTTCATTATTAAAACACTATTGTTATTTTTTATTAGCACCAAGTATTTTGCTATATTTTTCCTTGCTAATTTTTTATTCAGCTTATTCCAAATTCAATATTTATATAAAATAAAAAAAGATTACATTTTAACTTGATTTTTCTCAAAAAAGTCCTGTTTTGTTTTACAAAATAAATTATTTCTTTTTTTATAAGCATTTATTTTCCTATTTATTAAGTAATCCTATATTTATTGATCTTACAATTAATTACTATATATATATAGGATTTTCCAATAAGAATGTCAAAACTTTGATAGTTAGTGGCAGCCGTGTTTGAATTTTTTTAAACTCTTTTTAACATTTTTACTCAGTGTAGATAAACCACAAATAACAGAAGCATTGAAAATTTATATCGAAAGTGAATTTCATGAAATTGAACCACAACTATGTGAGAGAATGACTAAAAATTGGACTAAACGAATGCACTATGTCAAGCAAAGTTGTGGTTGTCATATGAGTGAAATTGTGTTCCATCATTAATGCCATAGAATATACTTTAAAAGAAAAAAATAAATAACTAAATAATTAATTACTTTTTGTTATATTTTGATTTAAACTTCTGAAGCGCTATTGCAATACCTCTCTCTCTCTCTCTCTCTCTCTCTATATATATATATATATATATATATATATATATATATATATATATATATATGAAATAAACACATTTTTTCTTGTATAAATAAATTAAATGGAAATTTTACATTAATTTTTATTAACAGTGTCAGTATATTTTTTACTTCATGTTTTTCTTTTTAACATGAAATGTGCTTTTAATGTCATATATACTATTTATATACATATTATTTTCATACTAGTATAAATATTGAAAAATACCATTTAGTAAAATACTTTTCTAATGGCTGAAACAGCAAATAAAATTCTCTCCAAAGTGGCTTTTAGTCGAAGCCAACAACACTATCAAGTTTCAGGCCACCGTAGTCGTTACACCGTTTAAGATAAATCCGTTTATCTACAATATTTTCAGTCGAAACTTCCGCGCGGCGCAAATTTCCACCGAGTTTCTCCCGTCACACTCATATTTCAATGTCGCCGTCGACTAAATATGTTAAAACGGAAACATATTGCGTTGTATATACTTTTCTCATAATTGGATCATGGCGTGTAGTAGTAGTCGGTGCTGTACTCGATGCTGAAAGTGAAGTATAAGTCATCGGAGACCCTTTCAGTAATTGAAGTTATATCTACGATAATCTGGCCGTGCGGAAACGACGAAGGATATGGGCGGATGGTGTGTGTGTGAGTGGGGTATATATGCAGGTACCGGAGAGCAGCGAGCGGAACACCCGACGGACCAACTTTACAAACTCCGCGCATTTACAATATTCCTCGGTGTATAATGAAGATCGCTGACAACAGCTACTAAAAGTCTTAATGTCTAGTGGATACGATGGAACTTCATACGACGGTTAACTGTGGTGTCGTTCGACGTTTTCGAGACTTTTAAACTATCTTCAGGTCACTAAACTCTATTATACATCTTTGTGTGTCTGATATTAAAACAGTACTCGATGATTGAGTAACCGTTAATTAAGATGAGAGATTTAATCTCCGGATCTCATCTATGTTTCGCATATGCACTTGGATATAAAATATTTTACATTTGAATTTCTATATTCGATAGAATTTCTTAAATAAACATTCTTTGTTTTTCTCTTGTTCATATATTCAAGTTCTACTTAATTATCTCTCTTATTTAATGATTGAGTCTTATAAATGCTATTAAACTAATTTATTCTTGTCACATTTATATTCGTATTGTTCATTTTTAATTGATTAAATATATGTTGTAATATTTTATTTCATACCTGTATTCAAACGAATAATAAATAAAAAATATAAAACCAAAATACAACACAATCTTTATTAATTTGACAATTAAAGCTTATCAAATTTTTTTTAGTTATTTGCAATTATATATATATATATATATATATATATATATATATATATATATTGTATACATAGCAGAAATATAAGAAAATTTGTCAAAATGAACTGGAAAAGAAAAATATTGGATAGGTCGAAGTAAAATACTTTAACAAAAGCCTTTCTTTAACACTGGATAAAAAGAGGTTGATGGTGATGATGATTACATATATATATATATATATATATATATATATATATATATATATATATATATATATATATATATTTATATATAATATACACATATACATATAGTATATTATATATAGGATGTTTTTAAGGGTATAGAACTGTAAATAAAATAAATTTAAAATTCTATCACCCTTAATAAACACCCTATATTAACACATATTAGTCTTTTTTCATCCACTGTAGTATGAACTTCATTCTCAAATTTTTTTAGGGTGAGACTTAAATATAGTAATGTATAAATGAGACTTAAGTATAGTAAAGTATAATAAATGATAGTAAATTATAATAAAAAAGTAAATGTATGTCTAAACTCTTTAATCTCATTTAGGTCACCCTACAATTTTATAAATCTAACATTTTTCTTTCTCATTGTACATTTATGGATTTTCTTATATCTCAGTTCTCTACACATGGATTTCTTTCGAGATTTTTTTATATTTTATTGGATTTTAGGTTTTTAATTTCTGTTGGCCATTATTGGTTTTTCTTCTTGTTATATAGCCAACTCATTTCCATTTTAAACAATTCACTGTTATAATGCAACAAATATTTTTTTTAAACCCATTAATTTTTTTTCTTTGCGAATTATTTCCAACAAGATTTTTTTCCATGCTTTTCTGTGTTATCTAGAGTTGTTTCAACATTCTGAAATTTTAGATCCTTTTTTCACTATCATAAGTGTGAACAGGTAGAATGCATTGATCGAAGATATTCCTTTTCAAATGCATTTAATATATATATATATATATATATATATATATGTGTATATGTATATATATATTCATAAATGTATGTATCATTTCTAGAAATAATTAAATCATTTGATATTTTTTTTTAAAAACAAAAACTGGAACTTTTTTTATATTCACCATTTCTTTTTGAATTTATATAAATATATATAAAATATACCAAAAAAAATAATTTCCAAATGCAAGTTTAAAATTCATTCAAGATTTGAAAAATTTATTTGAAAAAATATGTAATATTTTCTAGTAATCAATATTTTTAATTAGTAAATCTTAATGTTTATATATTAGGTTGGCAAGTATCTCCCTTCCGCTTTTTTTTTTTTGTACATAGCTGCGAAATTCAAAAGACCAGAAGGCGGAAGGGAGATATTTGCCAACCTAATATAATCTATAAAAATTATGAAAAATATACCAAATAAATTTTTATAAAAATATTTTTTTAATAAAAAATTGTTTAAAGGAATAATATAGTATTGCAAAATATTTTTTTTGCTAAATAAAATTATATTTTTTTTAAAATATCACTACAACTGTTAAGATTACAAAGTCTGTAAAAAGATACACACATACACGTATATATATATATATATATATATATATATATATATATATATATATATATATATGCTATGTAAATTCCAATCAATATAAAATGTAGAATAATAAAAAAAAATCCCATAATATAATTTCCGTATCATTCATTTTTCGTACACAACGATAAAAAATATACATGTGTACTGACAACGAACACACATTCCTCCACCAACCATCTAATACAGCCGAATTATTCGTAAACTGTAACACGGATCTATTTTTTTTTTTGTCCTTCCGTTGCACGTTCAGCAATACACGCGGTCCGAGTGCGAGAGACGAGCGTAGCATAGAAAAAACACATACCAAACGCGCGCACACATCCACAAAACGTGGCCTCACGTCGTCCCCGAAGTACAAATCCGCGATTTGAACGGCGGGTCAGCAGGAAAAAAAACGTCTGCAGAGCTGATACAATGCCATCCCCGAGGACACGACACACGACGGTTGTGTGTTTTGTTTGGGACGCGAATTGGAGAGATACTCGATTGTATATCCGGCTCGGTTCGAGCAAGATTTGTATTTAATGGTTTCAGTTATGTACCGGATTTTTTTGATGTTTTTCTTATAAGGAATATAAATAAAATTGCCAGCGCGGTTCTTTTTTTAATGTTTGTGTTGTTGTTGCTTTGGCTGTTGTTGTTGTTGTTGTAGTATACGAGATGATCTTGTATTTAAATTTGCACGTTTAAAAAAGAAGTCGCTTTTTTCTGTTGCGGGGATATTGGATTTTTAACATAGATAAAACGAGCTTGAGGATATTTATGGACAAAAAAATCAATTCGTTTTGTATTCATTTATTTTAGCAATTATATGTTTTGAATTTAATTACTATTTCCATTTCAACTATAATAAATTAAAACTTTTAAAAATTAATCTTCCAGAATAACAAAATAAATTATCGGATTAAACCCAAAAATGAAAACATTTTTTTTCTTTCATTTTATTCAAACGCTCTTTAATTTACGATTCTCTATTAAATATGTTGACATTAAAAATATTAATTATACTTATTAAATTATATAAATTTTATCTTTATATATATATATATATATATATATATATATATATATATATATATATATATATATGTTTGTATATAGAGAAAAATATAGATAGAGGTATAAAAATCGTTAGAAAAAAATAGAAAGGCATTATTGATCACATTAAAATTATATATTTAAATAAATATCTTTATCATAGTCAACATCTTTCACCCATTACTTGATTAAAGCCTCTCCCAAAATATTTAGTAGTTTTCTCTTCCAATTTATTTAGATTATTATTTTTATATTTCTGTTCCATCTGTCAATATATCTCTTTCTAAACATATATATATATATATATATATATATACAGCTGGGTCTGTTTTTGTGCGGATTATTTTAATGCGATTTTGAAGTTATGCGATTCATATTTCTTCTTAATATTTTTTTATGCGATTTTTTTTAATGCGATTTTGAAGTCATGTGATTCATATTTCTTCTTAGTATCTTTTTATATGAATTTTTTTAAGAATTTCTTTAAACGGTTATTTAATTCAACGAAAAGCTCTTCAGTTTTATGAACAAATGAAGGAATCAGAGCCATTTACTTCCGCTTCTCAAACTGATAATTAATTTTCGGATAGCAAAGGATGGTAAACCGGGTTTTTAAAAAGGAATGCACTGCATAACGTGAAGATTACGGGCGCGATTTTTTTAAACAATATTATGTTAAACGCACTTTTTAATTTATATCGGATAAATTAAAAAAATAGTCAATAGCAGTAACTGACACTTGGAAAAAAATTTCTATCTTTGACTGTATAAACCATGTTGCATTTGCTATTACTCAAATAAAACCACACACTTTAAATGCCTGTTGGAAAAAGGCTTGGCCTACATGTCTTGAAAAGAGTGCAACTATTCACTTTTTTTATTTTCTTATTTTTATTCTAAACAGTGCAGATATTATTGCAATGATAATTAAAATATGTATGAAAAATTCTAAAATAAATTATACATATGTATTTTTTTTACTTTGAATAAAATGAAATAGTTAATTAAAAAATAAAGTAAAAAAAATTGTTTTGTATCAATTTGTTGCAGATATTTGAATTTTTTTAAGCATTTTTTATGCCCTGATTTTTTTATGCGAATTTTAGAGTAATTTCACTTCATAGCTTTGGTTTTATGCGGTTTTTAAAAATTACGGAACGTATTCCTAATTTTTCAATGTAAATTAATTTTTTTTGTGCGATTTTTTTTAATGCGGTTTTCTGCGGAACATATCTACTGCATAAAATCAGACTCAGATGTATATATATACATATATATATATATATATATATATATATATATATATATATATATATATATATATGTGTGTGTGTGTGTGTGTGTGTGTATATATATGTATGTATGTATATATGCATAATTGTGCTACAACCGTTTCGAAATAAGGATTGATATTCTAAATGAAAATTAAATTCGTACTTGTTTATAAAAATGAAAAGTGTTCTAATTAGATAATAAATATTTGCGTGTGAATTTACTTGTTTATGTAATAAATGATTAAAATATATATTCAAATTAGGAAAATTGAATCTTGAAAATTAAAAAATAAATTAAAGTAGACGACGCACTTTTTTAATTCGTGAAATTATAAATTGTCCACATCCATTGTAATAAGTATTTTAAGAAAACGTGGCACGTACAGCTAAATTATGAATAATACGAAAAACAAATTTATCTCTTCAAAAATTATATATATATATATATATATATATATATATATATATATATATATATATATAAGTTGATGTAAATAATAAGAGAGATTAAAATTTATAACGCGAATAATCACAGTGCAAATTAACTCCCACGTCACGTATATACATTATATCCGTACACATTTTTTTAAACGAGAGCGCAACATTATCATCTTAAAAAATTATAAAAAATATCTTTGATGGAGCTCATCCCTCCGCTGTACCCCTGACAAGATATACCAATTTTCTTAGAAACTCCGTCGAGAGAAAAAAATAACACACAACAATACGAGTTCTTTGAGTGGCGTCGATGGCGGCGGCAACGACGTCGGTCGGCGGTGGTAGTGGCGTCGGTGGTGGTGGTGGAGGAACACACACAAAGAGTGGGGCTAAACGAATGATGACGATACACCAGCCATGAAGTCGTTAGATTGTCGTATAGATCTTATCTAAATGGATATAGTGGAATATTCGCGTTTATGTATTTTTATTTATGTAAACATTCGCACGTTGTTTTATCGCGACACGTTCGCTACGTGCTCGAAAATACGGACCGATGTTCGATGTTTGCATTGATTGTAACTTAATTAAATCTCGTTAAAAAAGCACGATAACAAATTACAGTTTTACAGGTTTGGCGATAAGTGGAAAATGCGTCGCTGAAATCTTAAACATTTAACGAAAGTTTATTATTTCGTTAGGTAAATTTGTTTTAATTATAATCATCGTTACTTGTTTAAAAAAAATCCCTCACCCAAACTCCAGATGATTTTATAAAAGTGTTCGCTAGTCACTTTTTATTTCCTTCATTTAATTGATCAGATACATTTTGCTGTTCGTGCTATCATCACATTAAAAATATCTTTAATGATAATAAAAAGCCCATCGAAATGCGAGTCATCGATTAAAGTAAACAATAAGTAATCATCAAACACTATTTTTATACTATATAAGATTCAAATAATTTTACGAATAAATACATTAATATTACCCTAACACTATAAGTTCTTATAAGGGTGCAATAGTCACTTCTTGTTCACTTTATTTACTGATAAGCATTTTGATAGTCATGTCGTTATCATCAAAACACTCTGCATTATAAAAACTTGAATCAATATTTTATATTGCATCACTGTAATAACAATGAAATGCATGTACAAATGTGTTTCAGCAAATTAAATGAACAGTAAGTGATTATTAAACATTTTCATAATTTTTTTTAAAATGCGGAATTGAGATGAGTGATTAATTTACCCCGATTTGAGAAGATTTTATAAAAGTGTTCATTAATCACTTGTTCACTTTATTCACTGATAAGCATTCTGATCTTCATGTCGTTATCGTCAAAATGCTGCATTATAAAATGTCAAATCAACATTCTGATGATTTTATGCCCATCGAAATATGTATCTTATAGTCTTTTTAAAACGTGATATTGAGATGAATGATTAATTTACTCCAACCATATATTTTAAAAAAGTGTTAAATAGTCATTTCTTGTTCACTTTTTTGATTAATAAGCATTTTTATGGTCGTGTTGTTATCGTTAAAGTGCATCATTTTAAAAGTTTCAGTCAATATTTTATAATAAAGCACTCTGATGATAATAGCATGCCTAACAAAATGTGTATTAGCTAATAGAATAAATAATAAGTGATTACTATATATTTTTATAAAATATTTTAAAATCCTAATATTGAGATAAGTGATTAATTTGTGTTAAGATTGTCATTGAAAATTGATATATTTTTTTTTGTATTTTGTATAAATTAATCATTTATATAAAAATGAATTAACCGTAAAGTCAAACGAATAATGAATTTTTATTATTAATATCTTTTATACATTTTTCTGTTTAATATTTTCCCACAAACATTTTTTTTAATTGCTTGTCTTTTAATAAAAACAACTTAAAGTGTAAACTAGTAATTGAAAATGAATATACACTTTAATAATTAAAATTTTATAAGATGTTAAACGTTTATTAATTATTTATACATTTTTTTTGAAAAAAATAATGAAAAATAGAAACGTGTTTCACATTTATTAAATTTTATTTCAATGAAAAATAATTTTATTCTCTGAATAGATTTAGATATACACAATTTAATAATTAAAATTGGATATTTCAGTTTTTCAATTAAAATTTATCATTAATATGAAATCTGCCCTCTGATGATAACGGTATATCCATCGAAATGCCTGTTAGATTATTGAACATTTTATGAAATCAGTTGGAGTGAGTGAAGTGAATTTATCACAATTCTAAAGTAAATAGTAAAAATATATTTTTTATATTTATTTCACTCTTAGGTAGTAAAAATCAGAAATGTGTTTCTGGTATGTGAGATTTTAGAAAATAAATTAAAAAAGCAATAATTGTAATTTATTGACAGTTTTTCAATCTATTCTGTATTTTTATTTTTCTCATTCTCAACGATTTCATTTGATACGTTTTTTTTACAATCGAGAAAAGTATATATAAATATTCTTAACTATACAATAAATTTCATTTGATTTACACCATTTAATTTCATCCACACGACTATCCAATATTTTCCGGTTACTTTCGAATAGAGAACCGCGTATTTTATCATAAGAACCGTCAAATAAATCCATACATTGACAACGTCAATCACCCATTCGACGTTTCCTCGTCGCATCCATTCGCGTGAGATTTATGGTAGCTCGTGTCATGGATGCTTTATGGGAGAAAGAGAGGTCGAGCGGATGATTTATCGTCGTTTACGTAACATTCAAAATTAAGCGGGACGTAATCCGAAACGCCGTAGGTGCCACAAGATGGATCTGCGAGTCGACAGATCCTGATGCTCTCATAATATTTGATATGTAAGTTCGAAACTAGCGCTCCACGCAAATAATCCATTTCAGCCACTTTACACTGTCACGGGAAATATGTTTAGATAATAAATATTGCCGTGTCGTGTGTTATTTTCACTCAGCCGTGGCTCTTTTTACCTAGCGTACAGAGGTCTCCACTGTGTCAATTAATTGGTAACGGAGATGCTTTAAGAATAAACTCTGAACGTATATTTTTTTTAAAAAAATATATGTATGTAATTTTTCAAATTAAATGTCACATAAGACCGCAATTTTTTATAGCATAGAATACTCTCATGTGGCATGAAAATGTGGTGAGAAAATGAAAAATACTTTTTCTTTAAAAAAAAACATTTTTTATTTTAAATAAAATAGTTTCATCTTTTATTTTAATTTTTCTATTTTCCCATTCGAGTGATATATACATGCAGAAAAGTCACAAGATAATAAAAATAGTTTTTAACTAAGAATTTTTTTCATTTTTAGTCTAAATAAAATGAAGGATAGTAAATGTATTTATAAACCCTTCAGTATTTTTTGTGCGATCGTATATTTTTCACTTGAAATTACTTTATTAGTCAAAAGATCCACCTTTATATTGATTTACCCTTTCTCAACGAGAAGATAATTTATAAATTCCATTTTTGCAAAATTCAGAATTTTTATTTTTTAAAAATTGAGAAACTGCTACTTTTAACATTGTACCATTTTTAATTTCTTTACCATAAATATGGTTAATTATTCAAAGGCAAAAATAAGTGAAAATGTGATGATGATAAATCTAGTAAATAAAGGGGGTGGGAAAGAATTTCTCATTTTAAATTCTTTTGTCATTACTAT
The DNA here is from genome assembly GCA_029203775.1 of Neoneuromus ignobilis. Taxonomy (NCBI): domain Eukaryota; kingdom Metazoa; phylum Arthropoda; class Insecta; order Megaloptera; family Corydalidae; genus Neoneuromus; species Neoneuromus ignobilis. The sequence continues at coordinate 3,626,820 of CP092090.1, read as the reverse complement.
GATGTAGCTGAACGTTATCTTGTAAAAATAAAACTCTTTGATGAATTATCAGCGATGGTTGTTTTTGTTGTAGTGCATTATATTCTTTGTAATTGTTAATTGCAAATGTTCACAGTGTAGGTTTAACCAACTTATAAATACTCATAATCAATAATGCTTTTTTAAATTAACCAAATATAAAGAAGAATTTTTCTGGGATTTGATTTTGCTTTAGATGTAGTTTTAGTCGATTTTGTAGTAAAAAATCACTCGATGATAGTTAATAGTAGTTACGTTTATAATTCGAAAAAAGAATCCTTTTTTTAGTCAAACAGGTCAAAATTTGATCCAAAAAGTTTTATGATTTTATCTATGAAATAAAAGATGCACAAATGTTAAAAAACTGTAATTTATTGTCGAGAGTTAATGCAATACCCATTTACTTAATTTCTACCTCTTTCCTATTTTATGAAAATGATTTCGTATTGATTGGTAAATTACTTTGAACTCTTCTGAAATTATTGATATTTTAAATTCGAATTTTCCAATGATTGTAATTCGTCGATATTTACATTCGATGGTCTACCTGATTTGACTTCGTTTTCTAATAATCGATTCACTAAAACAATTTTTTAAAACCACCTCTGGGTTATTATCGATGTAACTGCAATTTTTCCAAATATGGTACAATTTTTTTCACAATTCAACAGAGTTAAAACCAAGTTTAAATTCATAAAATAAACATACACGTATTGAACTTCTTTGTAGACATTTTTAAGGGTTGAAATTCTATTTTAAATTAAATTGAACACATCAAGATGCAGTAAACGAATAAAACAAGATATGTACTTTGTTACTCAGTTAATGTGCTGAGTGTAATAAGTCGTTCATTGCATAAAAATTCTTGGAATTATTGTAGAAGAAAAAACGACAGAACTTTTTTAGTTATTTGATATTATGGTAAATCTCAAACACAACTTATGAATTTAAAAATAATTTGGCAAGTGTTTCATTTCTCTGGTCACGTCTCTCTCTCTCTCTCTCTCTCTCTCTATATATATATATATATATATATATGAAGAAAAAGATAGCTAATATAAATATTTATTACTGAACAATGAATGAATTATATATATGAAATTTTTATCATACTTATTTTCGAATTCACTTCTCGACGAAATCCAAGCAGAATTTCATTCTGAACTCATCTATTTACAATCGTAAAACACACAACGTCGAAATTTATAGTTCCTTGTGAACATTATCAGTGTGTTTGGTAAGTTGCCAAACTTTAATGTGTATTACAAATGCAGTTGCGTGTTACATGATATATTGCTTTTTTAGTTATGATTTATTGTTTATTTTTCGTATTTGTATTACCATTATTATTATTATTGTTACTATTATTGTTTCATGTTGTTCGAATCAAAGAGATATTTCGGAGATAACGTTCGAAATGAATTTCGAATTGAATAATAAGTTTTGTCGTTTTTCTGAATGTAGTAATTATTTTTTCGTGCCAATTTGTCTTTATTAACTAGATGAAATATTTAATCTTCATGCGAACATTTGTTTATAATTTATATTTTTTTCTAGTATTGTCTCTGCATATAAAAAATCTCAACAGATATTTTTCATCTAAAATTTCCAATCTTCATAGATTAATATTTGTGTGATTTGTAAAAAAATGCTATTTTTGTTTAATGTAACATTTTTCAATCAAATAATATTTCAGCAAAATAATTATTATTACTTTTTTATTTACAAAATATAGGGTCGTCCAAATGTAACTCCTAGATTTGTGTGTTATCAAAAAGAAACAAAACAAACTATATACATGTTTTCCTATACATGTTTCTTTTTAATAAAACACAAATTTAGGCATCACCTTTGGATGATTCAATATTATATTTGTTTTAAATTAAATTAATTTGAATATTAGGTTTTAATGAAATAAACAACTGTTTATATTTTTATTTTACTCTTTTCAATCTCCATACAAGAATATTTAAATAATTCCTAAAAAAATATTTTCATTGTATAGAACATTTTTTTTCGAAAAAAAATATTTTTATAAAAACAATATAAATTGAATTTGAAATATTTTATCTTGATATAAAATATTTCAAAAAGAATTCTTTTGGATTTAAAAATGTTACTTTGGTTATTTATTTTATTTAAAATATTTTACAAAAAAAAATATTATTTTGATTAAATTTGGAATTAAAACAACTCATATCTATGTTATATTTATATTGATTTTATTTATAAAAATTTTAAAACACATTCGAATGATCATACTTTAATTTCGGGTTCTTCTCTAAACATTTTCATATTTAAAATATAAAGTGCATTACATTTCCTACAAAACGAATTATTTTGCACTCGAATACCCTTTCGCGTGATAAGATATCATTTCTCTCATTTCAGATATAATCGTTTCAAACATGTCTGTGGCAGTTTTAACTAAACGAACATATAATTTAATCGCATACTTTTGGCCGGCTCGTAAATCCACAAAATGTTGTTTGTAAAAGAAAAACACGTCCTCAGTTTCTTTTACATAGTAAAAAAGATAACTGTGTTATCCAATCAAATTGAGAAAATAATTATAATTTGATATTTTATCAGTTCTTGTTTTTTGCATGAAAATTGAAAATATATTAAGTTTAATTTTTTGAAATTAATCATAATTATTAATTGAAATTTATTAATATACATAAATTACTTAATTATAGTTTAAAAACCTTCTACATTCCTTCTATTCAACAATAGATCGACAGAACTGAAACATAAAAATTGAATTTTAACCTTGTTAAACAATTCATCAGCTCTTCATTCTTCTCGTACAAAATCCACACACATATGAATACGACATTCGTTCGTGTGCGATCGAACAAGCGGACTAAACAGAAAATGTATTTTAAGACATTCGCAGATATCTAGTGAAAAGGAGCACACACGCGTGGAGGAATTACAACTTCCCGCTTTCAGTGAAACAATAACAAATTACATTTAAAATAAGAACATGCCATCGGAGTTCACTGTAATAGAGTATGTATTTATTGTCGACTGTTCTTGTACGCGTGTGGCTCTGTGTTGAGAGTACGATTCGTTACGGAAACATTCTATGTAAATGAAAATTAATTATTCATTATATTTTAGTTTGAAAATTTTATAAAATACATTAATATATATATATATATATATATATATATATATATGTATATATATAGTAATGTTTCATTTCAATCATGGTTTAAAGTCATTAGTACAACAAATGCGAAGATTATATCTGTGTACATGTAGATTTATTCGTTGTTTTAAGTTTGACGACAGTTTTAATGTCGACTCGATTGAATACATTATTATTTTATGAACAGATCGAAATAAATTACACGTATATAATTAATTTTAAATGGCAGGTATGCTTAAATGCGAAGACATTTACGAACAACATTTTCTACTCGTATTTATTCAAATTTCAGAAGTGTAAAAATATTAAATCAATGAATAAGTAAATAACATGTTTGCATTTTGGATTTGCTTGAAGGGAAATTGTTCTATTGCTTGTAAAAGATATTATATTATATTAACACGTTGGTTGACGAGAAAAAATTCTATATCTGTTTCATATGCAGGAGTGGAATTTCTATTATTAAGGCACATAATGAAATAAATTTACATATTGTGATTAAATTGAGTTATATTATTCTTCATAATAATTTTATCTCGATGTAGGCCACCGGTGTCTTCCGCGGCGTAGAAAGATGTCATCAGTTGATAATATAGGGTTTTCCAATAAGCACTACAGAAGTTTAAATGGAAATAAAACAAAAAATATTTAATTAATTAGTTATTTATTTTTATGAATATTCTATGGCATTAATAATGAAACACAATTTCACTCATATGACCATCACAACTTCCACTTGATGTAATGCATTCGTTAAGTCCAATTTTAGTCACTCTTTCAATTTCATGAATTACACGTTTAATATTTATTTTCAATTATTCTGTTATTTGTGGTTTATCAGCATTAACTAATGATTTCGTATAACTCGACAAAAATAATCCACTGGAGTTAGATCACATGATCTTGAAAGCCAATTGATAAATCCATCTCGTGAAATAATGGACTAATTAAACTTTTGTTTGAAGCGTTGTTGAAATATTAAACGTTCCATAATAATTTGCTAAGCTATACTGAGTTGAAATTTCAAAATGAATTTAAAAAAAATCAAACATAACTGCCACCAGCTGTAAAAATTTTAACATTCTTATTGGAAAACTTATTGAAAAATTAATATTTTAATTGTTATTATAATTGTATTAATATTATTTCAAAAAATGCATCACCGATTCACGATATTAAATTTTAAAAAATGGCTATTAATTATATAAAAAAAATTTTTTTTAAAAGATCTTATTGTAAAAATAAAAAGTAAGATTTTTAAATTATCATAACCATCCCTCTTCATTTTGAAAATTGTATGTGAAAATAAATAATTATCAATCACTTTTATAAAATCTTATCATCCACAAAAAAAATGATCCATTAATTTTTTTAAACAAATTTTAAAATGAAAATTTATAATCAGAACTAATACTACATAATTTATATTATTTAATTCAAAGGAGATCTTGAAGATTTCACGTGACGATAGGTACCGATGAATCGATTCGACGAATTGATCTAATAAATTAAAACAACAATATTCCAATAATTTATCTCGAAAGATTCTTGTGCCTGCGTTAATTAGCTATCTATAATTCCATACTGAATGCTATATATTATATTATGGTTTGTTTAGAATGTAATAGATATTATCACTAGGGTAAATTCAGTCTAATATCATCGACATAACACAAGCTTCGAAAATACTTATATGGTTTAGTCTGTTATCCCGTGATGAACGGTGTAGATATTATATTTCACTAGTATATAAGATAAATTAATGTATATTAATTAATAAATATTATTCATCAATATATATATATATATATATATATATATATATATTTAATTAATTAATAGATTAATAGAGAGACTAATATACCCTTGTCGATTCTATTCGATAAATAATTCATGATTAAATTCTATAAATAATATAATACAAGGCTTAATTAAATATAAATGAGTATTTGATGAAAATATTTTGATTAAACATAGAAATATTCTATTTATTAATTTTTCATTGTAGTGTCATTCGATTGAAATATATTTCAATTATTTAGCTGTTTCAATAAAATAATTGAATTTTGCTGATCAATAAAAATGTGTTATTTCTATTGAAAAAACCTAATATTTCCAAATAATTTCCATTAACTTAAAAATATGTTTTTAGTTACTGGATAATTCAATTTTTTATAAAAATTTTCCATAGTTGTAGAACAAATGATTATTATTTGATAAAAATATTATATGAGTTTGGGTGCAACAAAAGTTCTTAAATTTATTTTGTTATTTTTTATGGCGATTTATAAAAATAAGACCTAATATGGTTATATAGTAAAACAGACTTTTGCTTCCTAGTGATTGCTTTTTGGTATAGATTTTTTTAAAAAATTTATGAATTGTTCAAATATTTCAATTATATCTATCTGATTCTATAATGTTCAATTATGAAAAATAACAGCTACAAATAATAAAATAAATGATAATAAATGTCAGATGAGTTTGATAAATACAATATTTTTTTTAATTTGATTTTGTAATTTTTTTATGGTAATTTGTAATAAAAAATACTCGGCTTTTGTAGAACCCTCAACATTGAGGACGGGGCTAATTTTTATCCACAACAGATATTTTATTTTTCCTGTTCCCACTATATCTAGTAAACGTTCCCCTTAATAGGGAAATGAATGATAAGAGAATATTAATCTTGCACTGGAACAAATTGTTCTATCAAATATAATTTTTATTGAGAAAATATGTGTAGTACGTTTAACAACGATAGTATGGGTGTCGAAATGTGCATTAAGGAATAAAGTGAAAAATAAATATTTGGTTTCTTTTATAAAATTTGTGGCGTTGAAATAAGTTCAACAGAAATAATTTTTTGCGTGATTTATTTTCATTCAAGTAATTTTCTATTTGTCAAAAAAAAAATAAGATTTTATTAAAGTTTTGATTATAAAGTTATCTTAAACTAGGATTATAATATTTTTTATATAATCGTTCTTACAGTTTAGTGAATATAGAATTATTTCTAAATCGGAGAAAACTTTACAGTCAAAGTGAGCAGATTATTCTAAGCGCCGTAACTTATATTAAAGATCAAATTTTCTCCTCTAATTCACTTCCAATCTTCGCCGAGACTCTAATTACAGTTGAAAACAGGTCGATCGTTCGAGTACATTTATATTTTATCATTTCCTATCTGTCTGACTGGAACTCATTGACATATCGAAACGGTAATTGTAACGAACGTTGTATTTAGTTGTACAGGAAGAGATAAACTAATGATGAACGATACAAAACGCAAAATTAATTACCGAACGCTGAATATGATCGTAACACAACACAACACAGCAGTGCATTTTCATTTGTTAGGCGATGACAGCTCAATGTTCGGCGACTCCGTGCCGCGTACAACCGTTCGTTTTTTTTTTCATTTTGTGTCCGATCATCATACACCTGCTACCCACTGTCCCCGTTGGGCACAATTCTCACAATACGTGAGAATCGAAATCACGATACATTTTTATGTACGGTCATGAGTTATCGGTGGGAGGATTTTAAATCGATTTCAGCACTGAATACGAAGTTTTCAAATATATATATATATATATATATATATATATATAAATATATATATATATATATATATATATATATATATATATATAATTTATAATGATTTCATTTATATAGATATTTTTTAAGCATGGCAGAACTTTAAATTGAATCCTTATTAAAAGTTCTATCACTCTTAGAAAAACATTATATAATAATTATTGATGTTCGACAAGAAAATAAGATTTACATTTTTTGTATTTTTGTTTGATAAATTTGTTAAATGAAATTAATAGTTACAATTAGAATTAACATCTTTTTCCTTTCATAGCAAGATATATTAGATATACAAGTATGATTCCGCCATTCACAAATAGATGGCTGTAACTATTGTTACCTATTGTATACTCATGTGCTGTGGAAAATCTTGAACATTTAATTTGTCATACGTGATAGAAGTATAAACAACAATTTTTTGTGCATTGAAAATGTCAATTTTTGTACCAATAAAACAGCATATGAGGGAAATTTTACTTTGTTATTTTATTTAAAAAAAATCTGCTGCTGGAAGTCATTGTTTATTTGTAGAATCTTATGATGAACATATTTTATCTGAAGGAACGTGTAGAGGATGGTTTCAGAGGATGGTTTCAATAGTCCAAAAGTGATGATTTTGGTGTGAGTGATAAAAAGAGTGGGAATCCACTAAAAAAAATTACTGATGAAGAATTGCAAGCATTATTGGATGAAAATGACACTGACATAGATACAACTCACTGAAGCTTTGGGTCTTATGCAACAAAGCATTTCTGATCGTTTGTATGTAATGGGAAAAATTCAAAAAGAAGGAAAATGGGTACCACATAAATTGAAAGAAAGTTGAAAAACAGCCTGTAAAATGTTGCTTACACGATTCAAAAGAAAATAGTTTTTGCATCGAATTGTCAATGGAGATGAAAAATTGGATTCATTTTGACAATTCTAAATGCAAAAAAACATGGATAAATCCAGGCTTAGCATCAACATCGACTGCAAAACCACACATATTTATAGGAAAAAGATTTGTTGTGAATTTGGTGTGATTAGAAAGGTGTGGTAATCTATGAGCTATTGAAACTTAGTTAAACAATTGCTGCTGATCGCTACCGACAACAAATAATCAATTTGAATCGTGCATTGAAATAAAAACGACCAGAATGGACCAATAGACACATTAAAATCCTTTTTTTGCACGATAACGCTAAACCACAAATTGCCAAACCAGGGAAAAAAATGTTAGAAGCACTTGACTAGGAAATTTTACCCCACCCATCGTATTTATCAGATGTTGCTCCTACTGATTTTCATTTCTTTCGGTCGATGGCACACTTACTTTCAAAGCAGTACTTTATTTCTTTTGAAAACGTTAAAAATTAGCTTGATGGATGGATTGTATCAAAACAAGAATTTTTTTCTGATGAAATTCATAAGTAACGAAAAATTACTTATGAAAAGAAAATATTGTAGCTAAAGATGGAAATTATATGCAATAAAAAAATTTACAATTTTTCTAAAATAAACGTATTTTTAATTGCGAAAAAACGGCGGAATCATACTTGTACACCTAATATATTTGTATGTATGTATATATCTAAATAAAAGATCCCCTAATATAATAATGATGATAATAGGTCCAAAATGAAATGTTTTCACGTTACACACAATCAAAACAAAGTAAAAACAGTAGTTAAACACAATCCGAAATCAGCTTTACGTGACCGACGTCTAACCATGAAAGCGTTTCCTAATTCGCCATAATTCCCAGACGTCTGCGAACTGAATCCCGATTTGTTGCGAAACCATCGGTTTGCAGCAGCAGCAGCAGCAACAGCATCAAAACAATAGAAAGCGTTAGTGTGGCATGCAGGTGCGGCGGCGGCAACGGGAACAGAACGGAAAATGGGCGGGTGGATGTAAAGAGGTGACGTGTTGTAGCTGTGTTATTACTGCACAGCATATTGGTTTTTGTTGGCTGTCGAACGTTGCACGCATGCCAAGTCAGATTTAAAACATTCTTGTCGACTCACGACGGGACTTTCGCCTCGATCGACGACAAACACCCTCGCCGCGAGCTGTCATATTTACAGATGAGGCAACAGTTATGCTTGGTGCTGTTGTATGCGTCTGTGTTTGTAGGTGACGGACAAACGATGTTTTAGAGGAAACAGAAATATATGTAATTGTTATGATTTGAAAATGTATAGATATAAGAAAAAAACAAATCGATTAAACGGTCTTGATATCAATATTAGTATATTTTAAGAAAAATCATTATTGATGGAAAAATAAAATTTCAAACAAACGTTGATGTTTTTAATATAAGATAAGAAAATATAAGAAAAAAAACTTGAATGATATACAAATATCTTTAGATTATAATTTATAAGCTTTAAATTTTGATGTTTAAACGCCTAACTTTCGATTTTTTTAATTATTTTCATTTAAAATCTGTTATTTTTTGTGATAATGTCAATTCTTATCAATAACAACTATATTTTTAAGAATATCTTTATTGATAGAATAATTAGATTAATTTTAATAAAACCAGATACTAAACAATACAACTGGTTTATGTAAAATACTTTTATAATTCAAAAAAATATAGTTTAATATAAATTAGTAGATCATTTAATTCTTTATTAAATAATATAACAATTTAGTCAAGTATTTGATTTTTTTTAAAAATTATAATTTTTTACTTTCAGTTTTTTAAAAAATTATTTTTTTGATTATGCTTAACTGAAATTTGTTCTTATTTTGATAATCAATATCAAGTCTCTTTAATTACATCTTTGTTTTTCATACAATATCTTCATTGGTAAAATAAAAAGATTAATTTTAATAAAACAATATATCAAACAACATAACTGATTTATATAAAATATCTTTTCCAATTTAGAAAAATATCGTTTCAATAGAAAAATTAGTAGATTATTTAATTCATTATTCAATAATGCAATAATTTATTTGTAAAGCATTTTTTTAAAATTCTAAATCATTTTTTTACTTGATTAGTGATAAGTAAAAAAGTAAATTATATAACAAATCTAAAGTAATAAGAAGTAATTAAGAGATTGATATTTTTTCAATATTATTATCGATTAAAACCTATTATTTTTTTAACATTTTTTCTCTGTATGGATTTATAAAATATTTTTCTATATTTTTTAAAAAGTATGTTTTTAATTTTTTTTTAGTATAATATATATTTAAATTTTAATATAAAATATGTTATATATATATATATATATATATATATATATTCAAATTTATCAAAATTAAAAAAAATATTAAATAGAAATTTCTTAGAATTAAGTCAAAGTTCAAGATTAAAACAGAGCATAGTAATTAATAAATATTTATATATATATATATCAGGTGTCTCATCAGGAGAGCACAATTTAATTTTTAAATAAAACACATTTTTTTTTAATAAACAATGATGTTTTTTAAGCGATGTTGAGTGTGCACTTTTAATAGGACTCTCTCACTCTCTTTATATATATATATATATATATATATATATATATATATATGTATGTATGTATGTATGTATGTATGTATGTATGTTTTTATTTCAAACCATTCTCTCGAATTACATTTAAAATATTCCACAAAGTAAGGATTCGTCATTTTTGCCCTCCAAAAAGTCACGAATTCCAAAAAAAAACCCATCTCGTATTTCTATCGTACAATAAACACAAACAACAACACGAAAAAAAATTCAAAAAAAAAAAACATACACGCATGTATGCCAATGATTCAATCATAACGAATTATGGTATGTTTCGTCGAAAAAAAGTATACAAACATCAAAGAGAAATAAACTCATTCAATTCATCACACAAATGCAAGCTATTTTCGATTCGTGCGCGAATCCTTTTTGCCGAATTCCCATCGATATGCGTGCGCGTGCACCGGGCTTATATGTTTTTCAATATGTATACATACATACATATATATATATATATATATATATATATATATATATATATGAATGAATATATATATACAAGCATAAAAAAAATGTCGAAACCGCAACGCGCGATAAAATGTTTAAAATGTGCATTAGTTATCCCCTTTGTTCGCTCAATACACACGCACACAAATATCCAGGTTTTTCATATTACTTGGTACTTTTAATCCTCACTCACCGCATAATGGCTAGCTGGGTATTAAAATGCATTCAATATACCTGCCCTATGTTTAAGCAGATAATTAATGGATGCTTTCGTTTTGAATTATCCTTTATGTGTTCTGAATTTAGTGAATAAATTCATTATTTAATGGATTATACATACCTTCGTATATACTCTCTCATATATACATATATACATTATATATATATATATATAATATGTATGTATGTGTGTGTGTATATAGTATGAGTAGTGTGTCAAAAATTTAATATAAAAGGCATTAAATATATTGCAAATAAAATTACGCTAAATAATTTTTCATGTAAAACATTTTTAGTTTAATAAAATTTATTTTAAAACATTCATCCATCGAAAATTATTATCGAAAAGTTATTAAAATATTAAATTGAAATCCTGAATCCAAAATAAACACATTATGTATTACGTTTTTATACAAATGAAACGTTTTCAAATACAGAAAACTTTTCCGGCGTATGTATATACAACAAAAATAATATAGTATTGAAGCTTATTTCGTATTTATAAAATTTAATTTGAAATTTTTCATTCTGTAGTTTCATATTTCGTACGATCAATACAGACGATAATCTATTTTAAAATAAAAAAAGTAATAGGATGTTTTTTTATACGTACTTGAAATCAGCGTAAAGATGCTATTTTTAGGTACGGGTTTAGGAAAATAGACGTATGTCTGTAATTTTTATTTTTTATGGTGTGGAAATGTTTACAAATATTTTAAATGGATTTTACTATTCCATATTTTTTTTGCTACTATTTTATAAAAAAAAGTAATTAAAAATATGTTAAAATGTTATAAAAAGAATAATTTTGGGTTTATTAAAATGAATTTTATTAGAAAAAAATGTAATCAATTTTATTATAAAAACAATATATTTATTTAACCAAACTCTCTCATAAATTATTTCAATACTTGAACGAAATTCCGTGAAATAATTCAGATTTTTTTAGATATAATAAAGAATAGCCCAAATTATACTAAAAATGTAAATAGGACCGTTTATTATATAAAAATTAATTTTGAGGTTTTTAAAATTGATTTTATTATAAAAAAATTAAAAATTTTATTATAAAAACATGTACTTAAGGAAAACTATCTAATAAATAATTGTAACACTTGCATCAAATTCAATGAATTAATTTAGATGTTTCTTCGATAAAATATAAACTAAAAGATGTAAATCAGGACTGAAGGTTATATCCTTCAGTCTTATTTAAGCTACTCTGTCTAGGCATGAAACAATAATTTGTTGTTAAAAATATTTAAGGAATCAATTATCTAGAAATTTAGATTTTTATATTAATTCACAAATCGATAAAACTGTATCAATCTCTCAGTTATTTTTGTAATTAATAAAATTTTTTTTAATAAATTTCTAGTATTGTGAATTTGTTTAAAAATTAAGTTATGCACTCCTGATAGGACACCCTATATCATTTTTAATATATTTAATTAGTTGTAATTTTCCTATCTACATATTTATGATTTCAAATCGTTTCTTATTTGACTTTTTAAACATCCATTTTAATTTTCACATAGCACTAATATTGAATTTTTATTTCAATAAGAATCACTCTTTCTCAAAAATGATTTCTTTAAAAATGTCTATTAAAATACTTTAAATTGTAAGTGAAAATCGAAATACATTTTTTAAAAAAATATTCCGTTATTCAAGATTATATCTCTATATTCTTCCATCGAGATAAAAATAAGAAGTGTTCCAAAACCGAAACAACCGTTGCCGATTACTAAATAATACGTATGGTACGGATCTGTTTTATTTTTAGTATTCGTCGCGGAGATTTTCCTACTGCCTCGTATACACGCCGTAGCCTCGCACCTACGTATCTATTATTTGAAGTTTATGTATTCATAAAGTAACAGTCTTTCAATTTCCACAGACACGTGAACGGAATACCAACGACGATAATGTAATCGCAATACTGATTTTCTTTAAGCAGATAGCTTCTTGACGTCGACGAGATTCGACTTTGTGCGCGCATTCACCTGTATACCTGCGTGTGTACTGACTGGAACGTTTAATATTTTCCAATAACCGGATACGTTTTCAATTAATGTTTTCTTTTTTCGTTTCTTCGTCGGATTTATTTATACGAATCGTACGAGATGTATTCGTATCGATTCAGATATCAAATAACAATCAAATGTTGCTTCATCTTCATTTAATTTCAAATACATTAAGCAATCATATTTTTATTCATTTTTTTAAAAAAGGATGTTTTTGAAAAATGTCAAATAAAATTTTTATAATATATCATCATCTTATCAGCTTTTATCAGCGCATTGATGGACGAAAACATTGAATATTATTATTTACTGACTAACCTATATAATTAATCAAAAATTTAGCTCGATTGGTAATTTTTTGAATTTTATTTGCGCTTATGAAAATAATACTTAAAAAATAAACTATTTTAATTTTTTCAAAAATAATAAAATAGTTGTACTTAAAAAATATAGAAAATAATTTTTAATCATATATCAATTTTATATTTCTTGAAATTAACTTTCTTATTCGACATCTTTACAAACTTGTCTACAATTTTTTCTCTTTTTCATTTTTTGTTCAAAATAGAGCAAAAATATGTAACATCTTATTAATTTTATGTTCTTCTTTTCAATATCAATCAGCATTGTATTTTTCTATACATATTTTTTTCAAAAATTAATAATTTATTATAATTGTTTGTTAATTGTTCTTCAATTTATTTGCTGATTGGAATTTCAATTGAAATAGATATAAATTGGAAATTATAATTACATTAAGAAATCTTACATGACTAAATATCTCACAATTAGTTTTGGTTCTTTCAGATTTTCAGTTTACTGTCTTAAATATTCTAGAATGACTGTAAATAGGTATAGTGATATCATAATCGCTTGTTCTACACATTTTATAAATTGAAAATTTTCTGTTTCTCCTTGTACTTCAACAAAAATTATAGTATTTTTATAATTATTTACTAAAAGTTCAATAATTGTTTTTTCAATTTCTTAATTTTTCAATGCATTCAATATCACTGATATATTGTTAAAATCAAAGACTTTTTCATAATATTTAATTCAGAAATATAGTAGTAGATGGTATTTATTTAATACATATAATGGGTCATCCAAATGTGACGCCTAAAATATGTTTAATTAAAAAGAAATAAGAGAAACTTCTCTTTAACAAAACACAAATCTAGGCATTACATTTGGATGATTCTGTATATATATATATATATATATATATATATATATATATATATATACACATACACATACAAACAAAAGTAGATGCACTATATAAATCAATTTTATTAATTATTAAGTACCCTGGCTAATTCACTTCTGCACAAATGAATCATTTATCCCATCATCACAAAATGTAATAAATGTATTCAGTAATCACTTATCGCTTACTATATATATATATATATATATATATATATATATATATATATATATATATATAGAGAGAGAGAGAGAGAGAGAGAGAGAGAGAGAGTGTCTCATTAAAGCGCACATTTATCATTATTCAAAAAATCATTTTGAACTCAAAAAAGATGCGTTTTATTTAAAAATTAAGTTGTGCGTTCCTGTCGTGATACCTATATATATATATATATATATATATATATATATATATATATATATATATATATATATAATAATTGGTCACTTTAATTAATTTTGTAGTTTTGGAATTAGTGAATCTCTTATGTACATGTGAATTAATTACAATTCTAAATCAATAGTGTCAAAAATTATTAACTCAACAAAAAAAATATAATTTAAATTAATATTAAAAATCGTACAAACTTTCAAGTGAAATAAAATTTCATATTTGATCTAAAAATAGTTTAGTGCGTTTACAAAAATGATATCGTCATTAATCAATATTTATAAAAAAAAACTACAATATATTCAAAAATATATATATATAAACATATTCAAAATATTTAATGCTGTTTAAAGCTGAACTAATACTATTTATTAAACTGGCACAGTATTCTCAAATGACCGAAATACTGCAAAAGCGTACACACATACACCATACAAACGAATTAGTAACATCTCTGTGTAGTGAATTTTCTTTGCACATTTCACCGCTTCATTATGTCCTTGGAAATAAACACCGTTTTCGCTGTTATGAGTTACAAACAAACGGCTGTAAGGCAAGCAACAAGGTACTGTTGTCGTATCACACTATTGTTCCACTAATAAACTTACCTTGGCGTAACGTTTTGTTCTACGCCATCAAAACACAACCAACCACCCCCAAAACGCCCATGTTATATATATATATATATATATATATATATATATATATATATATATATGTGAAGGTATATAGAGGTTCTGGACACTGAGCTCACAACCGCATCCGGTCCAAGCCTTCCGGCTGTTAGTTTCATACGACCGGAATCCATTCCGCGAAATCTGATACACTCCGTTATATACTTTATTGTATTCAATTTTGATTAATCGTGCGGTATTGTTGTTTGGAATAAAAATGTATGACGTTGAAAGGGAATGATTTGGGATTAAGTATCAAAAATCGGAAAAATAGTTTAAAACTTTAGGAAATATCAAATCGTTTTTATATTTAAATAATGGTAGTTTAATATTATAATAAAAAAATATTTCTAATAATGATTTTTTTTATTTTTTAAGAAAAAATCTTATATATATATATATATATATATTTTGGAAAAACATTTAAGAAGAACCAATAGCAATCGATGAAGCTTTCACCCAGCAGTGGGCTGATATAAGCTTTGACAACGATGATGATAAATGTATGTACGTAAATACACACACACACACACACACACATATATATATATATATATATATATATATATATATATATATATGTAATTTATTTATAACTGTAAAATATATATTCCCCTACTAAATTAGTCTTGTATAACATTTTTCGATAATTAATTTAGCTTATTTTAATAAAATTTAATTAAATACGATGAAATTTTTATTAAAATAAATACAGTATAAAAACTGGTAATAACAATTTATTTAATATAAAATAAAAAAAATGCATGTAATATATAAATTGTACAAATTAATTTTAACCCCAACACCACAATAATTTAAAGGCCCTGACGATGATGGCGTCGCCATCGAAATGCATCAGCCAATATAATTATAGATTATATAATTATAAATAATAAGTGAACAATAAGTGATTATTAAACACTTTAAATTATTGTGGTGTTGGGGTTAAAATTCATTTGTGTAAAATGAATCAACCACAGTCCAAAATAACAAATATATAAATTATATTTTTCGTAAATATTTTTTCTGTATTAATATTTTTGTTAGTTCGTGTTTTTAGTTTTTGAATCAATTCTCGTGATCTTACTTTGTTGTAATAATTCATTAGGTGTTAACTTGACTATTTGTCATGCTTTACTCTAACTGATTTAATAGGGTGTTATCATCAAGTTAATTCAAGTATTTGGGTCAAACTAGTACAGTTATTTATATTTTTAGTATTAATTTAGATAATTGATGATAACACCTTGTCAAAATTAGTTATAGAAAAATACCACAAATAACGAATAATATAATCATGTTGTGATATTCAAAAAGTTATTTGTGTATTTTAATTATTTGAATTTTTTTAGATAAATATTTTTAATTATTTAAGTAGACTAGATGTATATTCCTTACACAATGTGTAATTAATTTTTATATGTTATAAAATAAATATTTTATATGAAAACTAAATCATAAAAAATTTAATAAAGATTAATTATGATTGAATATGAAAATCAATCGTTGTAAATGGATTTAGGGACAAGATTAATTAAACTAGTAGTAGTTTCTCTTTTCTGATTTTTTCCTTAAGGTAACTAATGTTGTTAATGTAAGTTTAAACCGTCATATTTATATATTTAGAGAGTTTAAAGTCTAAATGAACTTATATTATTCTCTACATTTTTTAACAAAATAATTTGTCTGAAATGTTCTTTAATTTACAGAATGGATTTTTTTAGTAAAATTTATTTTCTGTGTAGTAAAATTTAAAAAATACTTTAATAAGTATGAAATATGTTTAGAGAAAAACACGTTTTTATTTTTTTTTTTCATTAAACCAACACACTAAATTAAATTCCACCTATTCTAGTCTTCTTGAAATTCCCTTGTATAACTAATATTGATCACAGAAGTTGTAACTAATAAGTGAAATTATTTAAGAGCTTTCAAGTATAAACAAGTCAGTTATTTTCTTTAAAATTTTGAAAAAAGTGAGTTGTTTATTTTTTTAATTTTTTATATAAAAGTATTTTGTATATAAAAAATACGTAAACTATTTTAAAATACCTAGAATATCTATTAGAATATCTTTTAAAAAATTAAATCACAAAACTAACGTATGCAGATATTCAATTCATCTAGAACAGACCTCAAAAATTGTTAAAATTTTCGAATACCGTCACAAGTAATAAATAAGTCAATCCATATCATCAAAAAAGGTCACAAACCTATGAAAAAGAACATGTTAAAATACATTTGTGTAAAGAACATGTTGCAAAGACAATAAAAAGGGAAAGCACTTCATGCTTGCAGACCAGATGACGAAAAGAAAGATACAACCCCCAGTTGTAGATGGATTGAATAAGGACACAAAACATGAATTAGTATAGGTATATATAAAAAAGTTAGTCTAGATTTTAACAGAAAGGCTCTGACGATGATGGCATCACCATCGAAATACATCAGCCGATATAATTATAAATTATATAATTATAAACAACAAGTGAACAATAAGTGATTATTGAACACTTTAAATTATTGTGGTGTTGGGGTGAAAATTCATTTATGTAAACCTAGAATATCTATTTAGATACATACATCAATTTTTCATTTTTTTTCTTTATTAACTCTTTTTTTTAAAAAAAATGCTTCAAGATAATTATTCTTATGCAAGTAATAACTTAATAAATCGAATAATTTAGAGTTTATAAAATCGAATCGATCTTGATTTCTAACTGTTAACAAAAAAGTTCTCTACATTTTTCTTTAATTTAATTTTTTGAACAAGAATCCATATACAGTAAGATGTACAAAATACTTTAATATATATAAAATGCATATTCATAAAAAATACGTTTTAAATTCATTTTTTCAATAAATTTAATCACCTTATATTGATTATTTAAAATCATCATGAATTTGTTTTTTCAATTTTTTTGGAAATTTTCATTAATAAAACTATTGTTGCACACACAAGTTAAACCAATAAATAAACACAATGTAAACATCAATTTGTTATATAATTTTTTTCAGTTTACAGAACAGATTTTTTTAAAAAAGTACTTTCACATACAATAAAATATATAGAATATTTTAATCTATCTAAATTATGTTAAAAGAAAAAACACGTTTTTATTTTTTTCACTAAACCAAATTACAAATATAAATTTCATTTATATATATATATATATATATATATATATATATATATATATATATATATAAAGTGAAAGAGAAAACATATAATATTTTAATAAATGAAAAATAAAACCGCAATCATATATAATAAGGATATTTACAGAGTATTTTTCATACATTTATATATGTATATATATATATATATATATATATATATATATATATATTTATATACACAAAGATATATTCAAGTCTTTTAAAGCTGGATTAATGACGGCATTTTGTATATAATTTAATATTATTGCCGTTTTAAGGCAAATACGTAACGATATGATTACTCAGACAGAAAATAAATTAACGTCTGAAAAATCCGTACGGCATTCACATACGCGCGCACATACAGTGAACTGCGAACTTTGTACATTTCATCCATATAAAATAAGACGGAGTAATTCCAGCTTAACCGGCATTAATAATAATCCGAAAACAAAACAACGACATAATAAACTTGATTAATGCAAGATGAGAAGTACAAATAACCTGTGTCACTTGTGCGTACAGGATTATATAACGTAGCATGACGACATGACACACAAGAATTTAGAGCCCGGTGTCCGTGACGAGGGTGGAACTGCGCGCCACCCTTCCACGCTATGTATATATATATATATATATATATATATATATATATATATATATATATATATGAATGTATATATGAATGTATATTTGAATGTATATATGAATGTATTTTCGCACGGGGTAACAGAACTGCAGAGACAATGCATTGTCAACATAACGGGTCCGACAATGGTCTCTCTGGCAAAGCACACGTATAAATAGACATTGTTTGAGAAAAGCAATTAATGAAAAATTCATATATCAAGTTGACAGCATAAACCACACCCGTATAAATTAAAGTGAATATTCAATTTGAGTTGTTTACGTGAAAAGGTAGATAAGTTGTTACGTTGGCAGGCGAGCGAACAGTCAGGTGGTTTCGAGTTCAGCGTCGGCCGAACAGGGGGTGTTTTATACGTGAGGTCGGTCGAACGGTGACACACAAATAATTTGTTTTGTTAGTCAAGTTTATTTATGAAAGTTCGGTGTCTCTGTCTCGGGAGGGTTTTTTTTTCACATAGCCGCTTATAATTATATAGACTGAATTATAACTCTCGTCGTCTTTTGTATAAATGCACATAGACAAACACATACCTCCCACCCATATTTAAATATATATATATATATATATATATATATATATATATATATATTTAGTCATCCAAATGTGACGCATAGCTTTATGTTTTATTAGAAAAGTACCTTTTTTTATTTCCATTATTCAAATAAAATCCTTGTAATGAATAGAATGAAATGTGAAGAAAATCTCATATCTCAACCTATTAATCATTGACCTATTAATCCGAACTCATGCTCTTAAAACACAGCCACAGTGTTATACAAACACATACACATATTGATAAATACATCACGTACTAAAAATTATCCCTTATATTTAAAAGCACGGCTACAAGAAAAAGATCAACGAAAGATTCTAAGCAACTAAGACAAACGTACGAGATCACTTGAATTAGAATGATCTGTCCGTGTTGAATTTCTGTTTAGTATTCGTGTACGAACTGCACGGCCACGTTTATTCCATTAAGCTTATATTTCCTATTGTATTGTACATATTAATTGTCATTTAGAATCGTAGAAAGGTATTGTACGCTGTATTATTTTCAAATTATATTGTTTTCGTGCGTGTTTAAATTGTATGGTTTTAAAGAAGTGGTTTTACACGTTTATGCATAAACATATGCTCATACACATACACAGATATATATATATATATAGACGAGGGTCGTTTGATAAAAGTATGGTAAAAAAGTAAAAAAAACTAAATTGAAAAAATTAATTAAATTAAACAATAAATAAATTTATCATACTTATGAAACGACCCTCGTATATA
The DNA here is from genome assembly GCA_029203775.1 of Neoneuromus ignobilis. Lineage (NCBI taxonomy): Eukaryota > Metazoa > Arthropoda > Insecta > Megaloptera > Corydalidae > Neoneuromus > Neoneuromus ignobilis. The sequence goes on along the minus strand of CP092090.1, from coordinate 3,606,487 downwards.
TATAATAGGGGTACCGGATGAAAATGTCGTTTTTTAACATCATCCTTTCCAATGGTCAGTTGAGTTTCGGCTGTCGATCTATTAACACGTATTTCTTTTGCTATTGATTGTTGGACATCTAAAGCACAGCTTTCAAAAGAAATTACATTTTTTTGCGTCCTATTTTAAATGGAAGGATTTGTGCCAGATAATATTTTTTACGAAATTGCATGTTATACGAATTTCATCAAAAAAGTAATGCAACGACTGCGACAAAAAAAATTTGGGACATTTACGGGGACATATTGACTATTTGGCAGTGTCCGAGGTGGTTCAAACAATTTCGAAGTGGAAATGTTTGAAAATTTTGAAAAATTTTGAAAATTTTGAAAATTTTCAAAATTTCTGAAATTTTTCAAAATTTTCGAAAATTTCAAAATTTTTGAAAAACTCAAAATTTTGATTTATTTATGTTTTTATTTATTCATTAGATTATTTATGAAGGCTATATCTTTATCATGGCACACATGGGTAATAAAAGCAATTTATTGATATAATTCAATGAATTCGTTAATTTAAAAAATATATATTTAATTGAATACAAACATAATGAATATTATATTTATTTTCAATGAAATATATATTTTTTAATTTAACGACTTCATTGAATTATATCAATAAATTGCTTATGTTACCCATGTGTGACATTACTTCTTTACCAGACCATTGGTAGCGTGGTGAATATGTTTAAACAGCGTCACTGATATTCATCGATGAGGTCGATTGTTGGAATATTTTATCAGGAACCACAATCTAATTTTTAAATAAAAGACATCTGTTTTGAGTGAACGATGATGTTTTTTGAGTGTGATGCGTATGCGTTTCTGATAGGACACCTTATATATATATATATATATATATATATATATATATATATATATATATATATATATATATAAAGATATCATTATTATCATTATGATGATCAGCCCCTCTTATCCACTACTGGATAAATTCTTTTCCCAATACTTTCCATTTCAACTGATCCAATTTTCGACAAATTTTCTTATATATATATATATATATATATATATATATATATATATATATATATATAAACGATGATGACTTCTTATCAACGATCACATAATTTTATATTTCCATTTGATTTTAGTTCACTGTGTTCTTTTATTGCGTCTTTGTAACTTAATACAATTTTATTTGATTGTTGTTTGGTACAATCAGTGAAAATACAATATCTGTAAATGAAATGGAATTTTCTTTATAGTCTGAACATATATGGAAGAATGTTATTATAAAATATGTTTCGTACATATTGAATTCCTTTTTTTATTTAACATTCGTCTTTAATTCGAGAAGAATTTTGTTAATTCGTATCCATCTGACATGTGATAAATCGTCTGTTTTCATATGAAATCTGTGTTTTACGAAACGTGAATTTTGCGATTCTAATTAGACGAAAAAAATAACAAAACGTGTATAGACCGAAATCTCGTCCAACATTGAATATGTATTTATTATAACATATGTATAAAAGTGGTGTACGTCGAAAGAAAAAAAAGAAACCTGCGTAATGTTTATACAACCAGCACTGTTTTTGTACGCTTTCATGTGTAACAGTTTCTTGCACACGTCTTCCTGAAACAACCATTCATGGCGTGCGAGTGGGTATGAGCGTCGTTGGATTGAAAGGGAGACGTCGAGGATTGCGAAAACGTGCAGGAAGTGCTGGGATTTCTTCCTGTTCTCCGCGGCCCACTCTTTCGCCTACAATAACCCGTAGTCAGTGTCGTCTTCTTCTTATGTCATAGTCATCTAAGATGTGTGGCATGTATTTTTTTCTCGACGTTCACTCGTCGTCGTCACGATGCTGACGAAACAGAAAAAAGTCACACGTACGGTCAGGATTTTCCGTTCTGTTTTTCTTTTTAGTTCGATCGCTTAATGTTGTTGATGCGGGATGACTGGTAAGTACTGTATAAATATTTCGATTCGGTACGGGTCTGATACAACGTGCGTCCACACGTCGTCGCACGATGAAACTTTTCGAAAGTTTGATATTACTTTATCAGCGTTTTATCTAACCGAAGCCGTTTTTTAAAAAGTCTTACTTTTTTTGAAAATGTCTGACGCTCTCTGTGAAAAACATGTTTTGTTAGTTGACGTCAATCAATTTTTGTAACACGTTTCTTCGTTCAGTGAATGTCATAAAATTACTTAATAAAAATCAGTTCTGAGTCTAAGAAAAATAAGAATCGTTTTTAAAAAATTTAATAACTATTCTTCCAATTTTTTTTTATTTTAAAAAATAATTGAAATGTTTGAAAATTAAACTGTAATTGCTTTTAAACGTTGTATACATTTTTTATTTCTTATAAAATATTTTTTGTACTAAAATTTTTTATATAGGGTCATCCAAATGTGACGCCTAGATTTGTGTATTTTTTTTAAAAAAAACAAACAAAAGAAATTGTACACATTTTTTCGTATACACCACTCTATACACATGTTTCTTTTTAATAAAACACAAATTTAGACGTCACTTTTGAATGATCCTGTACATATAAGGACAAATTTCATCTGACAATGATAACAAGACCATATTTGTAAGATTAAATGAAGAAAATTAACTATAAATAATTTAATGGTGATTAAGAAATAATTAATTTTTTATAAAAATCTGAGTAAATTATTTAAATTTTTCTATTAGAAAATTTTAGATTTTTTATTAAAAATAATATAGTTTTTATTATTGAAAATGAAATTTCGAAAATTTCATTTTACTTTAAGATGAATATTTTTTTGTGAAAATCTGATAAAATATTTATATATATTTTTACTAAACAATTTTAGTTTTTTTTATTAAAAGTAACATAATTATTATTATTGATAATAAAATTTTAGGTGTTATGATGAATAATTTATTTGTTTAAAAATCTAAGAAAATATTTATGTTTTTTTTACTAAACAATTTTAGATTTTTTTATTGAAAGTAATATAGTTTTTAATATTGAAATTAAAATGTTAAAATTTCACCTTTCACTCTGAGATAAATAATTTTTAATAAAAATCTGAGAAAATATTTAAAATTTTCTCTAAAAAGTTTCACCTTTTTTTAATCAAAAGTAATAGTTTTTAATATTGAAGCCTTTCAAAAAATAAATAACCAGGCTTTTTGATTTTGAATATAACATTTAGATTATTAAATTATAAAACATTTAATTTGTTATATTTTTTTGACATGCCATTTATTTACTACTAATAAGTATATTTGTTAATTTTTTTACATATTTATGTTTTTCTTGTTTGATACAATTGAAAAATTAATTGATACAATTGATTAACTCTTTTAAAATTCACTGTTTGTTAAAAAAAATTCTGAAATTAGTAAAAGAAATTTTGAAATGTTATTTTGTTAGCTACAAATAATCTCATTCTCTCTCTCTTCCTTATATATATATATATATATATATATATATATATATATATATATATATATACACTATTGGTTACATATTTTGTGTAGATTTATTTCATGACTAGTTTTAAAGATTTAAAAAATCTATAAATAACCTATGAAAAAATAGATGTTTTTATAATAATCGTCTATAGGGATTAAAAAAAAGTTCTCGTTCATCTCTGTAACAAAGAACACTTAAGGAAGCAATAAAATAGAATAAAAAAAAATCCTCGACCATTTCAGTAATACACAAAAAAACCCGTACACAAGAATCAGAGTCCTGTTAATTCGACCGACGCGCACTGATTGTATCAGGACTCTGTGCGAGCGGATGGATGTCTCGGGTCCATAACACAACACAAAGAAAACTCTATTGGTCGTCTTGATTGAAAACTGTGTGTTTTGTCGCCGAAACCGACTTTATTTCGTCCGTGCCGCGTCGTCCCACCGCCCCAAACTTATATTGACAGCCGTCGTGCGCGTCTCTATGTATGTCTGTCTTTAAGATCGCCATCGTCTTCCGGCATCGCAACGCCGCGTCTCGTGTCCGTCCGAGATCTTTTTTTCCTTCTCTTCCTTTTTTTATTTACGATGCAATAATATATAAAGTACCACATTGTGTCTCGGAATGGTGACGGTGGTGGCAGTGGCGTTATTTGGTATATATTCGGTTCGTTCATAAAGTTTCAATCTCGGTTCATAGACACCGTCGTTCTGACAGTTTCTCTTTTCCGAATTGTTTTTTTTCCGGTCTGGAATTGAAATATGATACATTTATATCAAACACATACATATATATATACACATCTAGATATTTATATATATATATATATGTGTGTGTGTATGTGATCTAAAATTTATTTGACTCTGATTATTATAAAGAAACAAAAAAGTATATCATAAACTTGTTCGTGAAGAATACGTGACATTTTTATACATTTGTAGAATTTCTTATTCACTTATATTATTGAAATTTTAAGCCTTTTTTATTTATAACAATAGCCACTGATTCATTTATACTTTTTTCTTTCTATATAATTTTATTAATTAGATCTTCTACATATTTTTTTTATTCTAAAAATAATCTAAAATACAATATGATTTATATAGGATCATCTTAATGTGACGCCTGAATTAATGTTCTATTAAAAATAAATATGCTTATAAGATGGCGTATAAGGAAACATGTGTATAGTATCTTCTTAGTAAAACACTAATCTAGGCGTCACATTTGGATGACCCTATATATTAATGCACTCTAGCAGAATTATTATCTGCATTTTTTTTGTTCACCATTTTTTATAATTTGAATATTTTTTAATTTTTTCCAACATTGAAATTAATATCCAATTATTGTTTTTCAGGTGAGTTTCTAATTGTTATGATATTTAAAAATATGGTAAGTCCATATTATACTTTTAAGTAAGATCGTTTTTTACAAATTTTCTTTTACAACCAATTATATCCATGATTTTTAATATCTGGTTACGTTGTTTTGATACAAATCTATCTTTAAAAAAAACTGTACTTTTAAGAAATCAATTTGTTTTTTAATATGGTATAGTACATAAAATTGTCAACAACAGTTATAATTTTTCACACATATTTCACATCTCCTTTCTAAACACCAATAAACCTTCAAGTCTTAAACCTGTTTATGATTTTTTTCTGGAAGTTCGTGAGATATCCAAACTTCAATTCTCGATCCCATTTAATTTTCTTAAGATGGTTTAAAAAATTGAAATGAATTTTCATAAATTTTTCTTTCATAATCAATTATGTCGATGGTTTTTTTTTGATATCTATTTGCCTTGTTTTGATACAAATCTGTTTTTAAATGTGTCTCAGAAACTGTATCTTTTAAAAACCGACTGTTTCTGAATATTGTCCAGTAAAATATCCATTTATCTTCACCAGTTACAATTATTTTCACAAACATTTTACATCTCTTTTTAAACACCAATAATCTTCAAATCTTAAACCTGTTTATGTTTTTTTTCTGAAAGTTCATGAGATTTCCAAACATTGAATTTCAATAGCATTTAAATTTTCTTAAGATCTTTAAAATAGTTAAATGAGCAACGTTTAGTCTTTCTGAGATCTTATATAAAGTTTATCTCGGATTTTCCAACACGATATTCTTTAAAACTCTGTCATTGACGGATGACGAACTACCAGGGCAAGGTTTATTAATCAAATCAAAATTGTCAAAACAAAATTTGCAATCATTGGCATTTATGTGTTCTATCAGATCATCAAATTTTTGTACAAGTGATATTATTTTTCAAATTTTTCTATACGACATTCCTTAAAATATTACTATTGATGGATGGATGTCTACCAGGATCAAATCAGAATCGCCAAAACGAGATTTTCGATACCAAATATTGGCATTTATGCATTTTATCAGATCAATTTTTTTATTATACTTTATATTGACTTTTTGGTCGAATTTGGTCTATCAGGATCAAATCAAAATCTCCAAAAAGAAATTTCCAATACCAATATTTGAATTTATGTATTCATTCAGGTCTTTTTTTTGTACAAGTGATAAAATGTGTATATTTTTTAAAAATATAGAAGATGACCAACTGACAACACATATTATTCGATGTTATGTCTTTATGATTTACTAATTCTATTTATACTGATTTTTGGATTGAATTTGGTCTACCAGAATCAAATAAAAATGTCCAAAAAAATTTTGTAATAGCAACATCAGGTCGTTAATTTTTTTGTACAAGTGATAGCAATTGTATGTTTATAAACTTGCAGAGGATAACCTATTGAAATATTCAATTCTATGTCTATAGGTTCTAAAAATTCTATTTATAACGACTAGGGGGATTCAATTACCCCTCTTTATGTATCACTTGTGACTAAGTCATGTATGAAAAAATGTCACAGTGCAATTAGTGTGATTGAGTGAAGAGTACAAATTAGCTTACTGATATTAAAAACGATATTATTTCCCTATTGATGTGAAATTTATTGGTTTTCCCAAAAGTAGTTGTCTTCTATATCCTAGCACGTCCCTGTTTATGTAAAACCTAGTTCGAAATGAAAGTTCGAACACAGAGCACTTGTTTCTCGTTGCTCGTTATATACACACATATAGTTGTCAATAGTGGTGCAACAACACCACTCAGCACTAATTGTGTGTATGTAAATGGAAGGCGTCCCCCGTTCGGTCGATATTGCTTGCATTACAGAGAGGTAGAGAATCGAACGCGAACTCATCAATAGTGCCCGTTGTGTGATCGCACCGTGCTTGTCACGCGCCGAGCTCAAAGCGTCATTACATAACACGGAGGAGACATGATTAATCAGCCATATTATTCACTGTCTCGTGTCAGTTGTAGCACTCCGGCCAATACGTTCGACCGATCAGACTGTGAAGTAGTCGACGGACGCAATATTTTAAAATAGCGTTGTCACCGGCCGGCTATCTTGAACAATATTGTACGTTCGCTCTTTACAAACTCGATGCCCGACAAAAAAAATACGACATACGTGTGTGATCGTTTTATTAGCTCTCGCTATTTGTTCCAGTTTTAATACGAGACTGAATACAGTTTTTTTAATCTTTTTTTTACGAATAAACCTGTTAAAGTACTCTTTCATTTATTTATTGAAACGCGAAATGTTATTTTTTATTTCTTTCATGAATGAAAATTCGCGTTTTGCAATTTGTTCGTTCTGATTCAGACATCAAAAATTATACACCCACACGTCAAGCTCGAAACGAACGAGTGTTATTTTTTGTTTGTAATTAAAAATATTACATTAGTCTCCCAGAATGAAAATGAAAATTTTAAATCCGTGTCCAATAATCCGCACAGAACTTTTTAGATAATATATCATTATTTTATTCGAATTATTTCACGGTTCCTTTGTGACAGAAAAAAGTGATTTTAATTGAAAAAAATGTTTATCTTGTTAATATTTTTTTATAAAAATATGATAATGTTTTTTTTATAGTTTATTAAAAAATATAACAGATAATCTGTTATATTTTACATACATATCTCGTCATTCAAACACTAAGAGATTTTTTTAAAAAATGTTCAATAATTCATTATAAATCACATTAGCAAATTACATTAATAATTATTTTCATATTTTATAGCAATCGTATCATTTTCAGAGTTGGAAATGTATATTTATTTGATATGTTATAATTATAGATTTTTATCTCACGTTCTAATGGCTAATTTGTTGATAAGGTACTTCTGGATGATTAACAATTAAAATGAGCATTAGTAAAAATAATCAATATTGAACTTTTTTAATGGAGAATCATTTTTTGAATAATAATTGAATATTGAACACTTTTGAAATTGTTATATTGTAATAATATTGCATTAAAGAACAGATTATTTCAATCTAGAAAAAAAAATTAAAAAATATTTCTAAAATTATGAATGGCTGTTAAGATTTCTCCTCAAAAAATACAATGCATGTATACAAAATATTTTATTGATATTTTCTTTTAAAAAATTGTTTACATTTAATTTGAAAATAATTTTTCTTGAAAATATTTTTTTTTTTTTAAAAAATAATTTTGTTTCTCTTTATATATATATATATATATAGAGAGAGAGAGAGAGAGAGAGAGAGTTGCCCAATAATAATGGAAAAACTTCGACAGTTGGTGGCAGCCATGTTTGATTTTTTTAATCTCATTTTGACATTTCAACTAAGTATAGTTTGGGAAATTATCATTGAACGTTTAACATTTCAATAACACTTGAAAATTTTAAGAACTTCAATAAATAATTTAATAATTTAAAAATAAAACTGCTATAAAAAACTATGATTATTTGTTTCACAATCGACAACAAATTTCGATTAAATTCGAAGAAAAATCGTAGTCATTCCTTACAAATGACTAAAACAAATTCATTATAAAAAGAGTTAGGGGAGTCAGAGTAATGGTTTGATATAAAATTCTAAGAATTTTGAAATTTTATTTCAATTATTTATAGATAGCAATTAATTTCATTTTTGTAAAGTATTTCTTTTAATAACTATAGGGTTTCCAAATAATAATATCAAAACTTTCTCAGTTGATGGCAGCCATGTTTTAATTTTTTTTCAAGCTTATTTGGAGATTTCAACTCAATATAGTTTGGTAAATTATCATATAACATTTAATACTTCAACAATGCTTAGAAATTGTAAAAACTTTAATAGATTTATTGAAACAAAAGTTTAATGGGTCCATTATTTCACAAAATAGACAATTCAATTGGCCACCAAAATCATGTGATCTAACTCCATTGGATTATTTTCTGTGGGATTGTATAGAGTCATTGGTTTATGCTGATAAATCACAAACAATAAAAGCATTGGAAATAAACATTGAACTTAAAATAATTTTTACGTTAAATTCATGAAATTGGACTACAGTTATGTGAAAGAGTGATTAAAAATTGGACTAAACGAATGTACTATGTCAAGCGAAATCGTAGTGGTCATATGAGTGAAATTGTGTTCCATAATTATGCCATAGAATATACTTAAAAAAAATAATTGATTAAATACTTTTTTTATTTCCATTTAAACTTCTGAAGTATTTATTGGAAAACCCTCTCTCTCTCTCTCTCTCTCTCTCTCTCTCTCTGTATATATATATATATATATATATATATATATATATATATATATATAATATATTAATATCAAAAATATTTTAGTAAAATTCTTCTATGATTGTAAAAAAACTAAATAAATTTGATATTATATTTACTTTGTTTTCTGAAAGTAATTATTTTATGTCAGTCTTTTTTATGTTTGGATAAAAAATGATTCTTCTCTATACTTAATAATCTTTTATGTTGTATCTTATATATATATATATATATATATATATATATATATATATATATATATATATATATATATATATAAAACGAAACGTGCCGAGTGACAATCTGTCCACTCTGTGCCCGACGCTGGGGGAGAAGAAAAAAAATGGTCGATAAACGTTATATCCCATAAACTTTCTGAACATGTTTTACCAACACTGTACCGAGCAACTATTACCTTCTCGTGGCTATCCTTCTTAATCGTGCAACGAAACTCGAGGGAGCCCCAAGGTCAGTCGAAAGCTACGCAACTATGACCTCACGTCTCGGACACTAGATTGCCTGTCGGTATTTATTGCCGGAATCACGGAGCGTCTGGTTGGACGACGCTGTCTACAACGACGGGAACGCATCTAATATAGGTTGTGGCGGTTCGTGTGAGGACGACCGGACGACTGGTAGATGGGCGCGCGCGCGCGAGCACGTCTTGTAATCTTATTGTGTCGCGCGTCGGAAACGATCCGAGGACCGCAGATAGGATGGGTACGAATACGTGCTCGATGGTGTTAGCGTGATATGTTATGTGTCGATGTGTGTCATATTTTTTACACATGTGTGTGTGTATGTGAGTATGTTTTTTTTGCTCCTTTTGTAGAATATATACAGCTCAACAATGGAATCACATTAATCATACGGATTTGGAAGTTTTCGTACATTTATCTTGATAATCAAATTCCATACAACATATATATATATATATATATATATATATATATATATATATATATATACATACATACAAAAATAGAATGAAACAGAAAAGACAGATTCATTTTTAAACCATGCTAAAAATCTACTAGTCTTTTTTTAAAAAAAAGTAATCTTAATTCTCATTTTAATAAGAAAACCTCGACTGTATTTTTTCTCATTAAAAAAGACTAATCTCGTTGATGAAAACAAAAAGAAAATAATATTAATTATTTAACTCGGCTGTTACTTTAAGAGAAAGATTACATCGCGGCCGACCCTCTTTTTCTAGAAAACCATTAACAGACGCGTCTGGAAACTTCGTGCTTTAACTGTTGCACGCATCCATTAAGACCCCTACTAATATCTGCATTTTTTTCATTCATTAGAGTAAAACTTTGTAAATATCGTGTCCCTAGACACAAGAAACAATTATAGCAATTAACGACACGACACGTATGAACAGGTCCTTGATGACGTTTTGAATTGGAAATTAACAATGAGAAGAATTTAATTATTGCCTAAAAAAATATTTACGTTATTTAATTCGATTGCAAAATGAAAATTAGTTTTTTTTAAAAAAAAAGATATTAATTATAATCTATACTTTTTTTTATTATGAAAAATAATTTTAATAAATTCCATAAAAACTCATTGTCTCAAATAATTCTAAATTAAAACAAGTAGTTTTAAAATTTTTATTTAAATAAGAAAATAAGAAAACTGTATTATTAGTTTTTTTTAAAAAAATCTTATTCATTTTTATATAAATGTAATAAATACTTATTATTGAATTTTTTCTAATTATTTTAAAAATAAAATACTATTACACAGACTAACATTTGAAAGTTTAAAATGTAATACAAAAAAATTAAATTAAATTTTAGAAACTAAATTGTTATGAAAAACATATTTTTTATTTTTTTCCAAACAGTTTATATTTTTATACAGTTGTATTGGCATACTAGTTAATTCGCCTTTAATAAAAAAATCAGTTCTCATCGTCATAAGATTTCCCCAATATTAAAAAATTGTATAATAAAAATATTGTATAAGCTAATTCAACTTTAATAAAAAAAATTAGTACCCATTGTCATAAAAAAAATTGTAACCCCAAATACCAAAATAAATTCTTTCGTTTTTTCACGTCAATTATATTTTATAAATAGGATTTTTTGGGTATTTTTTTAGGGAAAATTTAAAATTGCTTATTCCTCCATTTTTTTCTAACTCATTTATATTTTATAATTTTTTTTGAATTATGCAAATTTTTATTTTAGACAAAATTTAAAATTTATCATTAGAATAAATTTGAATCATTCTCAAATACTATATTTTATAAAATTATTCCATATGTATTTATTATTTAAATTGGTCTTATATACATTTTAATAGCCATTTCGTTACCATTCAAATGTGATATTATAAAAGCTTGATTTTGTAATAAAAATGTGTAGCCAATTTTTATTATTATATAAAATCATTTAAAAAATAAACTAAATTAAAACACGGTATTAATTTATCTGACGATGGTTATAGAACCAAAAATTATTATGGAAAAATATGAAAACATTAAAACAGACAATAAAATATTGTATTAAAATATTTTAAATATGTTTTAAAAAAATGATTTTCAAAACTCAATATCCTACTTAATGTTATTTTTTATAATTTGATTTCTTTGCTTCAAAATTTAACAATTTTTTTCCTTGCAACTAATAATTATTTTTATTTCAAATTCATTTAACACCTGTTTATATTTAAATGACAATACTTTCAATTCTGTTCAGTTCTAAAGTAAACAATTTTTTTATATAATATAAATTTTTAAATAATTATATTATTATTTTTTATAAAAAAGTACATGTTCTAAATTGACTACAATTACTTATTTATGTAGCACAGGAACATTATTACAACTTATGTAAATGTGTAAGTCAAGTACCAGCTACATTCAAACAGGATTTATATAAAAAGATTTATAATTTTCTATTCATAAAAGATATATTTGTACAAGCTACATTCAAAACAAGATTTATATAAAAAGATTCTTTATATACAACCTCATACAACGAAAATTTTTTGATGAAGTTATAAACTAAAATTTTCTATAAATATTTGTACAAAGATATATATATATATATATATATATATATATATATATATATATATATATATATATATATGTAAAATATGTGTGTGTATGTATATTATTTTTCTCAAACATAATTCTTCCCGTCTGCTTGGCTAGCACAAACGACACATTCTAGAATTTCCCAACAGACGTCGAAGTTATTAATACACCGGACGGAAGAAAACATGTAAACAGATTGAAGTAAGACCGCTGTGTATTGCTTCCGTTCAGTGCACGTCGACTACTTACTTCATAGAAATTCAGTGGCGTGTCAATAATTTTTTTATTTTAAAATTCATTCTGTACGATTTTCTTTTCGATATTTTTCTTATAGTTGAATTAATTCATCGTAGTACAATTGAAAAATATTTAACAAAGTGTTGTTGAAGTATTAAACATTCCATGATAATTTACTAAACTATACTAAGTTGAAATGTCAAAATAAGATTAAAAAAATTCAAACATGGCTGCTATAGTTGTCAAAATTCTGACATTCTTATTGGAAAATCCTTGCCAAAAAATAAGTTGTTTAACTAATATGTTTTTTTAATTTATTTAATAAAAATCGTTGTTAATTTTTCTGAAAGTAAACAAAAAATATATGTATACAAATATAAAATAAATTATCGTATATATGTTACCTCTTTTTATGAATTATTTCTAGTTAGAGAAGTAATAAATAAATATATATAATTTTTTTAATATATAAATATATTTTAAGCTCACGATAAGTTTTACAAACCGAACATTGATTTTTATAATATTTTTTTACAATTTCTAAGCGTTGTTGAAGTGGTAAATGTTTTATGATAATTTTCCTAACTATACTAAATTAAAATATCAAAATGGGTTTAAAAAAATTCAAACGTTATTCCACCAGCTATTAAAATTTTGACATTCTTTTTAGAAACCCCTATATAATTGTATGTTACTTGTAAATATATGGTCATCCGAATGTAATGCTTAGATTTGTGTTTTATTGAAAAAAAAACATGTGTATAGGGTGGTTTGTAGGAAAACATGTGTATAATTTCTTTTGTTACTTTTTAATATAGCACACATCTGAGCGTCACATTTGGATGACCCTAAATAATTGATTCATTTATCATACAGTTTGTATTGTGTAAAATTATAACAAATGAGATAAGAAGATTTGATTGAAAAATCTTTTCTTTGTGTCTATATAAATGAATCTAAAATATATAAAAGTATTTTCGGAACGATCCGGTATCAAGAGATGGATATAAATTAATTCGCAGGTAGTTAGTGAGACGTGTAAGAATGAACCGTTGTTGACGGAAGCGCACGCCGACGTAAACACAGGCAGTGAACATTGCGCCGAACCCTTTGCGGCGTGTGCGAACTTAATCGAATTAGTCGTTGGACTTAAATATTTACTCAACTGTTGAACGTTTAACTTGGCATCGTGAGGCGAGCTCGTCTTATATATGTATACATATGCATACACGTCCGTCGTCTATGTAACGTGGGCGTCGTCGACGTCGTTCATCTCGACCGAACTTCAGCAATAACTTCGCGAACAGAGTACATCTGTGCACGTACTTCGTACAAACAGTGCTGATCATTGGTGTAGTTAGTGGAGAAACACGCCGATGTATGTGCATCGATATAACGGATCTTCGTACGATGTTTGATTGCAGATGTTGGCATTGCAGCCGTTGAGATTAAATAAAAATATGACGAATATTTTTGATGATTTTTCATGAAATTGGAAAATATTTTATTATTAAAATTTCCAAAAAGAACCTTCATATTTACAAAGTTCATCCATTGGTTTAGTATTGTGACCAATTTTATTTTACACAAAAAAATTACAAGATTATCTCCTCTAGAGGTTAATTACATCATAAGAACTCATAAAACGATTTTTCCAAATACTTTAGCCATCGTTCATAAAATTTCTTATAACCATTTTTTTTTCCATAAAAAAAATCCATATCTTACTTCCTTATGAAATCTCAAATTAAAATTCCAAGACCGTAATTTCCATTAATTCATACACGAAATGAAAATTTAATAAACGGACAACCGTGTCGCAGAAACGTTGAATATTTACTTTATTATATATATATATAAAACATTTAATTTGTATAGTAGAGACATACGCCCACATATCAGTTTTAATTAGAATTTTCATTCAGAATTAATTTAAAATTATATTCATTATCTAAAGGATCCATCATTGTGGAACAGCTGTTTGTCAGATAACATGGCATTAAAAACGCGACGACCACTCAAAGTGAATTTAAAAATAGTCGAATGGCAAATACGTTTTTAATTCATCTAATATCACCGAAAGCGTACTTTTATTATTTTCGTCATTTCATACGTTTGCTTTTTATATAAATTGTTATTAATTGCTTGTATCTGTTGACGCTTTTTGATGATTTAATTAAATAATATATTCGTTTGTAAATACATTGAGCTTTTGCAACATTTTCTGTTAAATATGAATAAAATAAATGTTGGGTTGTTTGAAGAGGTCGATTAAGTTTTGTAATAAAATTCGGATATCTTTTTAGTTAAATATAATTTTATTTGATAATAAAGATTCCATTACGATCAATCACCTTTTAATATTTAGGAAGAAAATTTTGTAATTATCTCTGTAATATAAATTATTGAATTTCGTCATTTTCATTTAATTTCCGATAAGGATTTTGTTAATTAATATTAGGACGATAAAAGGATGGTTGTGTAATTATTAATTTTAACATTTTAAAGTGAGATTTAAATTTTCAATGAAATTAAAGACGAACATAAAATTTTCTATTTATTCACAAATAGATTATAGTTTATAAATATTATAATTTTAAAACCGAAATGAAATTTTGTATCTAGAACCATTATATTTTTCCAAGTTATCGATTCATAATAAAAAATAGTAATTTTAAACTCTCATGTTTTTTCTAAAAAAAAGAATTTGAGTTAAATAATAGAAAATTTGGTTAAAAGTTGTGATTTTTTAAAATCAAATGTTATAATAACTTAAAATAAAACATATTATCAACCAATAAAATGTCTAAAAAAAAATAAAAATCAAGGTTATTAATTGAAAAGTTCTTATAATTGATTTTTTTTGATCCAACCTGAAATTTTTCTTTAAAATGTTTTCAGTTCTATATTTAAAAATAACCTAGTTTTATAATAAAATATATTTTTTACATGAAAAAGTGAAATACAGTTAATATAAAGCTGCATATTTTTTTTCTCAATTTTTAAACAAGTATTATTATTTTTTATTTGTTGAAAAATGGATCAGTCTTTAAAATTTATATTTTTCCAAAACAAAATAAGTTTTTCATGGGGAACGATTATAACAACTCCAAATTATCGATCTGTAATAAAAAAGTCAATCATTTCGAACTTTTATTTTTTGGTCAAAAAATGACCACGACCTATAGTATGGAAAATTTTACAAAAAATCATGATTTTTCAAAATTGAATTTTATTATTCAAAAATGTTGTAATAGCATAAAATATATCTTATTATTAACGAATAAAATATTTAGTAACTTAAAAAATTGAGATTATTAATTAAAAACTTATTTTAACTGATTTTTCCAGATTTAACATTTTTTTAAAATTTCTGTTTAAAATTCTTTTCTTAAAAATAATCCTTGCTTCTGTTATTGAAAAATAGCCAAATTTTGTAACAAAATATCATTTGTATATAGAAAAATAAAATATAGTTGATATATAACTACATAAAAACATTTTTCTAAATTTTTAAACAAGAAAAACATTTTTGAAATACTGAAAAATGGATTGCAGTCTCTAAAATTAATATTTTACTAAAACAAAATTATTTTTTTATGGAAAACAATTATATTGACTCTTATTTAACGATCTGTATTAAAAAAGTCGATAATTTCGAACTTTTATTTTTTGGCCAAAAAATGACCACGACCTATAGTATGGAAAATTTGCCAAAAATCATGATTTTTTAAAATTGAATTTTATTATCCCAAAATGTTGTAATAGCATAAAATATATCATATTATCAACGAATAAAATGTATAATGACTTAAAAAATCAAGATTAATTATCAAAAACCTCTTATAACTGATTTTTTAGATTTGACATAAAAATTTTCAAGTTTTTGTTTCAAATTTTTTCCTAACAAAACTCTTTGTTTCTATAATTTGAAAATAGCTTATTTTTATAATAAAATATCATTTTTATATAAAAAAATTAAATACAGTTGATATAAAAATGCATTAAAATTTTTTTCGAAATTTTTAAACAAGAATTAAATTTCATATTTTTTGAAAACAGATCATAGTCTCTAAAATTTATATTTTTCCAAAACAAAATAAATTATTCATAAAAAATGATTATATTGACTTCAAATTATCGATTTATAATGAAAAACACAACCATTTCGAACTTTAATTTTTTGATCAAAAAATGACCACGACCTATAGTATGGAAAATTTACCAAAAAATCACAATTTTTCAAAATTGAAGATTTTAATCTAAAAAAGTTTTAATAACATAAAATATATCTTATTATAAACGAATAAAACGTTTAATGATTTAGAAAGTTAAGATTATTAATCACAAATCTATTATAACTGAAAATTCCAGTTTTGACATAAAATTTTCAAATTTTTATTTCCAATCCTTTTTTCGAAAAACTCTTTTTTTCTACTATTTAAAAATATCATTATTATTATTACATGAAAATCTTTAAAAATGATCTACTTAATCTTATTTTAGAAAAAAATGTGTAAATTGATCTAAAAATTTAGGCGATTTTGAATAATTATTAGAAACTAAAATTATCTTAGTTGGATAAAAAATTCTTATCTTTAATAAAGAACAAGACAACTTGTCGATTATTAAAGAATGTTAATCAAGAATCTAATCCAAACAAAATTGTTTCAATTTTTCGTCCAACAACAACCATTTCACATATGTGCCTACCCATCGACGACCATTCCAAATTCGACCACCGCCATCCATTGATGATCGAAACGTACCTTAAACAATTTATTTCCGCTTAAATCCGTTATCAGTGAATATTGTATCGTATATTCCGACGTCAGCCCACAGCCGTATTTCATATATCGGAACACATCTTCGCCAATGGCGGCGGCCTCTCCCTATATGGAATCTATTCCTTCGGGAGGACGCATAAGGTGAATAAGAGCATGAGCGTGGGCGATGTATCGCGACGACCACCGAAACCAGTCGACGGGAAAATTACTTTTAAATCCGTCGTTCCGAGCAACCGGCACCGTTGAATCAACGTGGCAACCACGTTTTGACTATCACATATATATATATATATATATATATATATATATATATATATATATATATATTCGTATAAACCAAGAACCTAAATGCAATAACGGTAAAGGTAAGAAGGTACCCTGCATATATTCTCGATGTAATCGAATTGAGTTGATGCACTTTACTGTAGATCCGAGTTCAAACGTAATAGCAATCAAGTCTATACAATAATAATGTTTAGAAAGATACATAAGCTATGTACTTGCATATATAGCTTATATATATTCTTACAACTTACAAAACAATATGAAAGAATAGAACAAAATTGAATGCATAGGAAAGCTAAATTCACATATTATTTATTTTGTTCCTTTTAAATTTCAGACTTTTCTAAAAAATAAACAATTATTTATATTTCTATTCAATAATTACTTTGATACAACGGTTAATTAATTTTTAGTTAAATGACAAAATGAATTAGCCGTTATGAATAAGTTACAATAATACTATCTCTCCGTTTGGGGTCTTATCATAGTCGTTGTAATCTTTGGCTTATCTAAAAATATATGGTCATATAAATACGATGACTAGATTTATGTTTTATTTTTTAAAAAAAACTATACATATGTTTCTCTATGCATCACCCTAAACATATATATATATATATATATACATATACACATGTTAAACATATATAGACATATACACATACATAAACATACACACTAACATTAACATATACACATGTTTCTTTTTAATAAAACATAAATCTAGGCGTCACATTTGAAAGACTCTTTATTATCCCAGTAAGATTTTTTTTGTTAAAGATTCGTCAGGGTTATGTTTTTCCAGATAAGATTTCCAAGTTTATTTACAACCCCCAACTTGAGGAACAATCGACAGGGAATCAAAATAAATTTCTGTATACACTGTACTACTATAATTATAAAATAATATATAATAATTATCAAATATCCTAAAATTCAGTTATCTTATTTATTTCTTCAATAGTATACATTTTAATTATTATGCTTTAAATATCAAACTGTATTTACACATTTAATAATAATAATATTAAGTTATGTAGTATGAAATCTCAGATTATTATATTATTTTCGATATAGGTTCATTTGAGAATAGTATAGGCGGTGGGGAGAAGAGAGATGGAGATTGTTTTAAATTATTCTAGAACTTTTATAAAAAAGATATATTAAAAAGGTATAAGCGGCCGTGTCCTATTGTTTGTTACAAATAAACAACGTGTAGAGTGTATGTTTAAAATGTGCAGTTTTTAAGATTTTTTTATAAACTAGTGTTAAGTTTATAATTATTTTGAAATAAAAATGTGAACGTAATTATTTTCACAAGGTGTTGTACTTTATATTTTTTAGAAATTTAAAAAATAGTTTGATAATATCTCAAATTATCTTTTTATAATATGAAGGTTAGTTTTTTTTTATATGATCATTTCTTGGATGTTTTACATTTTTTAATCATTTATGTTTCTCTTTCAATGGATATACAGTCATCGACATAGATTTATTATAAAATCTAGATTTTATAACGCAGTTTTCTAACACTAACGACTGGCTGACGAAATGCATATCCGCAAATAAAGTAAATAATCAACAATTATCAAACATTTTTATTAAATATTGTGGGTATTTATTGACTTGATTTTTGATGAAGTGAATTTGACACTGTATCAAAACAAATAATGGAAATTAATTAATTTCAGAGCTCTTCCAGTGGAATATATGAATCATAAAATTTGGTGTTTATGATTAAGTACGAGGAAACTAGAATAGATGTATAAAAAAACTAAAAAAATCATTTCAAAAAGATCAGTTTATTATAAAATAATAAGCTTTTACATTTTATAATAAATTAATTAAATTATATATTAAATGACACTATACAGCTAATTTCAATTATTTTTTTATTATTTTATATTCATACAAATTAAAAAATGTACATTACAAAAACCTTAGATTCTTATTTTTTGTGGAATTCGAGTTCAGTATTTTTGACAGTTATTTTCTTTTGCAGCTTGGCTTTGATACCTCAAAAATATAAATTCAATACGCATATTAGTGTAACAAAATTTATAAATATGTAAATAAGTCTGCATTCGCCGTACATAAAATGTTTATATTAAATGTTAAGGATAGAATTTTGAATTTAAAAAGTAATCAATAAATATGTAATTTCTTTTAAAGGAAATGTACTTTCAAATGACGAGATTTTATTAAATTGTTCAATTTATAATTACTGATTAGTTTTATTTCCTTCATTGTTTTTATAAATATTTCATGTACGTTGCCACTTCTACACCACGTTGAGGTTGCAGATATGTAGAAGGCCCTAAAAAAAATAAGTAATATTACTGAATTAAAAACAAAACTAATTCTAAAAGTATGTAAATGCAATAAACAAAAAGCTAAATCCTAAACTAGCTAAGTAAAAAAAATATATCCCTTATCACCCAATAATTTTAATCCAATATTCCAGTTACAATCACCTGGGATTTTTTAATTTATATATTATTTATTCCATTGAGAAGTATTTAGTCCAAAATTATCTTAATTGTCCAAATTTTAATATTTATTCCTTGAAGTAAACTTATTCTGAATATTGCTTGATAAATTTATATTCCTGTGATTATAAATCATATATTCATTTATATATTATCTTAGTATTTCTATAAATCAAATTCAAGTGTAGTTTTAAAAAGTTCTTAATGGTGCTAATATGTAAAAAAAATCTGAAACAAACAATTTATAAATAATAAAAACATATATATAGGAAAGAGAGAGAGAGAGAGAGAGAGAACGTTTTGTATTTCATATAATCCTTTCGTTACTTTTTATCCATAGTAAAAATTTGCTTTCATTTGGTCCATCATTATTCAATTATATTTTGAAAATCTTATCTCATCAGTTTAATTTTGTTGTTTCATACTTGTTTCTTTTTATTTCACATCCTTTGACATTTAATTTTATTCATGTTTAATTATATATATTCATAAATTTAACAAAATCTGTAAATGGCATACAAAAATAAAATATATAAACAGATTAATACATTGAAAAGAATATTAAAAAACGAGAATATGTATATAAGAAAGACAAAATATATAAAACAAAACATAAGAAAACAATATCAAAAAAGAAAATCAAAGATTACAAAAAACATGAAAATATAAATCGCAAATAATGTTAAAATAAAATAAAACAATGCATAGAAAATTACAATAAATAATGCTGAAAATCAAATCAAGTAATATACAGTTGAAAGAAAATAATATGCAGAAAATCAAATAATATTATATAAATCAATGAGCTAAAAATTAAAATAAAATAAATTAGGCTCAAAATAAAATAAGAAAAAAATTAAAACAAATCAGAAATTTTGCTAAAAATCAAATCAAATGATATATTACAGTTTAAGTAAAATAATATCATATAAATCAATGAGCTAAAAATCAAAATAAAATTAATTAGGCTGAAAATAAAATAAGAAAAAAATTAAAATAGAAATCAAAATTAAAACATAAATCAGAAATTATGCTAAAAATCAAATTAAATAATATCTTACAGTTTAAATAAAATAATATGCAAAAAATAAAGTAAGATAATATCATATAAATCAATGAGCTAAAAATTAAAATAAAATAAATTGGGCTCAAAATAAAATAAGAAAAAAATTAAAATAAATGAGAAATTTTGCTAAAAATCAAATCAAATAATATCTTAGTTTGAATAAAATAATATGCAGAAAATAAAGTAAAATAATATCATATAAATCAATGAGCTAAAAATCAAAATAAAATTAATTAGGCTGAAAATAAAATAAGAAAAAAATTAAAATAGAAATCAAAATTAAAACATAATCAGAAATTATGCTAAAAATCAAATCAAATATCATAAAATTTAAATAAAATAATATGCAGAAAATCAAGTAAAACAATATCATGTAAACAAATAAAGTAATGTGCTAAAAATCAAAATAAAATAAATTAGGCTGAAAATAAAAAGAAATAAGTTAAACTAAAAATCAAAATAAATCAAAAAACATACAAAGAAATAAATAAGGCAACAAGTAAGATTTAAAAAGTAGAAAATTAATAGTTATTAAAAAAATATTAGCTGAATTATCTTACTTCTTATTTTTATTATTCTGAAATTAAGAAAATATTAAGAGCTGAAATAAAACAAATACATTAAGCTGAAAATCAAAAAATATTACCACAAAATACTTAATTTCCTTTGTTAACCATTCAAAGTTGTTCTTTTCCTTTATGTTTTTTCTTTTAATAAATATTTATTACTAAAAGTTATTTCATCAAAATTCTAATTATTCGTAAACTGATTTTTCTTAATTAGGTATATCTGCAAAAATAATTTTTATTATTCCACTTTTAGCCATTAAATATTATTTCAAATCAAAAGTTGTTTTACTTGTTTTCATGTGTTAACTTTTGAAAATTACTTTTGAGTTTTTGTAATTTATTGAGAAAATATTCATGTTTCCTGAAACAGTCAAAATTTATATTAATAGAATTAATTTATAAAACATTATGAATTTTTCCAATGATTTCTTATTGAAATTTGCATCTTCTAATTATTTTAAAAATGAGCTTTAATCACGCTGTAATAATATTTTCATACAATGATTTTTTTGACGATTTTTTTATTGATCGAATAACAAAGAAAATTTGGAATGTCTTCGTATATCTGTAACAAAAAAAAGCATCGAAAATTAATAAAAGTATGATCATAATAAATTGTTTTGTTGAGGTTTGCCATAAGACATATTTTTTAACTCTATCCAATTCTTCTATTCTTTCTTCGAGTTTATCTGGAATTGTTGAGAAAATAATGTCATTAACATGTAGTTTCATTCCATTCGATTAGTATTTTTCTTTTTTCTAAAATATCGAGTGAAGATATCAGCCAATACTTTTTTCATATTTTCTTCTGTAATTTGTAAATTTCTTATTCAGTTCAATCTTTTTTCAGATTTATGATTGCATTTGAAACGTTTATTAGAACTTATGGAACGTTTGGTACTGTCTGCCTTTTTTGTTCTAGATATTTTTCTCTATTAATTCTTCTATTCTCTTGATTATTGTGGATCTATTATATGTTTTGCTTCTGTACTCTAATTTTAGAACGATTTGTTTTTTCATCAGGGAGCTCTCCTCCCCTTACTCTCTTCGTTAAAATTTGTACTTCGCTAATTCTCGTAAAACTTCGGAAACGAAATTTTTACATCTCATCAGAAAATAATTCTTTTTAAAAAGGAGATTATAAAATTTCGTTTTATTTTTCGGTATCTACCATTTTCTTCAATAGTTTTACTATGAAGAAAATGGTATACTAGTATGTGTAAGTTTAATGTGTGTTGTATGTATATGTGTAATATTTGAATTGGAATTTTATCCAATTCAAAAAGTAATATAAGATAATTTTGCATTTATCAAAATAAAATTAATATAGTGAAAAATTTAGATCTATACATTATTAAAAAATGTTAAATTTAAATGAATTTGGAAAATACTCTATTATACATTTTGATTCCCATTACCACTCTTACATATTTTATCAAAGATGATCATACCAAGAAATATAAAAAAGGTATGTAGACGAAAGATTAATTGAATTAATCAAACAAATAATTTTTAAAATTTAAAAAAAAAATTGAAAAATTAAAATATAATAAATCACGAAAGAAAAATTGAATTTAATCAGAAAGTTAATAATAAATTCCAAAATTATACAATCCAGGACCACCTACTTGGATTATCCACCATCTATGGTATCTGAAACATACAATAAAATTAAAAAAATTCCATTGGAAAAATTAAAATAATTCATTTTTCTTGTAACTAAATTTCTTTATAAGTTCTTCCTTTCACTCTGCGATGTAAATTTTATGAACACCAGATTGCATCAATTATTTCTCTTTTAATAACTCTCTTACGATCATTATTAAAAACAGTGCTTTTTAAAATATACTAAGTCCTTTATGTTTTTGAAAAAAATGAATAATTTTGAAAATATTTGAAATTTAATAAAAATTAATAAAATTAAAAATGTTTTATTTTGATTAATTGGAATTGGCAAATTCAGTAAATCTTTCTTCTTGAATCAGCCATGGTATCTGAAACATTCAATAAAATTAAAAATTCCATAAGAAAGTGTATAAATAATTCATTTTTCTTCACACTAATCTTCGAGTTTTTTCTTTTATTCACTAACAGCGCGCGATTAAAAAACTGTACACAATGCAAGCGCAAGTTCAAAAAGGGACACTTTAAAATCAAAATTATTATTACAACGAACATTACATACAAGATTCCAAAACTCGTTATCACTTGTATTGGCACCTTCAATATGCAAGTTCAATTGTAGAATAGTTTTGATTTTATGGACAATGGTACTATTTGTTCCATTGTCCCTGATGAAGCTGCAGTACGTTTCCTCCAAGTTGACGAAGACGAAATATGTAGAAGTAAAACATGAAAATCATAAAATAAAAAAATTGATTAGTAAACAAATACGCTATAGAATTTCTTCGGAGAGCTAGATCGTTCGCTCACCGAAGAGATCCTGCCTATCTACACCTGCTACAAGGTGAACATACATATAAAACCCGTGAAGCGGATTAATATATGCGTCCCTATCTAACACTGCAAGAATGCAGCCTGTTCTAACGCTGGGAAATCATGTGTAGAAAAATGGTGGAGTCGGGGCTTCAACTTCGCTTTACAGCACTTCATCCACCCCGAAATCTCCGTGCGTTGATAACAAAATCAACAATCAATCAATATAACATCTTATATATTGAAGACCGTTAATTGAGAATCAACGTAATGTGTACAAAAATATATAAAAAATATATACATAAACATATACATCATGACGTCGTTTTAATAAAAAAAATGACTTAATAAAGAAAAAATAAAACGATATCTGATGAAACTTATTCTAAATATTTGGGAGGACAAGAACTTGCGATGCGTGTACAGTTTTAACTGTAATAAATAAAATAATCTGGCCTTATTTCATTCTTTGTTTGGTAGATTCTCCCTCGATTGGATTTGGACACGAGCAGGAAATCTGTAAAGAAAATAAACATTATTTTTAAACGAAATTAAATATACAAAAAAAATATACATATATACATATATATATATATATATATATATATATATATATATATATATATATATATAATATGTGTGTGTACGTATGCGCGCACTTACACTAATTATTAATATCAAATGAGGATGGTGTAATTAAAAATTAAATGAAAATTACTAGAAAAGAATATAGATAATAAGAAAATTATTGAAATTTGGAGAAAAAAGTAAGTTAGTTTATTTAAAAAATGAAAAAAAATAAAATGAGATTGAAAATTAAAGAATTGTTAAAAAATACAAATTTATAAATCAATTGAAAGAAAATTCAGAAGTAAAAGTGAAAAAATTAAAAATAATCAAAATTGTTCTTGAAAATAGAATAGCAGAAAACGACAAAGAAATCGAAAACAGAATCGATAAAAAAAATATAATTTTCAAAAGAAATTAATCTACAAAAAAATATATGTATATACAATTATATGCATATGTATGTGTGTGCACGCACACGTATACTCTAATTATTAATATCAATTTCATTTAATAACATTTAAATTAATTCGAAGACAAAAACAAGTACACTAACTTTAGCTTGAATTCAAATAATTCATAACCAAAAATTGTATTTTCTAAATAGAAAACTGAATGTAGAAATGAATTATGATTGCACATAGACACATACAATTAGTTGAAAATATAATTACGTATTTTTTTTTAATACATACGGATTTATCACGAAAACAGCTATAAATTGAACTGATAATTATTTTCATTTGTGTATATTATCTACTTGTTTTACTTGACTATGTTACAATGAAATAAAAAATTGAAAATATATTTGAAATTAATGAATATACAGATGAAAACTTCCTGTCTTTTGCAAGTTAAAATATGGATTTTGTAAATTAATTTTATATTATATAAAAGAAGCAATAAAATAAATTCGAACATACATTTTTAGTAACAAGTTTTTCATTTTACTACCAGTTTTCGAAAATGAAATGTAAGGTTATACTAATTGCCAATTTTAAGAACCCCACTAAGTATTTTTGTTACTTAAATATGAAAGTTTTCTTTTATGTTTAGAAATAAATACGTAATATAAAACAACAAAACTATCAAAAAAATGTACAAATTTAAAAAAAAACCTACCGAAGCTCCAATCCTTCTTATTATCCCAGCTTCAGTTGAAATCACAAAACACAATAACACAACACAACACTACACTATACTACACTCTAAGACTGACGAACTCAAACTGAATTCAAATTTGAAACCACTCAACGATTTTGGGAAACACCAACCCAAAGAAACCACTTGAAAAACCACTTAACGAGTTTTGGGTCGTTTAAGAACTTGTCAACTGAGACTGTGAACATAGATTTCAAATTTATTTTTCTTGGGTTGGTATTACCTAAAATCGTATGTACGTATGTATGTTTGTTGAATGTGTGTGTGTGTGTGTGAGCGTGTAGAGAAAAATCCTTAGATATAACCTATTAACATCGATCAGTTTGTTATAAATAAAATCTTTTATAAAAAAAAACATTTTAATCTAGAGTACAATAGTGCTATTTGAATTAAGACATCAAATTATTAATATTTTCATATCTATATTATTTCCAAGACTTTACAGTTTACAATAAATGAATTTCAATCAATTTATAGAAATGTTTTTTTAAAATCATATTTTAAATAAAGGTATTATAATTAAAACTCTGGATTACTAAAACAATAAAACACGAACATTAATGAAACACATACTGTGAACACCGACGAATTTTCTAGATGTGTCAAAATAGTGCAATAACCATATAATTTCAACTTTAAATTACAATTAATACGAATTAAAAACTATAATTATAAAATTACATATACAAATATATTTTAATATACTAATATTTTAAAAGTGTTTTATTTCATATACAAACACATTTAGTATACATCTATATATGTTCACGTGCGTACATACACACACACAAATATAGAATAAAAATACATATATATACACACACACATATATATATATATATATATATATATATATATATATATGCATATATGAAATAAATAAATAAAAGAAAACATACCACGAAAAGTAATTCAAATTTATTGTTCACTTGCTTTGAAATCACTACATAAAATGATGACCTTTATGTTGATTTGTCGATACATTTTAAGAAATGAAAAATTAACCTAACTAATTTACATAATATTTTATTTGTATGTGCAGTAAATATATTTGTATAATGTTTTCACGATTAAATCCGAATGCATATATTGTTAGAGTAACAAATATCTGTAGATATTTTAAATCTTATAACACTGCAATTGAAATATATATTCATCCAAATGTGATGCAAAAATTTGTATTTTATTAAAAATAAATATGTGTATAGGCTCGCGTGTAAAGAAATATGTGTATAGTTTCTTTTAACATAGAAATGAAATTTACATTTTTGTATTTAAATACGATTTTTTCAATAATCAATATTAATTTGTTTAATTCTATCGTATTCTTATATTTAAGATCATAAATGTTATAAACTGAGAAAAAAAATCATATTCTCATTTTAATAGGAAAGCTATTTGAGGTTATCCAATATAGAGTTAGGAATTTACATATAGGTGATTATCAAAAATTTAATTATTAAAAAAGTAGAGGATTTACAAACACATAATTTGCATTATCAAAGAGAATTTCACATTTTTTTAATGTATATATAATACGAGGGTCGTTTGATAAGTAATCAAACGACTATCATTAACAAATACACATGTTTCTTTTTAATAAAACATACATCTAGACGTCATATTTGACAGATCCTTTATTATCCCAGTAAGATTTTTTTGTTAAAGATTCATCAGGGTTATGTTTTCCCAGATAAGATTTCCAAGTTTATTTACAACCCTCAACTTAAGGAATAATCGACAGGGAATCGAAATCAATTTCTGTATACACTGTACTACTATAATTATAATATAATATATAATAATTATTAGAAATCCTAAAATTCAGTTATCTTATTTATTTCTTCAATAGTATACATTTTAATTATTATGCTTTAAATATCAAACTGTATTTACACATTTAATAATAATAATATTAGGTTATGTAGTATGAAATCTCAGATTATTATATTATTTTCGATATAGGTTCATTTTAGAATAGTATAGGCTGTGGGGAGGAGAGAGATGGAGATTGTTTTAAATTATTCTAGAACTTTTATAAAAAAAATATATTAAAAAGGTATAAGCGGCCGTGTCCTATTGTTTGTTACAAATAAACAACGTGTAGAGTGTATGTTTAAAATGTGCAGTTTTTTAAGATTTTTTTATAAACTAGTGTTAAGTTTATAATTATTTTGAAATAAAAATATGAACGTAATTATTTTCACAAGGTGTTGTACTTTATATATTTTAGAAATTTAAAAAATAGTTTGATAATATCTCAAATTATCTTTTTATAATATGAAGGTTAGTTTTTTTATATGATCATTTCTTGGATGTTTTACATTTGTTTATAATTTTAAAAGTCAAATATAATAATTACAAATAAATATTATATATATATATATATATATATATATATATATATATATATATATATATATATATATATATATATATATATATATATATATAATATATATATATATATATATATATATATATATATATATATATATATATAAATAATATATATAAATAATATATTTATGTTCAAATGGTTTTAAACTGATTGATTTTTCTTACTGTGGTAAGTAAGATGTTACTTTTCGTCAAGAGAATTTTATTTATATTTTATTAAAATGAAATAAATTGAAGGAATATAAGTCATAACTCGAAGAGTAATAAATGTCTGTTTATGAATACATCTTTATCGAAGATTGAATAGTTTTGTTAATTGTATAATAAAAAATTGAAACAAACAACATTTTCTTAATTCATAGGTTTTAATTATTAGTTTTTCTAAATATTTCTTCATATAAAGAAAATCGATTTCTATTGTTGTTCAACGTGCTTTTTATTTAATTTCCAGGATTTATCCACAAGTTTTATTTGTATGTTTTTTAAATAAATAAATTGATTTTTATGTTTTTTTATTCAATTTATAAGATTTATTTCTTATTTTTTTAATAAAGAAATAAATTGATTTTTGTTTTCATTTGATTTACAAGTATCAACTATTTATTTGTACCCTTTTAATAAATGAATAAATAAATTTAGTTGTTTTAATTAATTTTACAAGTTTTGACTTCCGGATTTATGTGTATTTATTTTAAATAAATACATTAATTAATTTTATGCTTTTTCAATTTTATTTACAGTTTTTGACTATGAACTTCATTTTTATTTCTAAATAAATAAATAAATTATTTATTTAGAAATAAATAATTTATTTATTAGACTATTTGTATCTTTTCTCTCAATTTACAATTTTTTATCATGTTTTAAATTTTTTTTTTGATATATATATATATATATATATAAATAATATTTTTTTATTATATTCAAATGTATTTGTGTGTAGGTGTATAAAAACAAAAAATAATTTTTTTCAATTTATATATTTTAACTGACTCTCTTTCCTTCTCTCTCTCTCTCTCTCTCTCTCTCTATATATATATATATATATATATATATATATTTCTTTTTAACGAAACACAAATATAGATGATATATTTGGATGACCCTATATACAAGGTGATCCCATCAGGAGAGCAAAACTTACGTTTTAAATAAAGCTCATATTTTTTTTGAGTGAGTAATAATGTTTTTTTTTGAGAAACGATGAGTGTGTGCTTTTTAAGGTACACTCTGTAAGTACATATATATATATATATATATATATATATATATGACTATATGTAAATACATACAGAAGTTTATTGTCGAATAATTACACAATACATGGACCTCATTGTCCTTTTTGTATATATATATATATATATATATATATATATATATATGTATGTATGTATGTATGTATGTATGTATGTATGTATGTATGTATGTATGTATAATCGTGAACAACGAACAAGTTTAAAGTCAATGTACTATACACACACGTACAACTATTACAGCATTTGTTGGGAATCTCTGTTCATTATGGCTGTAGGTGTGGTCAAAAGTCCGTTATTACACCGCCCTCGCCACTGAAACCGTACATTACGGCGTGCTCCGTTCACAACCCACAGCCGTGGATCGAATCCCGTCGACGTAATCACTCGTACAAATCACATAAATTAAATTGTACGGCCGAATGAATGGAGAAGTGAATTGAACACCAGACGCTTAGCTCAGTCACGATAAGGAGAAATTATTGAATCATTTATGAATACATATATATATATATATATATATATATATATATATATATAAAATTACACACACATACACACATCTATATATGAATGCATGTACATGAAAAAAGCATTTGTGCTTAAATGCATGTAACGAACTTGTGTTGCTGTTGAAAACTAATTACACGTACAGGCGGACAGTAATTATTGTTATATTTATTATTTCTTACACGTCTGTTGGTTAATTGAATAATAACTCATTTAGTAAGATTGATAATGTTTTAAGAATAATTAAGGTCGTATCAAGATCTGTACAAAGCCGCGGTATTGTTTTCATAATGGAGATCGGAATGATATGAAAGTAAATGAAACTCGAGTCGTTTTTTTCAGTTTTATTTTCGAAAGGAAAATTAAAATTATCGATCGCGAGGAATGAAAACGTTACGTAGAGTAATTTGTATATAAATGTTTTTTTTAAAAAAAAAAAGTGAATGAAAAGTGTATATAAAAATGTGCAGTATAAATTATGTAAAATAATAAAATTAAAACTTTGGTTATCAGCAATTTTTGTATTCAATTATTCTGATATATTTTAAAAAGTAAATTAATCGAATTCACGAAATGTACAATAAATGTAATGGGTGAGATAAGGGATTACAAATGACACGGGATAATTATTTTGGGTAGATAAAACTTTGTAACTCTATTAGAGGGTAGATTTTAATTCTGGATAGATTATTTCGCATGAAATCATATTTTAGACCCATTTGAAATCTTGTTGATTTTCTTAGACATTTCGTTGCTGTTGGTCCCATTTTGAATTATTATACAGCAAACTGAATCTGATTAATGAATCTCGACACTTGTTATCTGTAGTATCAAAAGACTGTGTTTGGAAGCCAGAATCTGAATTAATAAATCACAGCACTGGCGCTCGACTGAAACTATTTTTAGTTTCACTATGGAATTCAGTCAGAGCTACCGACCGCAAATGTGTAATAAGCGTATGAATATATATATATATATATATATATATATATATATATATATATATGCGTTTAGTTTGCATAGCCGCGAACAATTTATCTTGGAGCGCGAATTTTCCGGACACTCGCAGCGAAATATTTTCCATACCATTACAACTTGTCCGCCTGTGCATCTGTTGTCGGCAACAGGTTATTAGGCTTCTGACAGTTTGACAACGGTTGTTGTAGGGTTTGGCCGACGATGATGATGTGGAGTTGGCACGAAGTTGTTTGGGTTTTCGCGGAGATGGGTCACGCAATCGCCGCAGGACGCGTGTGTGACGAAAGACAAGTCCTGTGCCGTCGTCCATCCGTACCAGAACACTTAATAACTCGCTCATTATGACAGGCGTTGGTGTTGATAACATAGACGACGCTATTCAAACCGTCCGTCCGCGTACGTTCTTCGTCGTCGGAACGTCCTTCGGCGGCGATGACGCGCGGGCGTCGGAGGAACGCAGTAACGGTAGATAGACGGAGTGCGTGCGGATATCAATTTGGGGCGAGAACGTTTGTTCGTGATTATCATGCGGAGTGTGTTTCGGGCGAAGATATTGTTTGTGTTGGTGTTAAGGGATAACGTATTGTTCTGTGTGTGTTTAGAGACGAACTGCGTGTAAACTGATTTGTTAATAAGTGATATCGATCATATATACCACTTCTTTCATTTATACGATGATTTGTTGTGGCATTTCAGGTGATGGCGGTTTTAAATAAAACTCACGAACACGAAACGAACATTTTATCACGAATATTCGTACAGACAATTACAGATAGAATTTTTTACGAAAACGAATCACTCACGCCAACTCTACAAGAATTTAAACACATATTCAACAATTCATTGTATTCATTAATATATAGTGTTGTACAAATGTGACGCCTAGATTTGTGTTTTATTAAAAAGAAATATGTGTATAGTTTATTTTCTTTCTTTTTAATAAACTACAAATCTAGGCGTCACATTTGGATGACATTATACATTTCGATTATCATTGCATTATCATCTATATTTCCTATTATGAAATTTAGACTGTCTTTATATGATCAATTTTTGTAAAATTTTCTATTATGATTTTTCGCAATTATCTTTTCTTGAAATGTTGTTTCTAGAGACAATTTTCTTTTACCTTAACTCTCCTCTTGCCTTATGATTTAAGCTTATGTGTTGATTCTATAAAAAAACATTCTTGGATAGATTATTCTTAATAAAAATCTACTTAGATACCCAAATAATTAAATTTTTGTTTTACATATTTTCAACTAGTGAATTATATATATATATATATATATATATATATATATATATATATATATGTATATTTCTAGAAGAATTTCTTTCTCACAACGTTCTACTTCAATAGATCCAATACCTTTCTTCTCCAATCCACTCTGATGAATTTCTTTATGTTTCTTTATTTTTTCTTTTATCCCTTAAACAGGATATTTTTCAAAGATTTGGGACAGAGGCATAAAGAAATTCATCAAAGTAGACCAGAAGATAATCTATGCATATT
Source organism: Neoneuromus ignobilis (assembly GCA_029203775.1). NCBI lineage: Eukaryota > Metazoa > Arthropoda > Insecta > Megaloptera > Corydalidae > Neoneuromus > Neoneuromus ignobilis. The sequence goes on along the minus strand of CP092090.1, from coordinate 3,574,082 downwards.
TTCTCAGCCTTTAAAAAAAATCTGTCCTTGTTTTTTTCCTATACTTTTTTATATACCTATATTTCTAATAAATATTTTTTTCTGTTCACAGCAGTCCTATTTTCTTGCTATATGATTGACCCATTTCCATTTAAAACTCCTTACTTTTGCTCTAACATAGCTTTTATTTTTCTGCTAATCCACTTAATTTCTTTTTCATATTTTCTGGCATTCAAAATTTATGTTTTACATTCATAAGTGAAAATAAGTAGAATGCATTGATAATTTTGTCCTTTTTTTAACATAAGAAAATATCTTTTTATATTATATGGGAATTTCTTTCGATATATATATATATATATATATATATATATATATATTGATATTTTTATGCCCAGCATTAAAATTTTATCTTTAATTCCACGAAACTTTCATATTTCTTATTTTTTTCTATTTTAATTTCATTTATATATATATATATATATATATAAATTTTATGAACTAAATATATATATAGAATAAATCTTATTTAACTCTTTGAAAACCGAAATATTTTCTCTAAACCCAATCTGACATTATTTATTTGTTTTATAGTACCAGATCGAAGAAAAATTATAAAATATTTTTTTTTATTTCAATTAATAAACAGAATACTTGTAGTCAAATTTTGTTACTTAATAAAAATCATCCCAAAACTATTATAATTAGGCAAATATATGTACTTAAGCGCTGGGTGTCTACAAAGGATTAAATATTTAAAATATATTTCTCAATAAATAGACTAGTTGATAGTATTTTAAAATATTTATCATTTATTGATCTCTTCTAGATAATTTATATGGATTTTAATTATCTTCAAAGCAATTTAGATTGTTTTTCAATTATCTTCAAAATATAGTTATTATATAAAATGTTAAAATATTTTTATTAATGAAATTTTATTACATTTTGTTCTAAAAAAATGATATAGGATCTGAAATGCATATTAACTAAAAATGAATAATATTTTTATAAAACTTTATAATGTTGGAAAATAATTCCTTTGTTAAAAAAATAGAAAATAACGACAATGCCAAACCGTCTTGTGAATCGAAATTTTTGATCTGTAAAAAAATAAATATATTTATTTACTACCATCATCATTAAACACGATAAACTAAATCCCTCCTCGACAGCTTCACGAGAACCCGAACGTTTCATAAACGAAATTACATTCGTTCAAATTAATTGCATACACTGTGTAACGTCGTGTCGTCATTTGAGCCGATCATCGGCAACAACGTATAAATACGGCACGTGTACGATTTTTTCGCGTGTAAATCAGCGTCGCTTAATTCCCGCCGAGATTTTATCCGTACGCTGTTCGTCATTCTGATATGTACATGCTTTTTTATCGCGCGTCCCGACGCCCGCGACGCTCCGGACGACCGATGACAAAACGCGCACGTCACAACGCATCTGGTGCGTGTATTGTCGAGCGTCGCGATGCGTCGAGTCTCGCAAACGGCGCCGGGATCAATCGTATCGTTCGTTTCGAACGAGTTGCTAGTTTTATCTGATAAAGTGGTTTGTGGAGAAACGATTGATATGTGACGTATTTTAGTTCGAATGATTTGTGGAAATTAACTAGAAAATCTATTACAGATCTGTCAAAAAAAAGTTATTTTTCATAATGAAATTATTTCTCAACAAATATTCGGTAATAAATTCACTTTAATATAAATGAATTATCATCCCCCATCACCACAATTTGTTATAAAGTGTTCAATAATCACTTATTGTTCACTTTGTTGTTTATAACAACAATTGGTTAATGCACATTTCGATAGCAATGGCGTCATCGTCAGAACTTTTTTTATTTCGAATACTTTTTACCATATTCTGGTGCTGAGGGTGTGTTAATTGATTTATATTGAAATGAATTAATTACTAAATATTTTTATAATATATTTTTGGTATTTAAATTCAAAATAACTTGTTTACTCTTTTCATTTACATATATTTTGATAACCATTTCATCTTCAATATAAATTTAAATAAATCTTTTTTTAAATTTCATATTCTCAAGTAGGATAATAGCAACAAAATAAACAACAAGTAATTATTAAACACTTTTATAAAGTTGAAAAGTGATTCATTTATGAAAAAATAATTTTTTCAGAGATTTGATGATGGAATGTGTTTCAGTTTGTAAACAAAAAAGTGAAGAGTAAATAATTATTGAACACTTTTTCTATATCTTGTGGTGACGAGATATTAAAACATTTATATGAAAATTTAGTATTTTCTTATTAATTAAGTAATGGATATGAAATTTTAATAGCGCTTATTATTTACTATATTTGCAGTTATGCATTTCAACAGTCATTCCATCATTCATGTATTTGAATAAGTAATGATCTTTTCAAGTCATCATTTTTCATTTTTTAAAAACAATTATATACGTCAGGTCTGTGCAATCTGCGGTCCCTTTGACATTTTTGTTCGGCCCGCGGTACAGGTTGATTTTTTTTAAAAAAAAATAAAAGGAAATTAAATTAACATTATTTATTTAAATATAAAATGTTTTTTTGAAAATAATTTTTATTAAAAAAAATTAACAATATCTCTCTCAACAAACTACATATAAAATATACCATTTCTTAGCAATATATACAAATGTACAAGTGCTTAATAATGATGTTTTTGTGCCAAAGAAGTGTTTTTTTGTCAACTTTTTCTATAATAAAATTACAAATCTCAAAACTAACGCATTTTTATTTAATTATTCAAAATATCTTTTGATCCACCACACTCTGGGACACTTCTCTCCTGTCTTTTAAAATTTTATAAAACTTATAATTGGTCCTTTTGGTTAAAATGTTGCACGGGGCTGATTTTCATCAACTATTGACCTCGACTGCAACTTCAACAAACTGACAAGACCGTATTTTTATAGTCGAGTGAAATATGCTTTTGTTATCGTTGTCCATGCATAACGAACGTCCATCCACTTCAGTTTTTATTTTTCATACATGTGTTATATATAAACGTAGACGTTTATTCGATACGGACTATAGTCATCTTCCGCGCGTTGCCTCCATAACACGCGTCCGTCACAAAGCACTTTAGATTTTAATAATTCCCATTGCTGTGACAGTTGGCATGGCAACGTGTTTACCTGGAGAGCTGCTGCTGCCGCTGCCGTGCTGCTACTACCACCACCGACCGAAGTTTGCGCGCCCTGTCTGTTTCGACCCCCGGGCCGCCCGTACTCCAGTGACGGGGCGGCGTTTGTAGTGGTTTTAGTCAGTGACGGCGCGTGACACGAGTCCGACCGATAGCCTTTGTGTATACAATTGCATCTCTGACTCGATACGCTTTTTCGAAACGCACACACACACACAGCAGGATGTGTCTCTGAATATTTGCACACGTAAAGAATATCAGAGACGTGTTTAATACGTTCGTGCACGGTTTATTTCGATTCGTATTATTTGAAATGCTTATGAAATTAATTTTAATTTTATACCAGATGAGATCAAACAACAAGCTATATATATATATATATATATATATATATATATATATATATATATATATATATATGAATAAAAATAATAATGAGGAATTGACGAAAACAAATATACAAGATAATAAACTATTTTTATAGATATAATAAAAATCTACAAAGTTCTAACTGGAAAAAGGTAGAACAAATATATAATAGAAAAAATCCAATAAACAACAGAAATAATAAAATATTTATGAATATAATAGTGAACAAAATAGATGTAAATATTACAAGTATATAAATAAATTGAAAATGAGAATTACTTGGATATTAAATTTTTTTGTAAAAAAATTTTTTAATTGTAATTCATAGATTGAATGTATAAAAGTTTATTTATTTTATTTTTTAGCTTTTAAGACACAAGAAGTTGTAAAAAAATATTTCTAAGATTTGATTTTAATTGTTAATATTTGAATAAGAAAAAACTGATTATATATAGGTGTCCCATTAGAAGAGCACACTCATCGCTCAAAAAAATCATTGCTCATTCAAAAAAGCGTTTTATTTAAAAATCAAGTTTTACGCTTTTGATGATTCTCTCTCTCTCTCTCTCTCTCTCTCTCTATATATATATATATATATATATATATATATATATATATATAAATTAAAACGTTAACAAATATTTAATTATGCTCAACGTCTTGATTCAAACGAAACAAACGTTATTATCAATAATGATTGAAAATAATTTTCTCTATTCTTCAATTACCTCCATTCTTTGAATCGTCTATATTATTTAACGTTTTCAGTTCGAATATAAAAGCAAAACGTTTATGAATCGACTTGTGTTCTAATTTCAATACCCAGTTGTTCTACATTCGAGTGAACTCAACCGGTTGATGAGTTGTCAAATCGTGGATGATCTGTATACACACACAAATATATATATATATATATATATATATATATATATATATATATATATATATATATATATATATATTTGTGTATGTAGGACAGCAGCGTGGGGTTGAATGTACAAGATTGGTCAGGGGATGGTGACGATGCTGTTTCGCGACGACCTGTCGCATACAATATTCAAACGCGGATGACTGACTGGCATACGCCATCATCAGTATCAACGTCAGTGTCGGCGTTCGCGATTAAATAATAAATGGAATGGAAATTTTCTATAAAATGCTGAAAATGGAGCAACGAGTTTTCTTTAGGACCGATCGACGAACAGTTAATTGTCCAGACTAGTTTAAAATTCAATCGATATCGGCTTAGAATCGTTTTCAATGTTCGTTGATTACATTTATCTACAATTTAATCGAGTTTTTTATTATTCAATATTTACAATCGCAGATACACTTATATATATATATATATATATATATATATATATATATATATATATATTGTAAAATATTTATATGTGTTCGAATTAAATTATTTATATATAGGGTTTTCCAACAAGCATTACAGAAGTTTAAATGGAAATAAAACAAACATTTTTTATTAGTTAGTTATTTCTTTTTTTATTTTTAAACATATTCTATGGCATTAATAATGGAACACAATTTTACTCATATGACCACCACGACTTTTCTTGACACAGTGCATTCGTTTTGTCCAATTTTTAGTCACTCTTTCACATAATTGTGCTTTTTAATGCCTCTGTTGTTTGTGGTTTATCAGCACAAACCAATGATTTCACATAACTTTACAGAAAAGAATCTAATAGAGTTAGATCACATGATCTTCGTGGCCAATTGATGGATCTCTTTCGTGGAATAATCGATTCATTAAACTTTTGTTTAATAAATCTATTAAAATTATTACAATTTCTAAGCATTGCTGAAGTATTAAACGTTCTATGATAATTTGTTTAACTATACAGAGTTCAAATGTCAAAATGAACTTAAAAAAATTCGGACATGGCTACCACTAGCTGTTAAAGTTTTGGTATTCTTATTGGAAAACCCTATATTATAGTTTTTTCAATAAAACACATCAATTTATATATATATATATATATATATATATATATATATATATATATATGTATGTATGTATTTTAAATCTGGTATAATTTAAAAAAAATACAGTTCTAATATAAAATATTTATTGTTGATATTTGATATTATATTTAGTAAATATTAGTATTTTTTTTCTAAATTTGTATAACCAGGCGTGCCAGGCCTCTTCTTGCTTCTTTCGTCGACCTCCAAATTTCTTTCTATTGAACAATGTAAATAAGTTATGAAAAATAAAACCTTTAAAAAGCTACGGTAATGATTCTGTGTAAGTTAAGTTTATTATAGGTCAATGGTCTGAGATATATATATATATATATATATATATATATATATATATATATATGTATATATATATATATATATATATATATATATATATATATATATATATATATATATATATATATATATATATATATATATAATTTAATTCCAATATCATTAGGATTTATTTTGTCTGAAAATCTGTCCGAAAAATTTATCTGCAAATCTGTCTTTTATCCATTCTTTACTAGTTCTAATATTTTATAAAATTGTATTTGGGAAATTCTGAGAAAACTGAGAAAATTTAAAAACGAAATTTTCACATCAACCTGAAAACGAAAACAAGACATTTTTAAAAAAATAGAAATTCCTATTTTAGACCATACTTGAATAACAATAAATAATAATATTAATTATAAAATGTGACACCTAGATTTGTGTTTTATTACAAAGAAACGAAAGAAGCTATATACATATTTCTCTATGTGTTTCTTTTTAATAAAACACAAATCTAGACATAACATTTGGATGACCAGATATTATAAGACTGATTTCAACTCATCGTGTTATTGAAACTAAATGCCAATTATATTTGATTTTCTTATTTAAGATTATCAATATTTTTTACTAAAATTAAGATACTGTATTGATTTAGCAAGGCATCTTATTTGCTTCCATAAAAGACAATTACAAATTTACAAGTAAATAATTTTAATTTTATGCTTCGAATCAATAATTATAAATTATTATCGTTCAGTAAAACAACTCAATACCATATTAACTCTTTATGTATTCACAAATAAATTCTATACGATTCGAACAAAAACGCATCCGAACATTAAAAATGTAATAAAACTACAATCCACCCTCCAGCCACGAAATAAAATTCCATATACGTTTCATATTATAGCAATTAGGATTTGTGTAACCTAATATACTAGTATCGTTTCAATATCAATAATATATATATATATATATATATATATATATGCATGTTAATAAAGTTCGTGGTACGTTTGATTCAAAATCAAAACAATAACGAAATTAACTGACATGGTATTGAACACCGAAACATGTAACCATAATTACAATGGAAATGCACAACGCAACAAATACCTCGTATTATATTTCAACGAATGTATTTCGAAAATCATCCATCTATCCATTACATGCACATGGGTTGTGTGTGTGTGTGTACGATGGTTGTGTACTTTTTTCCTGAACGGCCACACGTCAGTTATATTCATTGGTGAGCTGATGCGTGCATGGAAAAACTATTGATTTTTCCACGTATTGGATATACATATATTTGTATATTTATTTACATACACAAATACATACAAACATATGCACACACACACATATATATATATATATATATATATATATATAAATACATATATATATATATATATATATATATATATATATAACATCTTTATATGTACATATCGATCATGTCAATGGTGTAGGAGCGTTTTCTGCTGATAAACAGGTAGGGTGGGTAATAATATAGTTGAAGCACATCACGCATTGCATATAGTTAGACAGAGTAATACGTAATCAAGAAACTTTATAGAAATATATATATATATATATATATATATATATATATATATATATAATGTAAAGGATGTGTCGTTAGAGTCATTTCAATTGAATCGTCCTTTTTGGTTAACGTTTGAACTAAAAATGAATTTATTCACATTTTTCATATACAAGTCTTGTACAAAGATCCCTAAAACAGTAAGTTATAAAATGTGTAATTTTTAGACTAAGAGTCAAATTACAAGAGAAAATATTATCGTTTAATAAATCTTATAAAAATATTCATAGACACAAATGAACTATCATCTTAACCAATTAACTGCGTTTAACGAGTATACACGTCATTTTAAAACCTAAATTTGGTGCATTCGTCGATCATGTGAAAAGAGAAATTATCATTTACTCTGAAAATATATAATTTTAGTGAAAAGGTAATTAAATCTTATTTGGTTGTATATATTATTTATATTATTATTAAAATTATAATTTTTAATGACCAAGTTCAATTATTATTTGAACATTTTTGAAGTGTTGTCAGGAAAAAGCTTGAATTTATATTTATTATATAAAAAAGTAATGGAAAATTAAGTCGATTAATTTTTTTGCTCAAATATATTGAACAAATTATTGAGGAATATGCAATTCAACAATAAAACTTCGAAAGTTAGTCGACCAATTACTAAAAGAAACTCTACACATGTTTATTTGTAATAAAACACAAATCTAGGCGTTACATTTGTATGACCCAATAGATTAGTATCTAATGTCAGTACAATTAAATTTTTTTTGATTGAAAAACTGTCCAAAAAGTCTATATAAAAAATCCTTTTCTCCATTTTTTGTTAATTTTAATTTGCTATAAAATTTGTATTTCCATCAAACTTAGGAAAAGTTCAGAAACGAAATTTTCATATCACTCTTATTCTTCGAAGATAATTGTTCACGTTCAGAATAATGTGACATTAATAACATTAACACTTAACGGACAGGTTGTTTTTTTCTAACTTTCTCGGTTTCCGGGTATTTTTTAAGAAATTAAATAAATACATATGTATTGTTTTAAAGCGTTGCAGTTTTACAACGTGCGGACTTACCATTTTCATGGTTATGAAATTACTAAAAAATAATACCTAAAAAGCAAAACTGAGCAGTAAGTTTTACAGATAGATAGTACTACATCTAACTGTAACAAAAAAAAACAATGCACATAAAAATGAGAAACTAACATAGTGTAATCAAAATTTAAGGAAAAACGAAAATTACGTGGCCCGTCCATTAAGTGTTAATTTTTCAATAGAACACACACACACACACATATATATATATATATATATATATATATATATATATATAATTATTCTAACAAAATGATATTTCTGAACAAAACGTCTATTGAATAAATTTTCATAGACAACCTGTACATGCATCTACGTACGTGTGTTATAATAGACTCAACTATGAAACTTTTATCGACACAAAGAACTTTTCTCTAATAACTGATCCGATCGAACAGATACTCTGAACGTGTAATACGTTGTACATGCAGGGGATATTATTGTTACTGTTTTATAGAGTTTTCTTCAATTATATGTCCGACGTATTGATCGGCGAACAATATATTTCCTCTAATAACGTGTGTCGTCCACACAATGCACTATTGTTCGAACTATTTAGAAATATCTACAATTTTTTACACTGCTACATATGTACGTTCAGTTATAAAGGTTTTTTATTTTTTATGAAAATAATAATAATATGAATAATATTAAATAGCATGACTTGGTTCTTGAACTAAAAAGGAAAACGCTTTTTATTGTCTGCATATGACTTTTATTCGATTTTGTTCTATGCATTTATTTTTATAGTAATAAAATTTTCTTACTATTTATATACTTGAATGTCTCTCGTTTCGTTTAAAAAATATGTATCTTAAAAACACATATTTTTTAAATTATTTTCATTTAAGTTTATGTAATTTTTTAAGAAAAGAAATAGATGAAAATTTGTAAACGTGGAAAATGGTTCATAGAATAAAAAAAAATATAAAATAAAAAAAAGAGTTACATCAAACAAAAATGTATGGAGTAAAATGATCAGATATAGAGTGATTCAAATGAGACTGAAATTTAGATATACATTTATTTTTTTCTCAAGACAAACATTTACTTCCTTCACATTTTCTATCATTCATTCTCTTTAGGGCACCCTATTATAAAGCAGGATTAATTAAGTATTGAAATTTTTGGTAACGATTACATACATATTGAAATTCGATTAAACAAAACAGATAAATAATCATCAATTTCTAAATTCAAAATTCTTTATGATAATACGATGAGTGATTCACTTGTACAACATTTTAAAAATAATTATGGAAATGTATTTTATCGCAAATGCGATATCATATGATTTTATAAATATATTCAATAATAGATTATTGAAAACTTACTATTAAATAATTAGAAAATTTTCTAGTGTAGTGCCAATTGATTTTTTTGAATTAAAATGAATTTTCCATTGTATAGGGTTATCCAGATGTGACGTCTAGATTTGTGTTATATTAAAAAGAAACATTTGTGTAAGGTGGTGCATAGGAAAACATGTGTATAGTTTTTTTTTTTTGTTTCTTTTTAATAAAACCCAAATCTAGGCGTCACATCTGGATGACTCTATATATATAAACAAATAATATGGACCTATATATCAGACTCAATATTCAGTTATTAATAAATGCAATTCATCTTGAAAACAATCTTTCTAAATTGTTCGATAATTAATGAACATTATTTGATAGATGAGATTTATAAATATATTTGTTCAAATATATGATTGAGATCAACTCGAATCCAAACACAAACAGAAAACACTTCCTGTGAGCATTAAGTAACAAATCGAATCAGTTTTTTCAGTCGAAATGAAAACATTAATTAAAATATCCGACGTCGACTCCACTCTTAAACTTTGCAATCGGCGTCGTTTCCGATCGACGTACCATCGATGGATCGTTATTATTAATTTCTCAGAGATTTAAATCCGTTACTATATCATTCCGACGCATTAGCGCCGTAGCGCTTGTTTTAAAATTGTATAACAAATATTTGAACTGACAAGAATATCGTAAAAGATATATCTTACGTTTCGTATTAAATCACCGTCGCAGTCGTCTCGACGCCCTCCGTCGCCCGCCGACGACCGTACATTTTATTACCGCTCCGCATGTATACACGCTTCTTTTCAACGTTCGAATAATTTTATAAGCACGGCGAGATGTAAAATTCATTTCATAGAAGGTCGCGCACCCCTTTTTCGACTCATGTTACTCGAATATGAAATATGGAATCGAATAGAATTTCATTATTACTTCCGATACGATTCAATTCTTGTCGACAGGGTTCGAACGGCGGGCTGCGGGCGACATGCGGACGGATGCAGCGCACGGGGTTGGGCGGTTAAGGGTGGCGGGGTCGGCGTACGTTGGCTTGGCTTGCTCCGTTGCGTTTATTGAGTTCACTGTGTCTTTTGTCAGAGGAAAAAAATAACGCCGAACATGGAGGAGTGGAAGAAGAATGGAAAGTACACGGTGTATCTTTTGTACAGGAAAAAAAGAAACTGTATAATATTCTTGCAGGGACGGCGTTACGATTACGCTACAGGTGGAATGCGATACAATCAAGCTTTATGGTTTACAGTGAATTTTATTATTAAACTATTTTTTGTCGATATTTTTGATATATATATATATATATATATATATATATATATATATGCATGTATGTATGTATGTGTGTGTATATTTCTGATATTAGGAAATACTATATAAAAATATATAAATGTGTATCAGTATTCTTAAAATTTAATTATTGATGATTATTTTTTATCTATTATTTTTTTAAAAATCTCTCAGATTAATCTATAATAATCTGTCTCTATTATTTTTTTAAAAAATCTCTCTCAGTGTACAAATAGATACGTCATTTGATTTTTTTCAATTCCATAACGCATTATTTCTTTTCCATTTTGTCTTTTTTTTGAGAAATAATCTCGAAAAACGTACTTACTAAGATAAGGTTTTCCAATAAAAGCTTCAGAAGTTTGAATTGAAATAAAACAAAAATTATTGAATCAATTAATTATTTATTTTTTGATTTTTAAGAATATTCTGTGGCATTAATGATGGAATACAATTTCACTCATATGACCACCATGATTTTGTTTGAATAGTGCATTCGTTTAGTCCAATTTTTAGTCACTCTTTCACATAATTGTGGTCCAATTTCATGAATTACAGGTTCAATATTTATTTTTAATTTTTCTGTTTGTGGTTTATCAGCATAAACTATTGATTTCACATAATCCCACAGAAAATAATCCAATGGAGTTAGATCACATGATGGGCCCATTTCATGAAATAATGGACTCATTAAACTTTAGTTTCAATAAGTCTATTAAAGTTTTTACAATGTTTAAGCTTTTACAATGTTGAAGTGTTAAACGTTCCACGATAATTTACAAAACTACTGAATTGAAATGTCAAAATGAGCTTAAAAAATTTAAAAATAGCTTCCACCATCTGTGAAAATTTTGACATTATTATTATAAACCCTTATATTTTCTTTAGCGTTGTCAATACAAGTCCATTTTGAAAATGTCTGAATATCAATGTCAATTCTGTAACATTTATTGCATTACCAAATTACTCATTGTTTTTATAATTTCATTCATCCCTTATATTTATCCCTTGTATTATTATTATATACTTTTTCAATGGAATCTTATCAAGTTATTTATTTAAATTGATATATTGTTGATTTTGTGTACGATGAGAATCTCTATAATTCATTTCAGAATTGTCAGAGAGATAATAAACATTTTTAACGCATGAATATGAGGAAAGAAGGTCACAAATTGAATTTAATTTCACACAATGTACTATTTTTGATATAATTATGGGTGCATATATGTTTCCAATTCTAAAACAGATCATCAATCATCCGGATATTTAATTTTTCAAAATCACACCATTAACACGGATTTCAAAAAAATATTATCGTTCATGGAAAATGTAGGGCTGATATAGTACAATATTTTTTTTAACTAATAAACATTTTTGTATATTTCTGATTTAAAAATATTTATTTTTATAAGAATTCTCTCTCTCTCTCTCTCTCTCTCTCTATATATATATATATATATATATATATATATATATATATATATATTTGTGTAAAATACTTGAGAAGAAACATAATTTGTTATTTTATAAATGTTTCAAATATATTACAAAACTTTTTTCTGTTTATTAAAACCTTTCTTGTTTTAAAAGGATTTCTTATTTAATTTATATTTCTTAAAATGAATTTACACTAGAGTATAATATAAATGTTATAAAAATGTGTTTTAAAAAATCTAGACTATAATTAAAATATGATATAGTGTAGGAATGAAATTTTTCATAACAGATTTAATTCTATGCACTAATAAGTTTCGTGAAAGAAAAATATTGTACAGTCGCTGTGTATGAAAATATTGTATTATATACTTTAATAAACTCACTTGAACTTTTGTACTATTTTTATGTGAAGTGAACTTCGTCAAAGCATTACACCTCGAGTAATTTAATTTACAAGTGAAAACAATTATTTAAATTTCGAACGACCTGAATAGAAAATAGTAAGAAAAAATGTCATTCTTTACATATGTTACCAATGCACCCGTCTGTTTGTTCTATATTTAATGAAAAACTTTTCTAGAGTTTCATTTTACTCTCCGTTCAAGAAAAATAAAATAAAGAAAAAAAACATGCAAGAAAACAAAAAGAAATCCCATATGCATTATGTTACCAACTCTGTACATATTTATTGTAAATATACATACAATATAAAATCATATGTACACATATTTTATGTGTAAATATATATATATATATATATATATATATATATATATATATATATATATGTATATGTATAAATATATATACGTGTTTGTTGATTCAAAGATTGTACACATCAAGTAAAAATGTCAGTGTTCGACTTTTACCTATTTGAATAACTTTTCGATTCTTTGAAATCTGTTTAAATTATTCAGTGATGTATGTGAACCTTTTTTCTTTACTTTTCGAAGAAACTGAAATACCATTGTGAATTATTAAATATTTTCCTTATTTACGTTTTGCTGAATGGATTCTAAATATGATTGAAGCTGTCATAATAAGAGAATATACGTCTGCCAGTTTCGGCTGAACTCGTATCAAAATTTAACTTGACTCCATGAATTTTGATTAACATTATTCAGGCCGTACACGAACACACACACACACACAATATATATATATATATATATATATATATATATATATATATATCATACAATTTCTTTATTTGATTTATTACTTTTTTATTAAAATTAAATTCTTTTATTTAATGAAATTTGATAATCTTTATTCATATATATATATATATATATATATATATATATATATATATATAAATTACTTTTCCAACTAGAATTAATTCATAAAAGTATATAATATATTTGCGAAAATTTATTTTATATTTGTGTATATATTTTTTGTTTACTATCATAAAAATCGATAACGATTTTTATTAAATAAATTAAAAAGTTGTATTAATTAAAAAACTTAACTTTTTGGCAAAAAAAATATTATTATATTTCAAATTAATTTTTAGATTAATAACTATAATATTTAAGAAGTATTTTAATTAATAACGATAATTGGATTTTTTTATTGTCTGTTCCTTTGTTCTATTTTACATTAATTGCACCATTTTTCCTCTCACTGAAATCTTGTAATATTGAAATAATCGATTCATGTTTCTAAGATACATTTTAATAATGATATAACTTGTTTAGAATTGTTAATCTGATGCCAATTTTTCCAATTTAAAACTATTTCACTTAATTAAATCTAACTTTTTTAACCTAATTTTTAAAACGTTTGACAGAAGAAGACAATGATTTGAAAATATTAAAATAAATAGCTTCCAAGATAGAATATTAATTTCAACAATTAAATTTTCACCAATTTATTTTCTTTAGTTTTATAATTTAATTTTTATTGTTTTAAATTATTTCTGTCATAAAAAGAAGAAGCTATTTTTTTATAAAATCCTTCCAGACCAAAAACATGAACAGATTTTTAAAAATGTAAATTAATCATAGTTCTTTTTTCTATTTTTTTTAACTTTATTATTGAAGCTACTTTATTATTTCACCACAACTATCCTTTCTGGAATATCTATTTATTATAAATAAACATTCTTTCTTTAAACTCGTCTGTATTTCGTGTTTTTATTACTTAATATAAATCCTTTACACTTCTACAGTACTTTATCAAAGATCTCACCAAATTCAAATCTGCTTTTTTTGAACACTACTATATTTTTTAATAATTCTTAAAGATCATCTGAAATATTTCCATTTCGTAATAAAATGTTCTAATATTATATTATATCTAAATTTGTTCGATCTTTTTCGAACATTATACTTAATTACATAGGATCAGCCAAATTCTATGCTTAGATTTATGTTTTATTAAAAAAAACTATACATACGTTTCTTTTTAATAAAACACAAATCTAAGCATTACATTTGGATGACCCTATACATTCACATGATTCTTATTCTTGATAGTTTTTCAAAAATTCAGACACAATCATGCAAACTACTTATTTTTATTTAATCTCATATAAAACTTTCACCCGAGTTCCAAGACTCATTTCCAAGAAAATTACAAAATTTCTCGCGAAGCTCGGTGTTAAATATAGACAAGTACGTTTTTGCACCGTCGGCATATACCTTCAAGTATTCCCAAAAATATAGTTTTAGAAATATATACGTGTATATATATATATATATATATATATATATATATACAGATATGTATACATGTAGTCAGTGTAAAAATAAAAAAACGCGAACACAAGCGTTTCACGGCTACTAAACCCACATCGCACCGCATAACAATCCGACAACTGAACCGCCGAAACACAGAAAAATCGTAAAAAAAAACTCATTTTAAATATGCCACAGCAAAGTTGAAATATTCAACGATCAATCTACACAAGTACATCTCATGCGAGCATAACATGCAGTTCATTTATTATCTACCGTTGTGAGAGCAAGCACGAAATAACCACTGAGGTAACAGCCACGCAGACATAGACAAAAACACAAACATACATATATATATATATATATATATATATATATATATATATATATATGTATTCGTTTATATACAAATACACGTGCACACGTACACAGTATGCCGTCGTCAATGTTATCCGTGCACGTGGATGAAACGACATGGCCATAAAAACGAAACCTTTCATTTGGGGTGTTCACGAGCGTCGACTTCGGACGCCGAGGAACGGGTATATATCTAATATATACATCTTCGTATGTGTGTATGTATCGTTGTAATGTGCACGTGAATGTGTGTGTGTGTGTAATGACGACGCCACTATTAGCAGACACGGGCGCACCGGTCGTAAAATACTGACTCCAAACACAAAATGATAGTCGCATACATAATGCTTTATACATGCTGTTGCATGATCAAGATCTGTGTGTCGCCGTCTCGACGGTCCTCGCATAATCAAGATCTTCATATTCGTTTCATTAAATCCTAACGTGTTATCTGTACGGGTTGTATCTTTGGACATACCGTTTCGTATAATTAAGATTTCCCACGGCCGAGATCTCGATATGAGATTGGAGGGACGAGGACGCGGATCATGTTTGAATCGTTCAGACGATTTCCTTAATATTCAATATCTACGTTTATCTCATAAATATTTACATAAGGAACACATAGTATGTCTAATAAAGTTCATAAAATCAAACGCATATAATTTCATTTTAATATCGTTTATTTCTCAGTCTACTTTTTTCAACTGTGCTGCAGATTTTAAACAACTTATTTAAAATATCAACTCTTTCTAATCGTATGTGTATTATAAATGTGTGTTATTTAAAATCAACACGATACAAGGATACAATAGATATTTTACAATACTTTTTAATATTTGTTTTAAAAATTAAATTAGATAATTAATTCCTTTCAAACATTGAAATATTTAACAAATAATGCTTCAAAATGAAAAAATAAAAAATGAAAGAAAATGTATAGGGGTTTTCAATAAGAATGTCAAAATTTGACAGCTGGTAGCAGCCATGTTTGATTTTTTAAAAATTATTTTGACATTTCAACTCAGTATAGTTTAGTAAATTATCATGAACGGTTAATACTTCAACAACGATTAGAAATTGTAAAAACTTGAATACTTATTGAAACAAAAGTTTAATGAGTCAGTTATTTCATGAAATGAACATATAAATTGGCCACCAAGATCATGTGATCTAACTTTATTGGATTATTTTCTGTGGGGTTATGTGAAATCATTGGTTTATGCGGATAAACCACAAACAACAAAAGCATTAAAAATAAAAATTGGACCACAATTATATGAAAGAGTGATTAAAATTGGACTAAACGAATGGACTATGTCAAACGAAATCGTGGTGGTCATATGAATGAAATTGTGCTTCATGATTAATTCCATAGAATATGCTTTAAAATAAAATAAATAAATAACTAATTAATTTAGCACTTTTTATTTTATTAACATTTAAACTTCTAAAACTTTTACTGGAAAATCCTTTAAAAAGTAATGGTGATGAATTTTTTTGGATTCTTTGAAAATTTCATTTAATATAAACAGTAAAAATGATTGTGGTGTTATTGTTTTTGACAGAATAAGAAAGTAGTTTCGAGAAAAAGGTGAATAATGCATTTAGAATTCTCAAGTAATAATAAAATAGAAGCTGGTAGTGAAAATGTAGACTGTTCTAAACGAATTTACTTTTTGTCATGATATCACTAAAGATAAATTTTAATAAATAAAAAATACAACTTGTATAAAAATCGACTAAAATAGAAAATAAAATTTCTGTGTCTCATTTCATGTTTTTTCGGCGATTATTAGAAGAACTAGTCATTCGATTTTCATAACAAAGCATCTATACGCTCATAAAAAACATCATACTCAGATAAAGATAAAAATCCTAATGAAAAGCTTTATATGGTTTTCTATTTGAAAGAAGTAAATAGCAAAAATTGTTTAGTATGTTTAAATAGAGAAATTGAAAAAAGAGGTAAAAAACTAATTATTATTATATGTTCTCGAAAATCAAAATTTCATTTTGGAGAATGCTTCGAAAAATATCACAAAATGGAAAAATATAAACTATCATTTTTAGTCTTAAGAAAAATATTTTTGCTTTAAAATATATATTAACATTTATTTGTTTACACAAGTTTTTTTAGTCTACGTTTAATGAAAAATAATTCCGATTTGTAGAGTACAATACTAATTCCTTAGGCAATGCCACCGCAAAGGTTTAAATTTCAAATTCGTGATATTATTATAATTTTCTGCACTTTATTTGCTTCAATATTTCAAAACAATCACTACAAAAATAAAACCTGACATCTCGTTGCAACGAAACTTAGTGAGAACGAAACGGATTCCGTAAATTATGACTCGAGTACTCTGTTTTCTTGCCAACAACCTTCAAAACAATTTATAAGTTGCCGGTACGAAACACACACACATACACACGTATGACGAGAATTACGAACTACGTCATTATATATGCAGTTGTTATACTGCTGCAGGATTTACTTTTGCACATCGTCAAATAACCGTCATGAATTTACTTTACGTTCATTTTATTATCTTAAGTACAGACGACCTCTTTCTTATGTACATAGTTCGTTTTATACACACACACGTGCATAAATATATATTATATTTATGTGCATTTCTAATTATCTCACACAAGCACATTTAGTTTTAATATCTTCCGTTGTTCTTATCGCGTTTTCGTTTTTAAGTACACGAGATTAACTGATTAGAGTTGAACTTTTTTCCCTTAGATAGTTGGTAGTTGAATTATCAATGGTTACGAAGAAATAAATGTTCTATTTCCACGCTGAGAGCTTTTTATTATCGTGGATTCTTGAATGCACTAAAAAAGTAATTCGTGTAAAATTCAAAATTGCATATAATAAAATGTAATACAAAATTTATAACATTCTTTATGTACTGATTTTTATAAATAAATAAATTACTGAATTAATTTCATAAAAAATATATAGGTGTTTTTTAAGTGTGATAAAACTTTAAATTGAATCGCTATCGAAAGATCTATTTAACCTAAAAAAAACATCCTTCATTACATGTGTGTGTATGTATATATAAAAGTAAGGTGAATGGTGTTTTTAGGTTGGATAGAAATTTCGATAAGGATTCAATTTAAAGTGTATCACTCTTTAAAAAAAACACTCTGTATAAACTCTTATATTACATTTTTTAACAAAATAAATGTATAATTATTTAAATTTTAATCAATAATATTTTTATATCATTATACATCACATCTTTAAAGTTATTCCAGTTCAATAGCGTTCGTAGAATAATAAAAATGCAGTTTTTTAAGATTGCAAGTCTGATAGAAAAAGTTCTAGCATTGTACTAACTTCTACCTATTTTAAATATTTCTTTTTCAATCAAATTTCCAAAAAAAAAATGAAAATATTAGAATAAAAAACATTCCACTCTTGAGCAACGCTGGAAGATTGAATTTTAATCAATTTGTATTTTCTAGTATTCAAATTTAATTTTCATCGTTCCACAATTTTTTGTTGAAAAAATTTAAAACTATTTTTTAATTAAAATCTTCCCAAATTATGCACCTATAAAATATTTAAAAGTCTACATCTAGATCAATTTTATTATTTTCCTAATACCATTTATCTTAATATGTTAGGACGAATTAAGTGAGTTGTTATAAAAGATATTTTTTTTATAATATTTCACTCCATTTGATCTAAACATTTCTAAATCACTCATAATTACCTCTAAGTTATAATAGATAACTGAGTGTGCATAAAATTATATTTTATTAAGAATAATTTAATTGTTTAAAAAAATCACTACACAACAAAATATCTAAATCATTTATTTATAACAATTTCTCTTTATTCTGAAAGATCTTTAGTTTACTTGAAATGACACCTTCATTCTAGTACAAATACTATCTTGAGTCGATTTGTTCATCAACACCCGACTTGTCATTCGTACATCTGAAAACATCCATCTATTTACATTGACATTTCCCATAATGTTGTCACATATTAAGCAGATGTAATCGGTATAGTTGATGTCTTTAGTATTTAATAATATGCAAGTACTGTGAGCTCGTTAAATTAATAATTAATTAGCAGCTCACTGTAACGTCTATTTGATATTATCATTACTGTTAATTTACATAAACAAGCAGTGAGTATGCATAACTGTAATATGCTTATGTATATCGACATTATATAAATTTATATATATATATATATATATATGATGATATCTAAATTAATCTATAATGTATGAAATTATACCATTAGTTGAAAAACGCTGATCATAAATCTAAATTTCATAAATGTGCATATATATAAAATTCATTAGTTCTATCAATTTCTATGAATGAAACGTTTATTTTGTGTTTTAAAAGGAAACAGCGTTATGTATTTTAATAGAATGTAAATTTTCTCTCTAAACAGTATCACAATTAAGTTTTAAAAATTATTCACTTTTAGGACCTTTGCACATACAGTTTCCAATATTTTAGAAAAAATGTATAGTAACAAATACAAAAAAAAATATCAAACTAATTGGAAATTCCTCTAGTTTTACACTTTACAAATGCAATTTCAAAATTTGTTTTGAAATAATTACAAACCATATTTGTTAAAATTTATTTTTAATTAAAACCCTATATGTAGTATTTATAAAATGATTTTATCACCAGACTGACAATTTTGTATAGCAATTGTAAACGTCGACAGTGATTTATAACAGTGCAGAATTCAAGTTATATATATATATATATATATAAATAATATTGACTATGATGTCACGTGCTTCTTTGTTCAAAAGTTTTTCTTTACATTCAACGAATTCAAAGTGTTGTACAATAATGGATCTACAAGTACACGTACTACAACAACACTTTATAAACTTGCGCGTCGTCGCCTTTGTATCTACAGACATATTGTTCGTTCGATGTACTAAAACTCACGAAGACGTCGTGGAAATTCAACCGATCTCGATATCAGCAAATATATTGCAGTAATCCGCATCGAATCAAACGCGACGTATTTAGTCTGCACGCCATTTAAATTATTCGAAACGAACTAGTCCGATTGCATCCATTCATTCACTCATACACACACAACAGTGTTAAATATTCCATAAAGAGACCATAGTCCGGCATATCTAGAAACGTCCATCAATAATTTAGCTTGTTTAAACAACGGCTATTCAATAATGAAGAAACATTGTCTGATGACTTTTCTGTCTTTCGTGCCACGGTCGGACAGCTCGATGCGAAACTAGTCTGTTCACATATTGAGGATCTAAAAGTTAAATGAGTTCTGTACGTCTCGGAGCAATTCTATTACGATTTTTATTGTGTTACGTCGGTCAGTAGCTGATGACTTTTATGTCTCGAGATATACGTTTCATTACTTGAAAAGATCTTAAATTAAAACCGTAATAAAAATGAAATTCAAACTGATACAAAGTAACGTGAACTTTATATTCATTTATACTACTCTCTGACAACATCTTAATTGTTTATACATTGTATAAGTGTTTAATTGGCGATTTCATTCTGTATATACAAGTTTTTTTTAAAAAAAATAATTATGAATTATTTTTCATTGAAATTATTTCACTGTATTATTAATATCCAAATTAAATTTGATATAAATGAATTTTAACCCCACCACCACAATGATTATAAATAAAATGTTCAGTAATCACTTATTGTTTATAAATATGTCGGCTGATGCACATGTCGATAGCAAAGCCATCATCGTCAGAGCCTTTCTGTTAAAATCGAACATGTATATTTGTATATATTGCTAAGGAACAGTGTATTTTATGTATAGTTTGTTGAGAGAGATGTTATATTTTTTTAATAGAAATAAATTTGAGACAAACATTTTATATCTAAATAAATTCTCTTAAATTACTTAATTTTTTTAAAAAATCAATTTTTTCACAAACATGTCAGAAGGGCCGCAGATTGCACAAGCCTGATATAGCTAAACTTTTTTTTCTAACTTTCCTATCCGGCTATAAATGGAAAAAGTTCAGGCTTTCCAAAATCATTTATTAAAGAGTTGTCATGTTTTTTTCTCATATAAAATACTCAATTATTTCTAATTATAAATTCTGCAACCATTTCTATATTAGATTATTAATATACTCGTAATAATATAGACTTGTAATATCTATTGTTGTTTAAGATCATCTGCAATCTTTTTTTTCACTTAATATTTAAAATTTCACCATTTGTCTAACACAGTGACTAATTATTTTTATTAAAGATTTCAAACCCTAGTATTTTAATAACAAAGGTTTATCATCAAAATATGTTTCAGAAAAGAAATTGAATAGTCAATGATTATAAAATCTTATGGTGTTGGATATGAGATTTATTTGTTTAAAAAAATAATACAATTTTTCAAATAAAAGTATATGATCATCCAAATGTGACGCCTAGATGTGTGTTTTATTAAAAAGAAACATGTGTATAGTTTCTTTTGTTTTATTCGTTTTTGAATAAAACATAAATCTAGGCGTCACACTTGGATGACCTTATATTTTTTCCAAAGATGTACGTTTATAGGACTTATTATTTTTTTACATAAAAAGACATTTATAAAATATTTGATGTTGAATGAAACTATTCTATTTGTTCAATACTCAAGTCAACTATTAAAATGAATATCTATGTAATAGAATAGTCGAGAGTAGTAAGCGTATTATAATTTCCATACTATTTAATGAACTCGAGACGATATTATGCAGAAACCTCATCAAATAACACACAGAGAGAAAGAGAGATGCCGACATACGTACATGTTACGTAATATTGTGACCCGGCTTTGAAATAACACAAGAACGTCAAGAATATTGATAATTAAACCATATCAAAGCGGAACGAACTCGAACACTGCGGGCCTTGCGGTACGTCACGGCGAATGGGAACGCGCGCGTACGTGCAGACGTCGCCGTCGTCCCGACGCCAGCAATATCCGGTGCTATCTAATCAGAATGATGTCCGGAACGTACGCCGTGCGTCGGTTAAATCAGTTCGAATGTGTGTGCACCGCTCGAGCCATTGTTGTAGTTGTGACCAGGGGCGGTTCTGGTCAACCGGACCGACGATGTGCGCGTTGATTGTTATCTTTACAGAACGCAATTGACCGCGTGAAGTAATGAGACGGTGGTCCGGCACGGGATTTATTGCGTCCAGGCGGCGAAACGGAAACGGACCGACTCGGTTTGCGAACTAATTGATTCCATGGTCGCTCTCGAAGAGCTGTAGTGCGCGCTTATGCAATCTCTGTTTAAATACGTTTCGATGATCATTAAACCAGATCTATCTACATACATAGATGAACATTTCACGTTTCTAAATCATTCTGTCGTTGTACAGGTATTCTCTTTAACATCAATAATTTCTCCATTTCTATCATTAAATCTGAATTGTTAACAATTGTATTAACAGTTATATTCAATTAATTGAATTCTTGATAATTAATAGTAATTTTCATACTGATATTCTGTATAACATCAATAGTAATGTTTTTTTTATCACTTTTTTAAAAAATCAATATTATTAACAGTTGTATAAGGTTTTCCATTAAGCACTTCAGAAATTTAGATAAAAATAAAATAAAAAATATTTAATTAATTAGTTATTTTTTTATTTTATCTTTAACTATATTCTATGGCATTAATGATAAAACACAATTTTACTCATATGACTTCGCTTTTCATAGTACATTCGTTTAATCCAATTTTAATCACTCTTTTACATAATTGTAGTCCAATTTCATGAATTAACGTTCAGTGTTTATATTTAATGCTTCTGTTGTTTGCGGTTTATCAACATTAACCAATATTTTTACATAATTCCATAAAAAATAATCCAATAGAGTTAGATCACATAATTATGGTAATCAATTGATGGGTTCATTTCTTAAAATAATGGACTTATTAAACTTTTATTTCAATAAGTCTGGAAATTTTGACAATTTCTAAGCATTGTTAAAGTGAAAACGTTTCATGATAATCTGCCAAACTATACTGAGTTGAAATGTGAAAATGAAAAAAAATCAAACATGGCTGCCACCAGCTGTCATAATTTTGACATTCTTATTGGAAACCCCTTTATTAACAAAAGTATTATTTTTAATAGTCAATTAAAATGAGAAGATTTTAATAATACTGTTATTTAACAATTATTTTCTTTATATTAATGCATAAAAAACAATTTGTAGCCAAAATGAACCAATTTGTAGCATTTTTGTTAGACAGATATTTTTCTAGTAAATTTTATAATAAAATAAATACTATTTTTAAGAAGAAAGACTTATTTTTTTAACAAACATTTCTGAAGTTAAAAAATCAGTTATTTGAATTATATGTTTTGGGTTAAAAATTTCATTTTTCTAATAAATAAACAGATTTTTGTCGATGCTTAAATATAAAGTCATTCAAATGTGATGCATAATTTTTTTTAAAAATGAAATTACAAAATTCAACTATAAAGGTTGTTATTAACATATTTGTCTTTTTAAATTAATTAATATATTTTACGTTAATAATTACATAAATTTTATCACACAAAAAAAATTAGCTTAATTAAATTTAATTAAAAAATAAAAAAACATCACATTTTCCATACTAAATGTTTTGTCAAATTTTAATAAAAGAGTTTAAATTTAAAATGATTAATTTTTTTTATAACTGATCAATAACTTGGTTCTAATATATATAATCGTTTTTTTACAAAAAATAATTTTTAAAAAATTAAATTTTGAACGCAATAAGTCATTTTAGAATAAATTAAAAATATTTTCAAGTCTGTAAGTCCACAGAAAATGTATTATATATCTAATCATTATAATAGTTTATATTATTACTTACAAATACTTGTGGGTATATATATATATATATCATACTGTTTATAGTAATTTATTATTGTAACATTACGTGTGGCCGCAATAATTTCCATGAAATAATGATACACATCAAATTCCAAGTTAATATATTACCACGGGACTTGGAATTCATTGAAGTTTATATAATCATTTTAAGGACGAATGCCTTTTAAGATAGTGTAATTTAGATAGAATCATGAATGTGTGACGAACCAAAACCCAAGCTGCAGAACAAGTAACAATGGCAAACTAAATTGTGTATATATATATATATATATATATATGTAGATGGTATATAAATGATATTATATCCTTATGTACAACGTTCGCAAGAATATTAACATTCTAACACCTTATTTTAACCTTTCCGAAAATTACAAACTCGATGCGCGAAGGCTTAGAAAACCCATTTATGTAATTATCCCTCTTCACTTTTCAACACGTGCGGGATGTAACTTAATTTAAGAACACAATTTAGTTGATAAACACGTCATCATTACACGATATTAGATTACGTCGTAAGACGTGCACACGACTACACATGGTGCTTGCACGCTTGAACTTGAACGGTACAAGTTCTTCAGTACGAGAGAACGGTTCGAACTCGGCACTGCCCTCAGACAAACAGGATTGTTCGACGACGGTCACAGATGGTCCTCTAGTGAATAAGCGACACTTGCTTGCTAACAATGCGTCGGTAATTGACGAAACGTTTCATACAGATGAATCGTACAGACGATTTTATGGGGTTTTCGAAGGTCGAAGGGAGTTTAATGAAGTAGAGAGCACGTCAGTGATCTTTTATATCTCATTTAAAATATTTATTTCTCTTCATCCGAGTATTGCCTTTTTATTTTTAGTTTAGATGTACTAAATGATTTCATTTCAAGTGATCCAAACAACAAATAAATCACTCTTTTAAACATCACAAGAATACAACGTTCTGATAATAACATCAGGGCCACCGAAATGTATATTAGCACATAATGTAAACAATATGTGATTATTAAACACAATAAAAAACTACAATATCAAACGAATAGCATTATTTAATATAATATAACAGCTTTTTTTATTTTTAAGTCATATTATATTTTTTTCTCAATTTTTATTTCTGATAGAAGGAAATTAATTTAAAAATGAAAAGGTTTTATTTTCAAAGTTGTTTATTTAACTGTATGATAATTACAAACATTTTCTTTACAAAAGACCGAAAGAGAATAGAAAGAAGAAGAAAATAACGAAACACGGCCGTTATACGACTACTTGTATTCTAGCATCGTCTTCGTTACCTGAAGATGCGGCCTGTAGGAAAGCAGCTCGTGTTTGCTAGTTCCGCTTACTGCCGATACAAGATTCATACACCGACATTTGGCCGAATTAAATGATCAATTATTTACGGAACATTCTCGCCTTGTATATGAGAAATAGTATAGCCGTGCGTGTACGTTTACACGGCCGATTTTTTTTTACTCCAACTATCTGAAATATTCAAGACGCGCTCACACGAATTTATGACTAATTCCTTGAACGTATTCAAACGAGACTAATTTATAGTCGGAGCATTTCAGGAAATGATCCGTTTTGGAATTTATTCGATTCGAATCTATTAAATCTTCAACAAAAATCATTCGTGTAGATTTGAAATTTATCGACGTATTGGACGTTTCAATCTCTCGTTCGAAACAAATATATTAAACGTAACGATTTCAACGATCCTTACGTACCTGTCAATCGTACGCATAAAATATATACTTCCGATTTAGATAGTCGTTCGTAATCGACGATCTACGCCCACGTACGTCGATCGCAAACTAGAACACGCCGCCACGTCTTCGGGAAGGGCACTTCAGCGACCGCCCAACGCCGCCATTATTTCCTCTGAAGTCGTCTCGACGTGGCTGTATTGTCCTACGGTACTCGCTATAAAGAGCGTTCAAGTTGTGCCCCTTTATGACCCACCGTGCAGAGATTAAACAGCTACGTGTACGGCTGTTTTCTGAACAACTCCACGACGCTAATCACACGTGGTGGGATGAGGTGGACGACGACGTTCGGTTTCGTGAGACTCGACAGACGGGTTATATGTGACTCACGGAATGAATCACCGGTTTGAACTGTGATATTTTGTTCAATAGTTTCCTATGATAGCCTATTTGTCATGGATTTAAACTGTTCGCAATTGAATTCTCTCTTGAAATATTTCACTTGATTTTTTTTAAAAAAAAGATCTCTTTTCTATTTATAAGAGTAAAGGAAAATAAAATCTTAAAATTAAATTACAAGTTGTCATTTCAAGTGACAAGTGGAAATTATTTAATGGAAAGAATCAAAAAATATACAACCGTTATTAAATATAAAAAAGTTGTGATTTTCATGTAAAAAATTGATTATTTTTTCATTCTAAATGAATTAAGTCGAATAAAAATAATTAATGTAATAATAACTTAATTAAAATATTGCTATACTAGAGAACAATAATATTTTTATCAAAAACATCTCACAGATATCCCAATAAATAATTAAATATAAAAAACCTGTTAATTTAAATCGAAAATGGAAAATTCAAGTATAAAATTTTTTTAATGAATAAAATCATTTTTTTTTTCGAAAAATTAACATATTCCACATCGGAACTCAATGAAACTACAATATTATAACATTTTAGTAAAGTAAAATTTGATTTTGAAAAATCTTAATTTTTTATCAAATTTTCCATACTATAGGTCGTGGTAAATTTTGGACCAAAAAATGAAAGTTCAAAATGATTAATTTTTTTATTAAAAATGTATCATACGGAATAAAGATAATCGTTGTGTATAAAAAATTCACTTAGTTTTCTAATATTTCAAATGTTATAGAGGATAAACGATTTTTGAACAAATTAACATTTTCATTCGTTTATTTCAGTTAACAAAAATAAATAAATCTGATTTCAAAATTGTTTTATTTTACATTTAAAAGATAGGAATATTATCTCCTTATAAAATAACACTATTTTTGAAAAATATAAAGTTAGTAATTTCTGTAAAAAAAATTTTTTTTAAAAAATGTATCAATTTTAGGACGAAAATTGACATTTCAACTATAATGCATTTTTGGCAATTAAATTTGATTTTTTAAACAAATAAATATGATTTTTGTTCATAACTCAGCATATATTATAATATTATATCAATTTTTATGAATAAAATTCGGTTTCGAAAAATTATAATTTTTTATCAAATTTTCCATACTATAGGTCGTGGTAAATTTTGGACCAAAAAATAAAAGTTCGAAACAATTAATTTTTTCATTAAAAATGTATTATATAGAATAAATATATTAATTGTATATCAAAAGTTCATTTAGTTTTTCAATAATTCAAATGTTATAGACGATAATCGATTTTTGAAGAAATTCATATTTTTGTTCGTTTCTTTCAATTAACAAAAAAATAAAATATGAGCTTAAAATTGTTTAATTCTATGTTTACATGATGGGAATATTATCTTTTAATAAAATAACATTATTTTTGAACAATATAAACTTCCTAATTTTTCTAGAAAAATTTTTGAAACAAGTAATGTATCAATTTTAAGGTGAAAATTGACATTTCAGAAATAATGCATTTTTGGCAATTAAATTTGATTTTTTTAATAAATAAATATGATTTTTGTCCATAATTCGATATATTTTATCGTATTATAATAATTTTTATAAATAAAATTCGGTTTTGAAAAATTATAATTTTTACCAAATTTTCCATACTATAGGTCGTGGTAAATTTTGAGCCGAAAAATCAGATTTCAAAATGATTGATTTTTTCATCAATAATATATCGTATGGTATAAACACAATCATTTTATATTAAAAATTTGATTAGTTATTAATTAATATAAATATTATAGGCGATAAACAATTTATGAACAAATTAGAATTTTCATTCATTTCTCTAAACTAATAAAAATGTAAAATCTGTGCTAGAAATTGTTCTATTTTATATTTTTATAATAGGAATATGATCTACTTATAGAACAACACTATTTTTAATAAATATAAAGTTCGTAATTTTTCTGAAAAAAAAAATTAAAAAAAATAATATTGGTGTGTTAAGGCGAAAATTAACAATTTGGCTACAATTTATTTCTGGCAAGAAATTTTGAATTTTTTAACGAATAAATGTGGTTTTCTTCAATAACTCGGTATGTATCATGATATTATAATAATTTTTATGAATAAAATTCAATTTTTATCAATTTTATAAGCTTGTGGTAAAATTTCGACCAAAAAATTAAATTCAAAATGATTGATATTTAATTATAATTCAATAATACAAGTAGAATGTAATTATTAATTTCGTTTCTCTATTAAAAATATACATTTTAGAGACTATGATTAATTTTTGAAAATGTTAAAATTCGATTCATGTTTTTAAATTTGAAAAAAATATATATCCTTTTATTACTGCTCTGTTTTATTTCTAAACTTTAAAAAAAAACATTTTCTAACACATAAATATTATTTATTTATTGAATTATATATAGACGTTTCTAATAGAGTTTTTGGACGTTACTCTGTATATAAAAAATATTTCAATTCAAGGTCTTATAAAATTATAATTGTTTTTAATCTTATATTATTCAACTTTATCCTTGAATTTTTAGTACATAGTAATGTAACATTTATCAATTTTAGATAATTATTTTTTTATTTTACTTTCCTCACTCCTGGTCTCGTGTTCGCCTGACACATGATATTTTTATGTTATTTCAAAATAAAAAATAGATAAAAAAACACATTAACATATTGAATGTTATATGCTATTGTAGATAAAAGAGAAAGAATACAAATAAATCCATCATAAAGCTTATTTTATTGACATGCCATATTCCTACCGGAATTCTCTGTCGCCGTAGCATCCAACGACGTGACAGTACGAAAAGATAGTGTGACAGTACTCAGTCCATGGTGCGTTGTTCGAATCCCGCATTATTAAATCACGATTCTGATGGAACACTCGCGGCTGTCAACATTCTTGGCATTTTCGCGTCGACAAAGAATTCCTCGAGTCGAGTGAAATGCTCGACGTAACATAACGTCTTGTTCCGCAGATCGGAAATGTTCGCAGTCTATTTTGAATTCACCGGATGTATCGAACCTTTCAGTTTTCATTTATATCAATTATTTTCATGACGGGATCGTTCCGTACATTACTGTTCACGGAAAGGTTGAGATACTCGTGCAGTATTTGTTTTTTTCTTCAATCTTAATAGGCATTCTTTTAGCAAATATTTGTGTTCGTAGAAATATTTTTGAAAATATATACATTCTAAATACTTTATTTCTTATAAATATTTCAATTTTGTTACATACATACATATGTATATATATATATTTATATATATATATATATATATATAGAGAGAGAGAGAGAGAGAGAGAGAGAATATGTTTGTCACATCTACTGTTTACTGACGACATACTACTTATGATTAAAAACCTAAAAGAGTTAAAAATACTACTTGAAACACTTTTTAAAAAAATAATAATTGGATTAGAAAAAATATGGAAAAACTAAAATCATATTTAATGGACTTATAGAAAAAGCAAATATATAGGGTCATTGAAATGTAACGCCTAGATTTTTATTTTATTAAAAAGAAACTATACACATGTTTCCCTATACATCACCCGATACACATGTTTTTTTTTAATAAAACACAAATCTAGGCGTTACATTGGATGACCATATATATATATATATATATATATATATATATATATATATATATATATATATATATATATATATATATATATATATAATATATATATATATATATATATATATATATATATATAGAAAGAGAGAGAGAGATAATGGTTGGAATAAGTGTATAAAATAAAATACTTAAGAAAAATATAAGATATGATGGTAACTTGGAGATTGGATAGAGATTTTGAGTAACATAGGCAGCAATTAAAAGAAAACAATATAATAAAGAGTTGACCTTGAAACGGAAAGCATATAACCAATATATACTATCTATTTATTTTTATGAGTCAGAAAATTGGACACTAAAAATGAAGTAAAAATGAACCAAAAACTTTTGACAATCTAACAAAGTATGGAAAGATTATTGTTGAGAATATCTAGACGTGATCAAAGAACATATTAATGAATAGACAAATATAACTGATATAAAAAACGAATAAAATTGATGAAATGCGTATAGACAGGGCACAGGAAGATGAGAAGGAAATAGACAAAAATAATTTTGGAATGGCGACCAAAAGATAAAAAAAGACCAAACAAGAAACTTTATTAAAGATAAAGATAAAAAATTCTGAAGTATAGTGAAATTAAAGGTTGGAGGAGGTTAGCTGCAGACAGGAAGCAATGGAAAAAAATTGAGAAAATATTTAAGAGGACCTAATGACTTTCGATGAGGATTTCACCCAGCAGTAGGATAATGTAGGCTTTTACAATTTTAGTATATATATATATATATATATATATATATATATATATATATATATAACAAAATTAAAGTCATAATACAGATACGTTTTTCATGAGGTGAAATTATTATACCCATGTTTAACCCATGAAAAATGAGGAATTAGTCCAAAAAATCATCGCCATAAAGTTTTTTCAAACGTTTGTGAATTTCTATGTACGTTAAACGATCCAATGTTAAAAATTCTTTCTGATCATTGTTTGATACACAACTCAGAAGAAGAACTCATGATAATTGATATTTCATAACAACAATACTCGAGGCTATCAAATACAGGATAGATATTGTTTCTGTTCTCTTTAATCTCTCCTATAGGAATACTTATTTATTATCAATCAATCATTTTGAAATATTATAAAATTGCTGTAGTGTTATTATTTTTCATTTCTCTTCAATCCTTCGGGTTTTAGTTCTTTCTCTTTTCTATATCCACATATATGTGTTTGTAAAAATTATTCGTTTATTAATTTTTTGTACTTTGTGTAAGTGATTTTATTATAAAGCAAAAGTTATATTGCTATTATTTGTATATATATATATATATATATATATATATATATATATATATATATATATATATATATATATATATATATATATATATATATATAATAACAAATATATATTATTCAGTAGTAATAAAAAAGTTCCAGGAAGCAATTTTCTAAATCGACCATCTCCGAATAAAAATAAACGGCCGAATAAACATCATAACATAGTAATCTAATGTGAACTAACAGTAGCATAGCGCTGTAAACAACGAAAAAAAAACACAAAATTTATAGTATCCACCGGCACATAACGTATTAAATTCTCTGTACAATTTTTTTTTAAAAAAAATCAGCGAGTTTTATTGTGCTGTCTTGTGTGTCTTCTTCGTATTCGACTTTTTTCCGACGAAGCGTTTGTGTACGGAAATGTAAAAAAAATTTTGAGTGAATTGACTCGTGTCCGGTTATCGCTGTCAAAATTCGTGACATCTTTCAGACCACCGAGAAAAAGGCGAGTCGTGAAAAACTTGACGGTTGTCGATCGACAAGTGATTTTCTTAAATTTTGTAATTTGATTATTTTTGAAAAGGAAAAAAGATTTGTGGAATATAGTGTGACGGTTTTTATATTGAGGGGGAGTGTTGTTGGACCTTGATTTTGAGGTATTTTATTAAAAAAAATATTATTTCAGTTTTTATAAAAATTATCACTTTTATACAATGAAAAATTATAATTTTGATTGCTTCTGTCGCTAATTCATTTCTAAACCAAATCAGACACAAACATAAATAAAAATTGTAACAAATTGCAATAATAGTAGAGTAGGTAATTATAAAATATAAACACTTAGAATTTTGTTATGTAGCAAATATTTTTAATTAAAAAAATAAAATGCAATTTGCTTGTTAAAATTTTCTTGTAAGGATTTTTTTTAGGTTAGATAGAACTTTCGATAAGGATTCAATTTAAAGTCCTATCATGCATAAAAAAAATCTATATAATAAATATATTATTAAACGTTGATGTCATTTAATTTCTACAATATATTAATCTCTTACATTTTTAAACGATTTTATTTTTAAAAAACATTAATAAAATTTGAAATTATTTTCTATTCGTCAATTAAATTGATTGATCTTTAATATAGATTTTTTTAATTGAATTATCTAGTAAAATATATATATTGGAATGATTTTAAAATATCTTTATTAATGACAACATGACCATTAAAGTACATGTCATTTTAAAGGGGGAACAGTGAGTGATTAATGAACATTTTTATAAAAAATATAATTTTTAGTAATGAAAAAAGTAATTTATTTACATCAAACTAAATTGTTGTTTATAACAATTTTTTTTAAATGAACATACAATTGTTTAATAACATTTTTAAACGATTTTTCGTTAATTAGTGTTAATATATTAATTGATAAACATTTCATCGTCAACAAAATAATTTCTAACCTGCACAAAATGAACACTACACTCTGTTATCATTAATACAAGAAATAATATAAAGAGCCAATTTATTATTTTCCACTGCGCTGTACAGAAAAAAACACACAACACCATTTCCGCAACTGACACTGAGATATTATCAATGAAACGACTGCCACTGCAATGAACCCAACCCTCAAATATGACATCATTTATAGAAACAGCGTAACTTTTCTTATGTTTTTTCTTGCTGTACGACGACGGCGTCGCGTCGCATATACCCAAGAGCTGAAATCCAATTAACCTCAAGACATACGTCGCCAAGTCACTGCACCACCTTTATACATACATACAAATGCACACATATACACTTATATATATATATATACCTGTATGTGTCAGACCAAGACTTGTAGTTATACACAGATACCGTTTTTGCTAGTAGATGAGGTCCAAAGTAATCTTTCTATTGCTACATCTGTCGCCAAGTGTTACTCTTTTTTACGGTTTATCCAGTAACTGTTCTTTTCCTCAGATTACCTTCCACCTATTCTCACAGCAATGGCGTTACTATGAATGAGCGAGTGTTACGTTTTGAAAAAATTGACATATATTCTACATTTTATATATATATATATATATATATATATATATATATATATATATAGCTCGTAACGTCAGACTTGAACTTATTGTCGCATAAAACTTCTATTATAATCTCAACTCTCACACTGGTTCGCGAAGAAAATGTTATCATAAATTCTTAGATTCGTGCAATGATATGTTACATTCTTTATGTTAATGTCTTTGAATCAAAATAAAAGCAAGCTAGAAAAGAAATGAAGATGGAAAGAAATAAGTACTGATGCAATGATAAAATAGCAGAGTTTTGTAAACAAAAAAAAAGAAGTGTTTTGTAGACAGAAATTATTTAAGAAATTAATATATTTTTGATCATTAATATTGATAACAAAATAATGGTTATGAATTTTTTTCAATCCACGTACATCTTAAAAAGTTTCATCATTTTTTTCTATTTTTCACTCTAAACAACAACCCTTACTAAATTACCACAGTGTATAGAGCTCAAATGATTTAACAAGATTGTTACTCATGAAGTAAAATTTTGTAGACGAAAGAGATCATTTGTAATTTGTTTACACATTTTTTTATTATAAACAAACAAAGTGAAAAATTTTTAATATCTTGTATGTTGGAGTAATATTTTTTATTTACAAGCTTTGATCGTGTCACCTATTTTTTTACTTCTTTAAAATTAAATAATATACAATTTTGTAGTAGAAATTTATATATGTATATATATATATATATATATATATATATATCATTTATTTAAATAACGATTCTGATTTAATTATATAAAATATTATTTCAATTTTTAATTATCATTATTTCAAATACTGGTTATGTCACTTAATTTTTTTATTATTCGTGTAAAAGTAAATAATGTCACAAAATTTTACAACAGCATTTTTATATTTTTATCGATTTTTTCAATTACAATTTTGATTCAGTTATATAAAATATTTTTTTAATTTTTAATCATCACACTTTAATAAAATTCTATATATTTATAAATCAAAAATTATAAATATTAAACTAACTTTTTTTTAAAAAAAATAGTATAATAAACCATTCTAAAAAACAGAATTGAATGAAATACCAAAACTATTAAATCTACTCTTTGTTTTTTATTTCACTGATCATACAACATTATTTATAAATCGAATAAGTTTTTCATAAACACCGATCATATTACATTATCTGTATTTCTCTTAATTAGTGTTTAAAAATAAATATCAGTGAAATTTTACTATAAACAATTTTCCTATTGTTTATATTATTCCATTATCATGCATCATCGTTAATTAATTAAATATGTTTCCACGTCCATTTTCTCTAATAAATATTGTTTATATCCTGACAATATAATTAAAATGGACATCAAATCGTTTTTATTACGTAGATTTTATTTGAAGTACTTCTGTATTACAAAACAACTTATCTTTTTATTAAATTATTCTAGTTGTTTCAGTTTAATGAATTGGATCTCTTTTGAGAGATTGTAAAATTAGTTTGATACATTATTCTTTATGAGTATTTTTTGTAATAAAACTATTATTATTTTTTTAAAGAGATGCATTTGAAGTTCATATTGATTTTTCACTCTAGTTAATTTAATATAAATAAATCATTGAATCGAAACTATTCATTTTGAAACTGTGGCTAGTTCATTTTTATGCAAATGAATTATCATCCCTATCAACAATAAAGTGAGCAATAATTGATTATTGACCTTTTTATAATATCTAGTGATGTTGGGGGTAATAATTTATTTGCGTGGCATTGGACAGAAGTTCATCCACGTCCCAAAGGAAAAAATAAATTAATCAATAAACTTGATAATTGAAATTATTTAAAACCACAAACATTAAATTATTAAAAAAGTTAGTAAATTCTTTGATGTGAAAAAAATTATTTTCTTAAATATAATACTTTTGTACAAAATATATATGGTCATCTAAATGCGACGCCTGGATTTGTATTTTATTAAAAAGAAAAAGAAACAATACATATGTTTCCCTATAAACATGTTTCTTTTTAATAAAACACAAATCTAGGCGTCACATTTGGATAACCATATATATTAGTTCCGAGGAATAAAATGTAGAAAATAGAATATTTTCCTTTTATTAATAAAAATAAATCATTCATTCATATACCAGAAAATTTTATAAATGTTATCAATCCCTTATTTGGATGACATGCAGTTATAATAACTTCTGCTTATATCTTAAGAAAATAGGGTTTTATGTTTTCCAAATGAATTTTTATTTTATTTTATTAAATGTTGCTACTTGTTGAAATGTAGTAATTCGATTTTTTGTTCTTAGTTAAATATGTACAGTTTTTAATTTAAAAAGAAAATATTTTTATTTGACATTTTTCGGCATTTAATTATATACTTTGTAAGTAGATAAATTTGAAACGTATTTTCCTATTAAGCACATTCTACCAAAAAGAATCTCCGTTTAAAATCAACATCGTCCCAAAAACACATCAACTCTCAAATCCCCAACAGGTTTGTCTCAAAACGAATCCATTGAAAAATCACATCCGATCTTCGACCGAACCGACATAATCCTATCCATAATCGGTACACAAACACACAACTATCCCTAAAACAACAATCGAATTACATCTTACTCGGCGTCTCGCGTCGCCCGCCACGCCCCGGTTTCGAATTAATTGCTCGGCTACATCGCTCTAATTAAACGGAAACTGCTGCTACTAAACTTTTAAAAGGTCTGAATAAATCATTCAGCAGCGTAAATTACAACAGACATCATGTTTGTTGTTTGTGTGACATCGTAACTAACAACTCACTCGTTGTAGTGCGAACGATAGTCGCATCTCTATTCACGATGTACATAGATCGCGCGGCCGAGAAGCGGGGGGAAATGGGGCAGAAATATACCGAATAATGGCGTTTGTATCGGGGCTGTAACATATTTTGATTTTTGGGTCAAACATCTTCACTGTTCCGTAGCAAAACACGAACATAAGTTTGCCTTTTTGAACTTTTTTTTTAAGTATCCAGCATCCAAATGCATCAACGTCTCATTTTATTTTTTACTAAGAAAAATATTATAAGGAACTGAATTCAAACTAGATTCCTCAAAAAAAGATATAGTTAAATTGAACCAACGACTAGCACTTTAACAATAACACATATTTAAAAAAAATATGTAAAAACCGAGAAAATGATAAATTTCAGTTCTTCCTCTCAAGTACTCTTCCACCATTAGATTGTTTACAATTAATAACTCTCTAAAGTTCTACATATTACATAAGAGTCATCTCAACTGGTGATGTGAACATGGGATATATATTTTCAATAAATTTTCCAATTTCCCCAGATATTAGTTTACTTGAGAAAATCCATACAAATCTTTAACGCTGAATTTTTTTATATCGTTGACATTTTTAGGTAATTTTTTTCATTTAAAGGACAAGAAAATATTATTAACTTTTATTCCACTTTCTGAAGAAACTTGTTTTCTCAACCACATTTCTTTACTCGAAAAAATCTATAGAAATCTATAGATCTTTAATACAGTGGTATTCCTTATCATTGACCATTTATTTAAGTTCATTCACTTTTAAGGAAGATTTCTCATCCCAAGAACAAGAAAATACTCTTTACTTCTGTTCTCTTCTCCACTTTCTGAAGGGACTCTTTTTCTCAACCACATTAGTTTACTTGAAAAAATCTATAAGAATCTTTAATGCGGTAATCTTTTATATCACTGACCATCTATTATAATTCATTCGCTTTTAAGGAATATTTCTTATCTCAAAAATAAGAAAATACTCTTGGTTTCAATTCTTTCTTCCATCTTTCGAAGAGGCAAATGGAAAGAAGAAGAGAAACACTTATCCCGATAGTCACTCAGTCGTCAAAATCTTCTATGAAAACAAGATGTACTGTGAAATTGATTTTTGTTTGAAGAAACTATAGAAGACACATCTCAATTTTTAAACCCAAAATTTCAATTAAATTTGTTATTTAATGTGGTCTAAATGAGACTGAAGTATAAGACACACATTTATTTATTTACTAGCATTTACTATCCTTAAATTTCATTCGGATCATCCTATATAAGATAAAAATGCAATAAATGGATTAACATCAGAATGGATAAAATTATACCAAAAAAATTGACATATGGAAATCGTGAGATAAACGATGAAAGAGTTGAATATTTTTCAAACAAAAAAATCTTAAAGAAACTGAATCTAATTATAACCAAAAACAGAATTAATAATTTTATAGATAAAATCAACGACCAACGCCAGTTTAATAAAATGTCCAAACTCGACAGTACTTCGTGTCCATGCGCACCCGTGTCTACTTTATTACGAATTTCGCTTACGAATGACTGAATTAAATTTTACCAAACCCTTATCGCGACGTCGATACAACACGCCATTTGGCAAAATGTCAACGCTGTCCAGTTGAATGACGCTGCATCTGCATCAGAGCGCCGATCCGTTAATTAAAGTCGGGCGCGTGTCATGCGTAATTAGCATCGCGTCGCGACGCGCTACGCATAAACGTCACACCCATCCTCGTACATTTGCAACACATACACTTTGGAAACTGATTGGGTGCATCGTGCGTTTTATGCGTTCGCTTTATCCGATTCGTCAAACGATTTTTGATTTATATATATATATATATATATATATATATATATATATATATATATATATATATATATATGACATGAGAAAATTTGTCAGTGTGGAATGGAAGAAAACACATAAATCACTAGAATTAGAAATTTTTAGAAGATATGTTTATCTACTATTAATTAAAAATTACTGCTGCTTATGCTGATAATATATAATGGCCCAAATGAGACTTGAGATTTTAAACACACATTTTCTTCTTTAATATTATTTACTATTCTTCAGTCTCATTTAGATCACCCTATATAACCGAAAATTATAAAAAAATAAAAGCAGACAATCCAAATTCTTTTACTAAACTATAATATTTTTGGTTAATATAAAATTTATTATTTTTGAAATGAATGCTCTAATATTCCATCCATATATAAGGTTTTCCAATGAGCGCTTCAGAAGTTTAAATGGGAATAAAACAAAAAATATTTAATTAATTAGATTTTTATTTTTTTTATTTTTAAGCATACTCTACAGCAATTATGATAAAATACAATTTCACTCATATGACCATCACGACTTTACTTGACATAGTGCATTCGTTTAGTCCAATTTTTAGTCCCTCTTTCACATAATTGTGATCCAATTTCATAAATTCTACGTTTAATGTTAATTTTTAATGTTTCTGTTGATTGTAGTTCAGCATAATGATTTTACATAACCCTACAGAAAATAATCCAATTGAGTTAGATCACATGATCTTGGTGGCAAATTGATGGGCCCATTTCTTGAAATAATGGACTCATTAACCTTTTGCTTTAATAATTTTATTGAAATTTTTACAATTTCTAAACGTTGTTGAAATTTTTAACGTTCATTAATAATAATATTTCATAATTCACCAAATTACACTGAATTGAAATGTCAAAATGAGCTTAAAAAAATTAAACATGGCTACTCTCAGCTGTCAAAGTTCTGACATTCTTATTGAAAAACCCTATATTAATTCTAAAATGTAGTAAAATATTTACAAAAGACATAGAAAATAATTAACATATTCAAAATTATAGAAAGTGACTATTAATCATTTTAATATTTATTTCATAAAAGTTATAAATAATTTTTAAACGCTTTATTATCTTCTGAATATTGGAGATGATAATTCATTTGTGTAAAAATATTCAATACTATTTTATTGTTAATTTTTTCAGTAATCCTTTTGTGATATAATCAGTATTTTAGAATATGAATTTGTTTCTAAATATATTTTTTCTGTTACAGATCTGATTCAGTGTCCATACACAATCTTGAAATCTAACAAATACCAGTGGAATTTTTGTAAGAAACATCTTCCAGGTTGAAGGTGGTAAGTGATTTTTTAAAAATGTTTACTTTTATTCTTATAACAAATAAAAATATTCCATTTTTATATTTGGTTATTTTTTACTTTAAGTATTTTAATATCTAATTCATTCTTTATTAAAATAACTTTAATAAAAATACACAAACTTCTTCAATTAAAATCCAACTGTTTGAAAAACATCAAAAAATACGTCTGGAATCTAAATGAAAAAATTAAATGAATTTTGATGAAGTTTTTCTCGAAATAGCTTGTACAAAAAACTGTCGTTGGAAAATATACAATTTGGTACTGAATTATCTTTTTATATACAGTTGATAAAAGTTTGATAATTTCATGAAACTACTGAATCGGATATACAATTTAATTCTAATGAATTTATAAAAAACTGTTTTTCGCAAAATTGTCTCTACCTCAATATGAGAAAAATTCATTGAAGTACATTATAATGTCTCTGCTTTATTTTAATAACACGATTTCTATGTGAATTACTCTCTTCTTCGGAATACATAGACATAAAATCGAATTTTATGTGGCTGCATTGGAAAGGAGATGCTATCATCTTCGAAACTCGTTTCAGAAAATAATTATTGACTATTTTAATAAAATTTTACAATATATAAATATTTATTTCTATATGTAAAATATGAAATATACGTGTTACTAAGCTACACTGAAATGAATTTATTTTTATCTAATTTATTTATGATATTTCTATTCAACGATAAATTATTTATTTAACACAGATTTATATAGAATTATTTTATATAAATAATACTTGTTTATATGTTTATATTTTTTCTGAGGTGATTTTAATTTTTTTTTAAATTATTTTATAATTTATGTCAACAAATTGACTGCTGGGGTGGCCATTGGTAACTAACAGTGTAAATTTCAATATCGCCATAGTAGCCAGGGGTACAGACTCAATAATAATTCATAAAATTAATAAACAGTAATATTTATAACTTTGAAAATATAATTAGTATCAAGAGAATGATCTAAAATAATAAGTTCACATGTTAATTTGAAAATATATCAATTTTTAATCATTTAAATTAAAATGCTTATATGAAGAGATGTAATTTATTGAACTGAGATTTGAGTTATCATTACAATTTTTACAAAATATTAACATTTTTTTGTACAATTTTTGGCTACTTCTCTACCATACTTTCAACATATTTTTGTAATAATTTTTACAAATCTTCTAGTTTCACGCATCCCTCTTTTTATTTTTATTTCATGACGTGGTCTTCTTTTACCTTTTGAAATATGACATTAAATATCTTCTTAACAATACATTAAATATGTAGCTATTTTTTTCTAAATTCAGTAACTTGAATTTGGTTGTAATCTTGTTATTTAAACACTGTTGTTATTTAGTATTAAATATTATCAACAATTTTCAATATAATAATAATACGAAAAAATAGAAAATCTACTATCAAGAGTTTCAATTTTGGAACAGTTTTTACTTTAACACATTCCAGCTCTTAATCTGATTTTTTAAAGCTTCGACTAATAATAAACATGAAAATTTTATTTAATAAAGGTGGTATTTTCAAAATATTAAAATGAAGTTCCAAATTGAAACATCTCTATGAGTGATTGAATTTTTTCCAACTTTTTTTAAAATCTCAATTGAATTTTCAACACGTGATAATTCTTTCTAGAGAAATAATAAAAATAATTCTTTGATTAAAATCCTCACAAGTTGAATATTACATAAAAGCTTTAAAGTCTAAATAAAAATTGTAAACTTCCGTCTACATTACAAATTCTCTCTATCTTTTCACTAGGATTAACTTTTCTAATTTGTTTATTTAACATGAAATATGAAAATGTTATTTTATTTTTTCAATGTTTTTTTACAAGTCAACTGCTTTAGTTAAACTAATATGAAATAATAAACAGACAGAGAAATAAAATCTAATTAAATTAATTACTACCACAATGAAAATTATAGCCAATTATATATATATTTATTTTATACTATTTTCATAATGAAACTTTTATATATTTTTCTAATCTTCATTTGCAACAGAGAAAATTTAATTAAACATAGAATAAATAAACGAAATAATGAAATGTATTTAAATTTAAACTAATTACTAGAGTAGTGAAAATTATTACCAGTTTATATTTATCCGTTTTGTAGCAACTTAACCACCAACGAAATTACATTAAACTTTTATAAAACAAAAGTACACAACATAACACTACAAACTTAACAAAACTATCGACTTTTCGTGTTCGACTCTGTTAAGAAACAGCTCGACTATGTTCACTAGGCGAGTCTTTACAGATTCCACCCGGGTACAATAAACATTTACTACATGTACATAGTTTTAAACTAAAGTAAGGAAAAAAAACGAGAAAAGAAAAATAACACTAAAACAGGCATATAATGTACGATATGATTCGGCACTGGATATGTATAAAAGAAGAATGCGAACGAGAAGAGAAAAGAGGAATGAGTGTCTGTCTTGGAAAAATTCAGTGTATTATAATAAATAGTCTGTACACATTTTTGAATTTGACAATTTTTCATCCACGCTTCGAGAATACCTGCGTAGAATTTACATGAAAACATAGTAAATGCGACAAACAATTTATTTTCAGTGTGTTTCGTGGATAAGTAATTACATTTCGT
This sequence comes from Neoneuromus ignobilis, assembly GCA_029203775.1. Lineage (NCBI taxonomy): Eukaryota > Metazoa > Arthropoda > Insecta > Megaloptera > Corydalidae > Neoneuromus > Neoneuromus ignobilis. The sequence continues at coordinate 3,531,994 of CP092090.1, read as the reverse complement.
TTGTTGAAGGTGGAGTTGGTTTTTTTTTTAAAAAAAAAGGTTTTAAAACTGTATTAATATCCTTTTTAATTATTACAAATGTAATAAATCATATAAATTAATTTGTAATTTGTTGACTAAATGTTTTTGTACAATATTTGTAATTTCAAAAAAATAATAATACTATTATTATTAGAAAATATATAAATATTTAGCAACAAATAAAATTTGACAACAAAAATAAAACCATTTTTACTATTTATTCTCAAACTGTGACAAATTCATTTTCACACTAATGAATGAAAAAGCGTTAATATAACACATAGATGGGCGTCATATTTGGATGACCCTATATAATGTTGCTACAAGATTTATAGCAATTATAAAAGTTATCGTTTGTTTTGAAACTGTGATGAATTCACTTTAACACAAATGAATTTTTATCTCCAAGACTACAATTGTGGTTGGGGATAAAAATTAATTTGTGTTAAATTATAAAAGCATTTAATAATTCCATATTGTTGATTTTATTTGATGAAAATCATTTATAGTAATAAAATGAACAGTGGTGATTATTGAATAATTTTATATAAAATCTTGTAGCGTCGGAGCAAATGATTTATTTATATAAAGTTGAATCAGCTGTACAAATAGTGTTTTAAAATCCGTAATAAAGCGGAGATTTTTTTTATGAAAAAAAAATGAAACATATTACGCTAAATGCTGTATCTGTTCCCCGATCAACGTTCCCACTCGAAAATCCTCGCATGTTTCAGTATACCATCGAACTATTATCTTTTCAAATACATGTCTCTGTAACGAACGACACGACGAATTGTACGATTGCGGTTACCGAAGAGACACTTTCGCGCACCGTGACACAAGAAGACAAGTGCCGTAGGCCATACAGCCGAGCGTGCAGCGGCGGCAATCCGTCTACGTGGGATGAAATATCTCACCTCTCACAAGTTTCATAGTAGATGAATGGAAGTGTCACGACCAACGCAGTACGACGTAGGGTTCGGTCGGATGATATGTCGTTGCGATGGTGTGAGCGTCGGTCGGTCGCTTGATGGAACGTCTCGTGTAGCTCGACACTAACGAGATACACTCGAAAATAACATAGCGCCGCGACGGATGTTGCCGAAGAAACTCGCAATGTTTGTTTCGAAACTGTATCAGTGTGGTAGGATGAGGCAACGATAGATCAGTAGTTTAGATCAACGGTTGTGGAACTGAATAGTTCGGTTTTCGAATTCGAAGACTCTTCTTGAGGTTGTTTTAATTCAAAAAAATCAATCGATTTTGCACTAACGACTTTTTATGAAGACTTCTTGTAAATAGAATCAAACACAAATCGCAATCAAATTGAAACGTCTGAATATTACTCAAGGGCATTTGTTGTTTAGTGAACTTTAAAAAAATCCTGTAATTTTTCTCTTACACGAATTTTGTTATATCATAAGAACGAACAAAAAAAAATGATATTGCTTATTTGGCACTGAAGCTGATTCACTTTGATTTGTAAAATATCAAAATTCTGTTGCATGAGTTGAATGACTTGTGTCAAAATTAGATAAACATTTTTTAAAAAAATGTTTACAATGAAATGTTGCACCCACAAGAAATTTATCAACTTATCATTTTGAGTTAATCATCTGTAAAATATTTAACTAAATTATTTAAGTACGAAAATATTACCTTTGTGTAAAAATTGGATAAAGTAAGAAAAAAAAACATATTTTCAACAAGACAAAAAATATCAATTCACTTTGATTTGCAAAATTTAAAAATGAATTTTTGTGAAAATTAAATATATACATTATCAAAAAAAATATTTTTAACAAGATAACAAAAATTCATACTCCAAAAGAAATTTATCAATTTATGGTCATCAGTTTATAAATAAATAAAATGAACATTAAATAATTAATCAACACTTTTTCAACATTTTAATTCTTGTTTTCTAAATTAGTTGTATAATATTACAGTCCTGAAAAAAATTAAAAATACCAAACAATAGTAAATGAATTGAAAATTCTTGTAATCTGTTTAATTTATTATTAATTTTTACATTCCGATGACTCTACTGTATTCAATATTATTTTTCAAATATATATGATTTATATTTTTTATTTAAATCGAAATTTTTCATATGGAAGTAAAAAAAAACTGATCATTTTTTGCTTTTTCCAATTTTTTCCATAGAATTTAAATTAAAATTAACTTGTAATATAGGATCACCCAAATGTGACGCTTAGATTTGTGTTTTATTAAAAAATACATGTATATAGAATGGTGTATAGAGAAACATGTGTATAGTATTTTTTAATAAAACACAAATCTAGACGTGAAATTTAAATGACCCTCGTATTTTTTGGAAAAAAAATTAAAGCTGAATAAAACAATTCAAATAAATATCTGTTACGAATTATGAATATTTTATCATGAATTATAACTGAAAAAAGAAAACATAATAAGACATTATACAATTTCAAGGGTCGAGTCACATTCCATCCCCCTTAAAAAATATATTAAATGTCTGTTCGGTGTACAATTATTTATTACATAAACACAAATACCTTCTTAGGACGTTAACGAATGCCCGTGTGACGTATTCTTCGTATCTCCTACGAGATTTCGTCTCACACCCGTACGTTCGAGTTAAGCTCCACAACACATCTTTGTTTCGGCGACGGTGAGCGTTTTGTCATTTTAGATTCGGTGTCGGTGCTTGCAAGAGGAACGAGATGAAGTGCGCTCGGTGGAAGACGTGTCAGGCGCACGCACGACACAGATTCTCCTCCTCCATTTCTTCGATTCACTTTCGCTGCAGTAAACGACTGAAGAAATCCGCTTCAGCTACTTTTTTTCTGCTCCGATTGAGACTGAAAATATGGGCTAAATGGACCGGATAATGGTATACTGCGGTTACGTTCCACATTACAAATGTGTTGAACTTGGAATAATATAATAATTTCGACGGGATGAGAGTCTGTGTCGGGGAAAAGTTTTTTTCTGTAAACTTCAGAATTCATATTAATTTACATATATACATACATACATATATATATATATATATATATATATATTATATATATATATATATATATATATATATATATATATATATATATATGTATATAAACATTACTTGTGATGGATGTAAAAAAAAGTTTCTTGTCATAAAAAAAACACAATTGTCAAACAATCGAATACCAATTCCAATGAAGAAAAAATAAATAAATTTTATAGAATATCAAAAACTGTAGAAAACAATTTATATTGTTCTAACCTCGGAAGTTTGCATAAAAAAGAAACACATAAAACTTTCTCAATTTGTATCTTTTCGAATAAAAACGAAAGTCTGGACGAATTTCAATATGAAAAGTATATATATATATATATATAAATGTACACATACACACACACATAGAGTGTAATAAATAAAAATGTTGAACCAATTGACGTTTAAATTAAGAAACGTGACAAGAACAAAAAAAGCATATAAAGATACACCATCGACGCTTTATTAAAATTATAGAGATATTCGATTTATTTTTTAAAATTTAAAATGGTTTATCCATTTACTCATTTTTTGCATTTTTTCTTGTGTTTCATATTTATTTTTATTTTCAATCTTTATTTGATTTTTTTATTTATCTATCATTTAATTTCAAACAATATTAATTAACAGATCAATAAAAAATAAAGTTATGATATGAAGAAAAATTAAGACGTTACAAATCTTTTTTAAAAAAACATTTACTTTCTTTAAATTTCGATTTTGGAATTTAATGAAACAACAAAATATTCCTTAACAACATAATTAAATATTAGTGCAAAAAGTATATAAATCTTTTCTATTTCTCTTGAAACTATTTTATAATAATTTTAACTATTCACTTATATTTAATTTTATTTTTCTTGCATCTGATATTTATTCAATTTTGGATCTTGATTTAAACGAAATAACAAAGAATATTAAACAACAGATAAAATAAAAAAAATTAGAATATGAAGAAAAATTAAAAAGTTACAAATCTTTTTTTTATAAAATCATTAAGTTTGATTCTGGATTGCAATGAAACAATAAAAAAATTCTAAATACATAATTATAATGGAAGAAATATAAAAAAATTTTTGTCTTTCTCTTGAAACAATTTTATAAGAATTTCAACCATTCATTTATATTTTATATTATTTAATTTTGAATTTTGATTTGAACGAAATGACAAAGAATTTTCAAAAACATAAAATAACAAAATAAAATTAGAATGCAAAGAAAAATTAAAAAGTCGTAAATATTTTTCATGAAATCATTGAGTTTGGTTAATTCTTACTTTTGAATTTTAATAAAACGAAAAAATATCTCAAATACATAATTAAATAATAGTGCAAAGAATTGAAACAAATTCTATCTTTCTCTTGAAGCAATAAAGATTACATATTTATACAATTTCCTAAAAAAAGTGTATTTTTCTAATGTAAAATTATTTTTTAAAAAAATATCTCTTATAGGAAAACTAAAAAATCAAAAATTGCAAATGTTAAATGGAGCAATAAAGATACTTTAAACTTTTTTTTGAAAAAATGACATTTTTCAATTTGTATACAAATTTATTTTACGTTAAATATATTTGAAAAAAATAATAACTAAAATATTAGTTAGAAAAGCAATTAACAAAATATTAAACATTTTTAATTTTCTCTTAAAATAATTTTAAAAGATATTTAATATTTTGAAAAAAAATTTAAGATAAAATTGAAAATGTTTAATATTTTGTTAATTGTTTTTCTCGCTAATTATGTTTTATTTTTATATTATTAGTTTATCATTTATTTTTATATTTTTTATTTTAATTTCATATATTTTCTACATTTTCAATTAAACTATAGATATTCATCATTAATATTTTTTATGTTAAAATTATTTTAAAAATTGTACAACTATTTTCAATGTAGAGCTCTAAATAAGTGCTTTTGATGATATTTAACAAAATGCTTCCAAGTCTATTTAAAAATTTCTGTATATAAAAAAATGAAATTGAATTTTACAGTGGATATACAAGAAGAATAATTATAATATAATAATAAATAATTTATTTGTATTTTTTTAACAAATGAAATTATTGAACTATTTATCAACTCTAATAAATCAGTTATATTAAATCTATATCAGCCACGAATCTCAAGTAATATCGACAATACTAAACATTTAATAACGTTGACATTTTAATCCCCTTCCAAGTTTAAATCCACATATGTTACAAAGGTTTATATATATATATATATATATATATATATATATATATATATATATATGCGTGTATGTATGTATGTATATAGTAAAACAGTAACGAAACAATTTTTGCAAGCTTAAAGGTTGACTGTTGCGGAAGTTCTGAATAAAGAGTAAACGCTTATATTCTTTTTTTTACTGTACACGTACCACCGTCATTGCATTACAACGACAATTATAACGTAACGAAATCCTCTTTACGTTTTTGAGCCGAAGACAATCCTCTTTGGAGCTCAAAGCTACTCATGATGACATGAACACAATATGTACTGGATGTGTTGTCGACGACTGAATCGTAAATGAATTTAGTAATTTTTCCAACGACAGAGATACGAGTTCGGTCGTAACGTTTTTTTCGTTGTTGTTGTTATTGTTTGTGCGGTGTACAGTCGAGGTTTGAGCTTTCTGGAAATGAATTCTTTATATAAATATTATATTTTACACACACATACACAAATGTATGTATATTTGTTGATTCTAAAGGAATTTAATAAAGGGGAGAATTTCAGCTACCACTGAATGTCATAATATATTTTTTCCTAATCCATAACGATTCTACTTCGTGAATTTCTTAACACTCCTTTAACAATATATATATATATATATATATATATATATATATATATATATAATGAAAAATAATTTTATTAATATGATTTTTATCAAGATTGTAAATAAAGTGGAGTTTTGTGAATATTTTTCTAAAGATGAATAACTTTTCAAAACCAGATTTTATATTTTTTTAAATATTAAATATCTTTATATTTTCATATTTATATTTAATAAGATGGATTAAATAATGAAAAACACTACACATTTTTACTATTTATTTGAAAAATGTGGATACTTTACTATCACACAAATGAATTATCATTCTCAATGCTACAAAATATAAAAAAAATGTTTAATAATCATTGTTTATAACAAAATAGGTTATTGTGAATTTCGATGGCGATGCAATTATTTTCAAAGCATTTTGTTAAAAAATCTATACTAATTTTTGATTAGATTTTTTATTTCTAATTGTTTTTGCAAAGCGTGAAATTTTATACTAAAAATTTTTATAGTAGCAATATTGAAAAAATATATCATTATTCATGAATTATTTATGATACGATTTTTTGATTTATACTATTATTGTCTTTCCTAGTACATTAAAGAGTTCATTAACTAAAAACGTAGATAAAAAAATAATAATAAAAATATTTTCTATTTTAAAAAATTATATATTTTTTAAACGAAATCGCTTTTCAACTCCATAAAGTTTAATTTAAATAAATCACTTATTCTAGCACTGCAAGATTTTATAAAATTATTCAATAATCATTTATTGTTTATTTATTGATAATTGGTTATTTTAATGGCCATATTAGAACTGTTTTTTTAAACTAATTTAAGTATTTAAGCTGATCTTTTTTTATTTTGTTTTCATTGTACCAAATCAATATTTTTTTATTTCTTTAGGAAAAATTTCAAAAAACCTGAATAAACATTCTATTCTATGTTATAGTAAACCTTCCCTTGTCCTAAATATTTTCTCCGGTGCCATTAAACCGGTCGCCCCCTTTTGGAGATTTCTATATGAACATTCGATAATGTTTGATGTATTTTATATTTTTTTATTCTGATTTTCTTTCCTTTTCAGGAAAATTACAAAAAACCTGGATAGATTTTCTTTTCTATGTTATGGTAAACCATCCCCCCTTACGTAAATATTCGATGAAGTTCTATGCTGTTTTTTCCCACTTTTTCTTCTTTTTATTTAGTTAATTTGGTAATAACAGTCTGGTTTTATTTTTCTTCTTTAATCTGTTCTACGAGTCAATCAACCTCATAGTCTTCGTATTGCATTGTCAGAAAGTGAAATTATAATATTTTATAGTAAATATGATGTCTAATCAGAAGCACACAACTTTATTTTTAAAATAAAACGCATTTTTTTAGTGCACTTCTGTGGGACACTTCATATAACAGAATTTTCTAACGATGACTAACAACATGTAGTCATTGATATGCACATCAACGAAAAAAATAACTATAAAATATAACTGAGCACTTTTATAAAATCCTATGTTTTTATGCTGAATAATTTAATTGTGTTCAGTTAAGTACATTGATCTGGAGATTAAATTAAACGAAAATAGTCAAATGTGGTGAATATAGTGGAGGGTAGTATATTTAAAAATGTAGCCGTATGATTTTAACGATTACAAAACTATAATGGAAAAATTAAGTGGAAAACTACTGGACTATTTTTCTTTAGTAGAGACAGAAGGAAGAACAAATTATCATAGAGGCAATTAATTTCTGAATCAGGCATGGAACTATAGAATATAAAATACTGATAGGAAAAATAACATTAAGAAAACTCAAAAAATCTTAAAGTGTTATTTTCCAATTAAATCATTCGTTTAATTTATAAAATCTTTTTACTACTTTTAAATTCTAGAAGAAGAAAATTGAACTTGTATTACATTTACTGACTGGAAAAATGTTTTTCTATTCATCTTTTTCTCGGTGGAATAAAAATAATAAATCCTTAATATTTTTTGTATCTTTTTAAAAAAATAAAAGAAATATTCTTCATAATACAAGATTTTTTTGGTAGAATTATCCAACAATCACTTATTGTTCATTTCATAATATATATTTCAATTTATGTTATAATGAAATAAATAAAAAAATCTAATATGTTCGCCTGTCAAGACAACAAAACATTACAAGTATGAAATTATTTCTCATACACACACACACACACATATATATATATATATATATATATATATATGTCAGACTGAAATTGAAACACATTGCTAATCGCACTTGATTAGATTCCATATTTCTATAGAGAAACTTTACGGATCGCTCCGTCAATTAGAAATGAAAAAAAATCGACGTCGTTCGAAATATCTCCGTCAAGAACTTCGTCTCCCACGGGAACTGCTGCAATTGCGACTAGCTGACTCGAGATCGACGCCGGGGTCTGTTTCTCCCTCCTCACCACCTTGACGTTCGTCACTGTACCGTTTATTTTTCCCCCCACTTCTTCTTTTATTTTTCTCGAAAAGAAAAGTTTTAAGTGCGTCATAATCATAATCTGTAGTCGTAAGTTTTACTTATATGTAAGTGTGTGTGTGTGTGTGTTTTCTGCAAGTTCCACAATTCGGTTCTATATTAGTGACGCCGTCGACTTTTCCACTAATTCGACGTAATGTTCGCGTGCGGTGACGTCACGATGTGACGTTAACAGATGCCGTTCGCTTGCTGATTGATTCCGAGCACGCGAATAAAATCACTAATAGTTTTACTATATTCTGTTTGTTTGTTTTTCATTTCAACCACTTTTTGATATACGGCTATTTACCCGTTCGAAAAAGGTACAAGTTTTTTTTTTTGGCCATAACTTCTTCGTAAACACTACAACCATTATATCTCTATTTTAAACTTAATGGTTTACGTGATTTACTTTTATGAATTTATTTCTGGAAAATTCTTCTAATAGAATTTATCGGCAATGAAAAAAAATATTGAATTAAATTTAGAATCGCATGTGGTAGTATTGAGTTAATGTTCTGTGAATTATATTCATGCTACATTACATTCATTAAGTTATATTTTATGGAGTTGAAAGCGATTTTTGAAAAAAATACATAATTTCTTTCTCGAAGAAGAAAAAGATTTTTATTATTTTTCTTTTCCATCATTGCTTTTTTTCAACTCAACAAGTTCAATAATACACTCAAAAATATAACCTAATCGAGATGATTTCTAGTGGTCTTTCTTATAATCTTTTTAATTTAATAAAATTGTGCTGGAGTAATTAATTTATTTAAGTTAAATTTTGTCTATGTAAATTCTGTACTATTTTCATATAGCTTGACAAATATTTAAAAATTAAATGCTATGTCTAATGATGGATTAAATACTCAAATAAAAAATTACAATATAAACATTGATACAAAGATGTTTAAAAAATGAGTAAAAACGCACAAATTCTCTTTCAAATCCATAAATTTATATTTATGGATCATATAAATATTTTTAATAACAAATAAATAAAATTTAATATAGAAATTGATCTTCAATCGAGTTCATTGCCTGTTCGTTTTTCGAAAATCGTCTCTCTACGAAATGTTTTTTTAAAAGAAAAAATCTATTCGCTTTTAACAGAACTGAATATGAAATAAACTTTTCATTATTATGGAAAGTAGGTAATATTTTAAATACACTATTCTGATTTGATTTCGTTTGACTCTTATCACGTGTCAACATTTCGTTCAATTACTGAAAAGTGACTAGTAAATCACTAGTATCGTTTAGGTTTAGTCATTTTTGCCTCTGCGTCTTTTTGAACTTGTTCCTTTTCCCCTGGGATATGAATATAGAACACACGTGGATACATACATACATATATATATATATATATATATATATATATATATATATATATATGCATGCATGGCTTTGTACGAAGTGTGAGTGAAACGAAACTATGTAACCGTAAAGAATAGGGTTGAGAGGAATGACGGTGGTATCGTTTGCTGCAAGTCGAATTCTCGAGGTTGGAGCTGTTAAGCTCGGGACTGGGATTGAGGCTGTTGGAGCCACACTGCTCATTTATCAACGTTATTAAATCAGTGGCGGGAGACGGTAGGTCGCCCGCAGAGGTACGACGTAAGTAATACGCCAGTTTTCTGAGCTGCTGGAGCGACTAGTGCCGGCGTCGTCGGGCAATCCGTTGAGGGCGCGGCACGACGGCCGTCGTGCACGGTTTTGTCATCGAAACCAGAAGGAAAAAGTTACCGTTCGAAATGTTATTAGCTCTCGGATGATTGGAATATATTGTCGGAGTTTTTTTCTCTCTACCACTTTCTTTCTTTCTTAAGTATGCTGTTTCGGGAAAGATAAATTCTTATAAAAAATATGCATGCAATTATTATAAGTCAAAGTGTGTTTAATCCATCAGAGCTATGCTTTTTTATTCCAGTTTTTGTTCTTGATTTTTTTTTATTCCAATCAAACCATACATTTCAGCAATATTTCTCTGTTAGTGAGATAAAGTCACAAGAAAGATTTTAGTGTATACTCAACAAATAAAAAATACATACAAGTGTTTTTCTTCTCTTCATAATTATGTTCATTTACTTTTTTTATTTTAAGAAATATTATTCCAATTAACATGTACATATCTTATAAATATATGGTTTTCCAATAAGAATGTCAGAATTTTAACAACTGATGGCAGTCATGTTTGAATTTTTTTTCAAAGTTCGTATTTACATTTGAAGTCAGTATAGATTGGCAAATTATCAGGGAACGTTTAAAACTTCAACAATGCTTTGAAATTGTGAAAATTTCAATAAACTTATTGAAATAAAAGTTTAATGAATTAAAATAATCTTGTTAATTGCATAAAAATCCTTTATATACTTATTTTCATTAAGAACAGCCATTTTTCCCTATCTATCGTTGACAATATTTTTTTATATAAATCATTTTATATATATCGTTCTTTTCAAGATTTTTTTATATAAAAGGATATTTGTATATCAATATTTTCCATTTTATTATTAATTAAAAAACTAAAACTTCAGTATTAAAATCATTTCTTCGTGTTATTTTTTATCTGAAATGTCGTTTTATTCAAAGACCATAAACACAAAGAGATATTTATATCTGTAATAATTTTTATAGTTGTTTGATTATTTTTATAGTTTGTAATTATTGAATAATGAAACGTGTGGTTAGGAAAAATATAAAATTCTACAAGTGTATGTGTTTTCAAATGCTAATAAAAATTATGAATGTCATTGAATTCTAGTATCGATTTTAACACTATGTTTAGTTCACTTTTTCATAAATGAATTTCACTTTGACGTTACAAGATTTTATAAAATTGTTGAATAATTATTTATTAATTTTATCTCGTAATTCGCATTTAGTTTATTAATTTAATATAATTTCACGTGTGATAAGTCGTTTACTTCAACACTAAGATTTTATAAAAGAGTTCAATAATCATTTATCTTTGTATTTTAAAAAATAATGCTCCGCTTCCACCGTGTTATGAACATTTTGTTTCCGAACTTTTCCGAGAATTATCGAAGTGCATTTTTCTGAAATAAATTGATGGTGCTCCGTAAATTGTTACACAGAAGGAAATTTGTAATATCGACAAGTAAAGAGAGTGGGGGGCGGAATCCCCTGGTTATATAAAAATATACTTTAGTCATAAATATTTTTATTGAGTCTTGTTTTCGTGGAGCAAGAGATTCGTTTGTGTAAAAATTAATATTATTAAAACTATTAATATTAAATAATTAGAATTTTAATTACAAATTAATTCAATAAGCAAGTTTTGTAAAAATATAGGTGTTTTTTTAAGCGTGATAGAACTTTAAATTGAATCAATATCAAAATTTCTATCCAGTCTAAAAAAAACTCGCTTTATACATATACATATGTGTGTGTATACATGTATATATAAATATACGATAAAGGGTGTTTTGAGGTTAGATAGAACTTTTGATAAAGATTCAATTTAAAGTTCTATTATGCTTAAAAACTCACCTATACATCAAATTGATTTTAAATTATATTTATTATGAGCATAATTTTTAATTACCAAAAATCTTGCTCAACTAATTTTTGAAATATTTTACTTCTGTCTTGAACATTAATGAATTTCTTACGTTATGTCTTAAATTTTATTGACAAGAATATCATTGTTCTATATCTAAGTTATTTTCAAAATATTTACAAGTTTAATCGTAGTATTTCTTTTTTCTATTTTTAATAAGTATGTTTTTCATAAATGTTCTTAAAAGGAATTGATAGTAAAAATGGCGTTCAATCAATCTGTCCGATTTAATCATCCAAGTAATGACATACAACTAAAAATAGTTTTAATATCCTGTGAGCGCCCCACATCCATATATACGCACCCATTAAACTGTCAGCTCAGTCGACCTTATCCTTATGTTCAACCCCATGTTATGATGTCCATAAAACTGACGAACATGCATACGCATCATAAAATAGCTCAGCGCAGCGGCGAAGAACACTGTCAAGCCTTGAAAGTTGTTGAATGTTAAGTGCTGTTCGCTCGTACACCCCCTTTTATATACTCCACGATGCGTGAGAGAGCAGAGCACCACCATCACCACCACCACCACCTCACCGAACAAGAAGAAGAGTTCGTAGTCGTCAGATCAACACCGGATACAGTTACAGCGTGTGCGTGGCATAAGGACAGACAGACGAGATGTGAAGGAGGACGAACGGGTGATAGGTGGATAGGTAGTGTACGATACGGCCGGTAGTATCCAGAAACGTCCAGGTGACCATAGCGTATCGTCGCCGCCACTTTACTTACACCGAAGCCGAAGAGTTTATAACTTGATAGTTTCTCTCTAGTAGCGCAACTTTGTTAGTAAAATTATGTGCTTGCGATCGGCGTTTCAGTTATGCGGTTTAACGGCGAATGAGGAAACGGGATCTTGGGGGTAATGCGGTTCAGTGATATAAGGTTATTGGAAAACAAAAGTGATTATGAATATATAAAACGATCTACAATATTCAATAGGTAATTTTGTATTTATGACGGGTTTAATATTTATCCTATTAAAGATGTATTTACGAAAGGAAAAATATTGTGCTTTTAACATGACTCGTGAATTAGTAATGGAACTTGTTTTATTTATTTAGTTTTCTTAATAGGATATTTGAAGTAGGTTCGTAAAATATACATCACTTCGATTTCATAGTTATATTTTTTTAAAACTTCATATATATATATATATATATATATATATATATATATATATATATATATATATATACAGAGTTTTCCAATAAGCGTTTCAGAAATTTAAATGGAAATGAAACAAAATATATGTAATTAATCAGTTATTTATTTTTTTTATATTTAAGCATATTCTATGGTATTAATGATGGAACACAATTTTACTCATATGACCACCACGACTTCGTTTGACATATTGCATTCGTTTAGTCAAATTTTAAGTCACTCTTTCACATAATTGTAGTCCAATTTCATGAATTATACGTTCAGTGTTTATTTTTAATACTTCTGTTGTTTATGGTTAATCAGCATAAACCAATGATTTCACATAACCCCGCAGAAAATCATCCAATGAAATTAGATTACATGATTTTGGTAGCCAATTGATGAGTCCATTTCATGAAATAATAGACTCATTTAAATTTTATTTTAATAATTCTATTGTGTCCGTAGATATATGGCACATAACACTGATAGATAAACTTCACTGTTAGATAAGGGCTTCTCGAAAACTTCCACTTTCTTGTATGTCTTTTTTATTATCCATAGGTTTCTTTGTGAGCTTTTCATATACTTAGATTCCCAATTAATAGTTTCTCTCTCTCTCTCTCTCTCTCTCTATATATATATATATATAATAAATTTTCCATGCATAAATTCATCTTTGTGCTTTATCCACTTATACGAAAATATTTTATACATTTTAGAATATATATATTTTAATGCAAATCAACGATACAATTTAATTTCGTCAATTTTTTTCCTATTTTATAGTAAGTGAACTTTCATGTTAAATAAAATAAATCCTCAATTTAAAAATGATTCGGTCTGTTAACTAATTTCATAATTTACAGTTATAATACGAAATATATATACGGATTTTATAATTGTATTTTGTCGTTTTTCTATTTTCATTAAAAATCAGTAGTTAATGGAAGGAATAACTTTCATGTTTGAAATATATTTCAGTTTCAAAATTATATATATATATATATATATATATATATATATATATATATATATGAGTATATGCGTCAATTCGAAAATTATACAAACGTTTCGTGTCAAATTAATTAGAGAACACATTAACTAACAAATGGCACATGTGAATGATCAAGAGACGGACACGAGGTAAATGTATTTTCATTGAAAACACAATTACCATTTTAAAGCATTTTTTTCGTTCATATTTTCAAACGAGCGATTTAGTCGACATGTGCTTTTTTAATTCGAAATCCTACATTATTTAATACACGTACGTAGTATTGTTCTTCGTGGACGTAACGAGTTCAAGTGTTCAATTTAATATGGTAATTTGCATAGAATTGATTTGTCGTTTTTTGACAAAGTTGTACGAACGGGATTAGCGATAGATTTTTTTTATAATCGTGGTATTTTTTAATATTTATTTTTAAATGATTGTAGCAGATTGATTTTTTGGTACATCAAATAGTTTGTATATTAGATTTATTTAATTGATTAAGTAATCAATTCAATGAATATATTTAGTTTTTTTAAAAAAGAAATTATCAGATTTTGAAATAACATTTTTATTTGACTTAGTACAATACCTTCTTTTTATTTTTCTGTCCTGTTTCCCCTATCAAGAATTTACTATTTTCTTTCTCCAAAACTTTCTGTTTTTCCAGTCACTTCTTTGTATTTTTATCTTCCAATCGATTATAATTTAGATTTATTATGTCTTCACAGGACTTCCTGTTTTTTTGGGTCCACTATAACATCTTTTTAAGTATTTTTCTATTTTACATTTTTTCACATATTTCTACCATTTCAACAAAGCCCAATTTTATAGAGTTTTGTTGTGGAAGTTTTTATAATGACTATTCTTTGCTAAACCACTTAATTCTTTTCTCTATTCTCTCTAGCAAATTTTAGGCATATTCTCAAATAATTAAATTCTAATGCTTTGATTTTTTTTGTCATTGATCTCATCTCCATGCTATATGTTGTACTCAAACATGCTACTATTTTATAATTTTTTTTGTTTTGTTATATAATATTATTCTATATTATGCATTATAAAATCCCCGTAGCAATTTTTTCTACTGATATTCTATTATTTATATTTTTTACAAGTTTCAGTTTAATACAATTAATTAAATAAATTATACAAATATTTACAAAATTACTTACACTAACTACACAAAAATTTATAAAAAGTCCTAACTCACTCATGGTCACTATTTTTTTAATGCATATTTTGACAACCATCATCTTCAGCAATTATTCTTAGAAAATCTACTTCGAATATATTATTTTATTTCTTATATCTTCCATGATTTTCAGAAGTTATTTAACTCTAATATAAAATCAATATTGATATCTTGTAGTTACTAAAATATTATACTACATAAAATATCTGAAAAATATCAACATCTATTTGAACAAAAACTTTAACTCAATTATAAGTTGGTGTTTTGATAACGACGCTCTTTTGCAGACTTTAAACGTTTCACTATTTATGATTTTCATTCATGTATATATATATATATATATATATATATATATATATATATATATATATATTAGGTGTTACAGTGACGTCGAATAAAGGATGAAATACGATCAACCGTATCCATATTTCACGAAATTAAACTCCGAATCTACATTTTCTTAGCGACCACACCTCATCTAATAATCCGCGTACCACTTCCAGTACCAAAGCATACATACACACACATGTATATATATATATATATACACGTATATTGTGCTTCATATCTCATAGCATCCTCGCCATACTCAAAACACCACTTGGAGTGCGTGGCGTCTACTTACTTTTACTATTTGCACCGTACATCATAAAACACAACGAGGAGTAGGTGTAGAAACCCGCACGCATTACATTACAAGCACGCATATATATATATATATATATATATATATATATATATATATATATATATAAAGTGTGAAAATAAAGTTTCTGGAATGTTCTTGCAGAAACTCTATCCACATATTTACATACTAATGGCTGTTGTTAGCGACAAAATAATATCCCTGGACAACAAACACTTTGTCTAACAGTTTTAGCTCTATTGAAAATATTGTTAATGGTAATGTGCGTAAATATAACGTTGTAAGATTATAAACATAGTTGATACGTTTTTCATATATAAATATATTTTAAGTTATATAAATATTTAAACAATTTAATGTTTTAAATATTTAAATAGTTATAATTTTTTCGTCAAAACCTCTACTTAAACAAATATTTATTTAACCATGTAACATTCTCAAGAATAATAATAATACTGTATCGAAAATTTCCTGAAAATATTCAATTAAATAAATCTTAAAAATTCTATATATTAAATAATAAACATTTTTTTGTACTTTTATAGAAAATAAATCGTAGAAGAAAGATATCAATATTTAAAATAATTGTATGCAATTCATATAAATATATTACTCATTTCCCAACACTATAAGATTTTATAAAAATATCAAATAATCATTTACTGTTTACTTTATTTGTTTATTCGCATTTCGACGTCCGTTCCATTATCGTAAAAATACTACTTTATAAAATCTAGAATATCTTTTGATTGTAACTTATTTATATTTTTTCTTATATTTTTCTTATTACCTTTATTCAAGGTATCTCCTATTAATTTCCACCTTTTTCTTTTTCATTTTGTACCATATTTGTCTACGTGGAAATATCGTGTTACTTTTAAAAAAATCCATATTATTTACTGTTTTTTATATCAATTGAATTTGTATCTCTTTAAAAGAAACTTCATTAAACATTTATCTTCAGTCATGAATTTTTGAAATGATTTTTTATAATTCATAAGGATTGTTGTGAAAATGAATTGAATATTTACATGCATTTAAATGGAATATTAACTACATGAAATTGTATGGAATAATATATACATTGTATAGAATATTGTTACATAAAATTGGAACAAAAATATTAAGAGAAAAATATGCCAAGTAAATAAAAAATATAGAATTATAAATGATAATAATATTAAATTGGGTAAGATGTTTAATTAATTTCTTAAATTATCCTAGGTGCTTAAAATTTAAAAACCTCTTTTTTAAAAGTCAGCGACCTCTAATTCCAATTTATTATACAATAAAATCTCTAGAAACATTTTGTATAAAATATTTTTTAATGCAAAAATCTGATCATAAAAATACAATCCAAAGAATAATCATTTTATATTTTTATAAAATATTATGTTAGGATGAGTAGTACACATATTTTTTAATAAGAATATATTAGTCACAGTTGGAAATGAATGTTGAAGTTTTTTTTTATATTGTTTAATTTTCAAAATTTTATTAAATTAAACAATAATTATTTTATCAACTTTGTTATTTAATGATAATTAATATAATAATATACTTCTTTACAGCAAATAAATCAATGGAAATAAAAAATAAAAATGATTATTTTACATTTTCATATAATTCAATAATAAAGATAATATCCATTATTAATACATCCATCTAATTCAAGATAGTTTTAAATTTGTAATAGATTTCAGAAAAATCCAAAATAGCCTATATTGGCCCATTACTGGGCGAAAACCTCATCAAAAATCTTTAGATCTTCTAAAATGTTTTTTCAAGTTTCTTCCACCAATTCATATCTGTGGTTTATCTCATCCAACTCTCTAAAAAAATAAATAAGTAAAGTAAAATGAAAATTGGAAGAAAAACTTATTAATATAACCTAATATAAATATTTAAGTTATTATATTTTTAAATCCATTTTTGAATATTATATTTTATAACGATATAATATTTTTTTTGGCCCTTTTTCATTTTAAAAAATTGTTTTTTTTTTATTTACTGATAATTATTTCAGTAGTAAACTTAACGTCTAAATATTAGGATTTTTTTCAGCACTACTTTAAATAGTATTACACAATTTCATTTTTTGTGCTCTCTATTTCTTTATTTTTATTTTCTTTTATTAAGGTTCACATTTATTAATCATATTTCATATATATATATATATATATATATATATATTTAACATAAAATAATTATACTAATTAATAACTTAACCTCCTTTTCTCGATTCACATTTGCTAAAAAATCACCTTCCTCAATTCAAAAGTCCAAGAAAATCGCCGATCTTATACTAACTCTTTAACAACTAACGACCGTTCTCTATAATCGCCATCAACCACTTTTATCATCTCATCCTGTACACATGCACACTTACACGACACGTGCACACGTACACGTGTACGTGTGTATATTTTCTCGCGCCGAGGCGTCAACTTACGCCGCCACGTAAGAGTTTTCTCGGGAGGAAACTTAACAAGGCACACGTTAGATTAGCGGTTTAATGCAATTAACACGAACCCCGGTTATAACATCCTCGTAGCGAATATTACACTTAGCGTTGTTCTCAGGTGCAAATATACAACACATAGCACCGTCGTACACTCTTCTTCTTCTTCGTCTACTTCTTCGACGTCGGTGGCGGCACGTTAACACGTTACGTTCGACCTCTCGACGCTCGTCGAGTGAAGCGGTTGACTGGAAACTAGTTCACTTCTTGCTTTTTTATTACTTACTCACTGTTTTACACACACACACACACACACACGCATATATATATATATATATATATATATATATATATATATATATATATATATGCACGTGTATAATCTTTGTGAAACTTGTACTTTGTGAGCGTCGATTTAACTTTTCCAAACTAATAATGTACAAATAATCCTTGTTGAGGATAATTTTGTAGTTTCTAAACATAAACGAGGATATATACGTACAAGTGGTAGATAGTAAAGGATTTAGATCAGGGATGGGCAATAGTTTTACGAGTAGGGATGAAGATTTTGTAAAAACGGAACATGAAATTTTAATTCTGTATCAAAAATATAAAAAAACAGTTTACACTTAAAAACTGTTGAAAATATTTTTTAATTATTTTTTTAGATGTTGCTTGTTTTCATATTTTTTATATTTAATTAAAATCTTAATTATTTGCATTTATGTTACATTTTTTCATTATTCTATACAATTATCTCATTTTTAATACGAATATTTTAAGCATACATTAATCCTTTGTTGAATAAAATCCTTTTTCAAATTCTTTTAGTTTAAAATGATTTGTGATAAAACCAAAGTTTGCGAATGGTTGAAACAAGCTTAGAATAAACCTGTTATGAAGTCACAACTTGTGAAAGAGTAAAGTACATTTTTATAACCTAAAATAAATCTCTAATAAAAATTTAAACAAGTCTTGTATGAACTAGAATAAATCTGTGATAAAATAACATCCTTTGAAGAACTAAAATACATCTGGTATAAACTGGAACAAACTTGTAATAAAATCAAAACTTGTAAAAGATCGAACCAAGTTTTAAATAAACGAAGATAAAATTAAAATTTGCAAATAATTAAGACAGATATTTCTTAGATACAGATATCGTTTTAAACCTATATGGTCATATAAATGTAACACCTAGATTTAGATGATCCTATATATAAGTTTATTGTTGAGTAATTTTTTTTAAAATTTTGCCAGATCCACAAGTCCATTACTTTTTTCCACATAAATTTCGAATAAATTATCTTATTTGTTCATCGGAATTTTGTTGTTTTTTTTAATCGTTGATAAATAATTTTAATTATACAATTGTCTTCTCATAAAATATCTAACTCGTTTCAAAAATCAAATATTAAAATTCGATTAGAAAATGATATTAGTAATATGTTTATATCTTTTAAAAAATATTTTATAATAAGCAAATATGTTTTTAATATGACAATTATTGTTTTATGAAAAAAGCTTATTTTATATAAAATGAAAAATATTTTCAACAAACTTAAATTCCATAATTAATATATACTAAATATTAATTTGTAATTGTATATAAAATATTTTTTGTGTACTTGTATTTAATAATCAAAATGTATGAATAAAGTGATTTTTTCAATAATAATATTTTGATATGAAAAATATTTCGACGAAATTATATTTTGTCCCTAAATTTCTATTATGAATTTATTTATGATGAATTTTTTTCAAAAATATTTTCTATAATCAAATAAAATAAAGCGTGGTTTAAATGAGATTAAAAGGTTTGAACATTCATTTACATTTTTATTATCATTTACTATCCTTTAGTCTCATTCAGATATAAAAAACTTAATATCTATAAATTCGTGTATCACCAGCATAATTTTTAAAGTCTTTTTATTCAATGCTAAATAGATTTTTTTTTAATCCCTCCAACTTAAATCATCCATCACGTTTCTCTCTAACAAGATTCAAATTAAATCTTAATATCGATATTAAAACTTTTGTTTGATCTTTTTCTTAGCTTTTTTTATTTATTTCATAATCAATCTATCGATTACAAATTCATGTTACAAACTGTGCAATTCATTTTTATTTCACATATTTTACTCTTCTTTTTGATGACACCTATCTTGATTATTTTCAAATCAATTCTATTTTCCTCCTTTATTTTTTTAATTGTTTTACTATATAAAAATACCATAAAAATATTTTTTTCATAATAAATAAAAATTGATATATAAAGCATTTTTCATATTATTCAATTAGACTCAAGTTTATATATATATATATATATATATATATATGGGATGTTTTTTAAGCGTGATAGAACTTTAAATTAAATCCCTATCGAAAATTCTATCTAACCTAAAAATAAGCTTTATATATATATACATGTTTGTATGTATAAATTTATGATAGGAGTATTTTTTTTAGATTGAATAGAACTTTAAATTGGGATTTAATTTAAAATTCTATCACACTTAAAAAAACAACCTATGTATATATATATAAATTTTTGAGAAAATCGACGTTGTCAAATGCATTTAAAATTGAACTCAACGTCTATAAACATTTATAAAAGATTTTATATTTGCTTATCGGGTCACCTGTTCGGTCGTAAGTGCTCGTTAGATTATATAACGAATTCAACATTGCCGTTAACTTTAATATCTCTGCATAACACTTTTAACATCTCACTCTATCCTGAAATCTATCCTGAAATCGGCACATATTACATCATATATGGATACATACATTCATACACACTTATATATATATATATATATATATATATAATGTATACATTTTCTGTCTCTATCTTCGTACATACACACACAGACACACACGTGTAAGACACGTACACCTGTACGTGGGGATTTTGCGAGTCGCCGCCACCAACAGCCATAGCCGAAGCCTGAATTATAAAACACTTTCACGTAGTGAGGAGGAAAGTTCAGGCGGAAACGTCAATTTTCATCGGCGATGGCGTATAGCCCACTGTTACGAACCAACCCTACGTTAGTGGCGCGTTTCTCGTAGCGCACAACCACCCCTATCGAGCAACACAAGTTCAGGAATGAAAGAGGACCCGTGTAGTCGAATAGTAATGTGGCAACGGTGTATGAAATCGTGATTTTTGTTTCGGATTTATATATATATATATATATATATTTAATTTTTTTTTGTTGCACGCCGCGACCTTTTTAATTTAAAATTCGTGTTCGTTTCTCCGTTGCTTTTATTATTAAAACGAAACGCGAAACGGAGTACACAAACTCATAACCAATTGATCAAACGGTTGTACTAAATACGTGGCTTTACTTTTTTTAATTACAGTTTCGTACTATTCCGAAAATGCGTATACTATTTACACTTAACTTATTTCGACGTTGTTAAATATTTTTATTATTAACGTATTTTTTTAATCTTCTAAAATATTAAAAATCACTCTACGCTCTTTGTAATCTTATAGTAATATTTTATAATCTAGTTACTTATTTTTTTAAAAAAAACGCATTTAAAAAAATAGTCTAATAAAGAATAAAAAACTTCAAAACTAGTTGAATAATATTAAAATATATATATATAAATGAAATAAAAATCAAATTTTCAATTATAACGTCAAAAGTCCTTTATCTAATTTTAATTCAATTTTTCTCAATCCTAATTTTTCAGAAAAAAATTTGTTCAAATATAAAAATGTATTTTTGTATATTTCTTGACAAAATAATTGAATACCCTTTATAAATCTAAATTTAATAAATTATTTGTTTTAGTACTGTGTCAAATTTACTTTTACATAAATTAATCACTTAAGAATTATCCCAAGATTTTATAAAAATGTTCAATAATAAACTATTGTTCACTTTATTTGCTGATACACATTTCTGTAGCTATTGCATCGTCAGAGTGATTAAATGTAGGCTATTATTAAAAATAATAAAATCTTGCAATATTATTGATTTATTTGTATTCTTAAGCTGTATCGAAATTTAATTTCCATTTTGGCTTTAATTAGTTGATTTGTTTGAATATATTTTTTTTAATTTTGAGTATTGAAAATGTGCATAAAAATCAAATATTAACTTCATAAAAAATGTCACTTTTAATTCAAATTCCTCACTTCTAATTTCATTTATCAATTCTGAACTTATTGAAACCTGCTTCGTGTTATGTTTTAAATTTCTCTTTCTTTTCCATTTAAATCGATTGTCGAAATTTAATCTTTTCAATACTTATTTGTATTTGTTCGATCCTATTTCGTGAAAGAAATAAAAATAAAAAACACAAGCACCGAACACTAACTTCATTGAAATGTTCAAGAGTCCTTTTTAACTAAATCTAACTCGATTCTCCCTTTGTTTAAATTTGATAAAAGGTTCAGAGATTTACTGTACACTCGTTGTATAGAAGTCACTTGATATACGGTTGAGTTTAAGTTTCACGGACCATTTCACAGCAAAAATCACTTCACTCGTCGATTCACCAGCAAGACAAGTTAATACGAAACTACTTCGGCAGTGTGTTTTAATATACACATGCATGCACACACACGTACACTCGCACACACATAAAGCTCACTCCTACGTACGTATCTCTCTTTATATGTGGGTATGGATGTGCGTGTGTGCGTGTGTATGAGGTTACGGTTCATACGTAAGACGGTTTCCAAGACCCGGCCGCTTTTCTTAAACAAACCAACGATTAGTTTTGCAGAAACGCGCGCGCGTGTATATATACACGATGCGGGCAGGAGCCAGCTTATCCTATTAACGGACGCCGGTCGACCGGAAGTTCATGAGGGTGCTGCTGCGAGCGCTAAATTATGTAACGGCTGCGTAAAGAGCGACCGAAGTTGTACGCCGCGCGTCCCTTTCAATACGGTCTTCTTCCGTACGGCGTTCGTTCGACAGCGCCACTATGAAGCCCGATATATGTACGTTGCTGTTCCATTGAAATATTTTCCAACAAATTTGTTGCTAACTTGTGGCAGTGGTCCGACGACGACGACGGCGGTACATGCACGAGAGTCCGGTCGTAAGGAATCGATTTTAAACAGGAAATTGTGTATCAAAGGAAAGGAACTCGTCAATAGTGCCGCGTGTCTCATTCGGTCGTATTATTCGAGTTTCATTATACGGACGGTTCGTCGGTGGAGATGTTCGGAGTCGTTTAACGGAAACAATAGTCGATGACGAGATACAAACGATTACATTGTCTTGGAATCGGTCGATGCTATAAGTTAATTAGTATAAGAAATCAAAGGCCGTTGTACGATTTCAAATGAAAGTTTATGGAATTGTTATGAATCGAATTTAATGGAAAAACTAACAGTAATCAAAAAATAATTTGCTTTCATTAAATATTTATTTACAAATACTAAAAACAAACAAATAATACAAGAGTTTTTCAGAGATGAAGATTTTAATACATTGTTTATAATGCATTTTTATAAAAAATTAAAAAATTATGAAAGTATAGAAAATATATTTAAAAATGATAAAATAAACAATAAAACTAAATTAAAATTATGAGACCAAATAAAAATTTATAACACCTGATAATTACAAAAATATTATTTAATTTAATATTTGCAAACAAATATTTAATTACAATAGATTTTTTACACCATTTTACAATTTTCAAAACTAAATTAAATCTTTGTAACTCTTGCAAATTTTCTTGTTTATTTGCTGTAACTGAAATAACTCCCTAAATAATTTTTTTCTTTTTCGATTCTCGATTAAATTCTTTTATCCTGTTGAGAAATTTTGTCCCGGAAAAATCAAGAGCCTTAATATTTTCTTTAGTGTTGTATAAAGTATTTACTTCTTCATCCAGTGTTTAGAAAAATTGTCTCCTCGCAACATTTTAAATTTGATATTAATATTTTAATATTGCTTCAATTTTTTTTTTCATTCATGATTGACCTAAAGAAGAAAAATCGCTACAAAATATCATATATATATTTTCTAGGATCTTTCATTTCCTTGTTGTATTTATTTTTTATGATTTTTGTAATCACAAAAAATAAATTATTAATTTCTAATCTAATAGCTATTAAATTTTATACAAAGTAATTAGCCATTTTACAGAATTATATAAGAATGTTAAATAAATAATAATTTTTTACTTTATTTATTAATGTACATTTCTATAGCCAATAAATTATCAGAACGCTACATTATATTGTTCAATGATACACATACTGATAAGTGTGAATTTTTTATTAAAGATTTAAAAAAATAAAAACAAATAATTTAACAACAAATGACTATTGATCAATTTTATAAAATCTTGTAGCGTTCAGATGAATGATTAATTTTTTAAAAAAATTCTAAAATCAGTTTCATAGAGTTTAAGTAATATTAACTTGAATGATTAAATTGTAAATCATTAAGTAATTAAAGTAATATACGTTTGATAAACAAATATTTCATTAGAAAGTACAATACACTTGTCACATTACTCTTGTCGAATCGAAAAACACGATCATCTCCATTCGATCGCACCAAAACATCCGACTTGTCTGCACAAACTACTTTTATAACACTTCTGTACACATATCTCTATCAATCTAACGATGTCCTCCCCCTGACGACGCTATGTAGAAAAATGTAGATAACGAAATGATTTCGCGTACAGCACTTTCGATGATTTCGTCAGTCGACTCACGAACGATGGAGCAAATGTAGTTATTTTCAATAAAACATGTCATAAATCTCATAAATTGCTTTATCGTGTTCGTAAATTTTTCGAAATGTATAAAAGACAATATTGAATGGAGTACGGAACATCTCATTTCGTGCATTTGTCACTTGTGACATTATTATTTTCGCTTTTTCCTCTCTTTTAATGTAATCACAGAAATAAAGATGTCTCACATTACATCTTACACGGATATATATATATATATATATATATATATATATAGAGAGAGAGAGAGAGAGAGAGAGAGAGAGAGCGTCATCCAATTGTGACGCCTAGATTTGTGTTTTATTAAAAAGAAATAAAAGAAACTGTACACATGTTTCTTTGTATACCACCCTATACACATATTTCTTTTTAACAAAACATAAGTGTAGGCATCACATCTGAATGACTATATTTATGTATCATCATAAAAGTCTATATCAACCCATTAATAAGTGAAAGCCTCATCGAGTGTCATTAGATCTTCTGAAATGGTTTTACATATATAGGGTGGTCTAAATGAGATTGAAAAAATTAGATATACATTTACATTTTTTTACTATTTCAGTCTCATTTGGGCTTCTTTATATATATATATATATATATATCATGAAGTTTTATAAAAAATCATGACGCATGAATAATCTAATTTGTGAAAAATATATTTCAAATTTTTCAAAATTTAAATATAAATTCTTATAATTTAATTGATTATCTATTTGAATATAAATGTTGATTTTATTAAATTATATTTTAATATTCAAAACAATGATGACTGTAGATGCATGGATAAAATATTTTATATGATTTTACTGATAAAAAAATAATAGTTTAAAAATATTGATTATTTATTAAATATATTTAAATTAAATGACTATTTATGGAATATATTTATATTATTAGCAATATTAAAATTAAAAATAGTCGTAAAACAAATTTATTTGCATTAAAATGTATTTTATTAAATTTTATAACTATTTCTTGTATTCAAATTATATATATTTTTTTTTTGGAGTGAACTATAAGTTATTAATTTGGTATGACTAATCGCTTATACAAATACATCACTCATTCTAAACTTCATAAGATTTTATAAAAGTAATCAATATTCATTTTCTTCGTTGATGTACATTTTTTATGTTGATACTAATATCATAAAAATGCTATTTTTATCTACATTGAAATATCATATTTAAGGAAGAGATTGATTAATTTTTGATACAAAATTTTAATGATTATATGACTATCGAAAAACGAAAAAGTGAAGTATAAGCAATTATTTAATACTTCTGATTTCAATTTTTATTTTATTCATTTTGAAAAAAAATCTGAAATAGTATTTTTTTCTCTAAACTTCAACCATAAATAATTTTAAATATATTTTTTTAATTATAGACGCAATTTAAAAAGATGTGTTCAGTTTTTATTTAATAATTGTTACTTAATATAAAAGTAATTATTTAACATTTTTATTTTAAATTATTCATTTTGAGAAAGAAAATTTTAGAATTATTCAAATATTTAAGCCCAATATTTGACTATCATTAGTGTAAACAAGTAGGATGAAATGATTACCAATTTAATTCTTTAAATAAAGAGGAATATTCAATTTCATAATGTCATAATTTCTTCCAATCTAACACCATCTTAATTTTATTCTGTTATATATATGTATATATATATAGGAGAATAAAATTGAAAAATAATTAATATAAAATAATAAGAGGAGATTCAAACGATCATTAGAATTGAAAAATATAAATATATAAAAAAATATAAAAAGTAAAAATTATAAATATATGTGAGAATGAAATTGAAAAAGAATTAATATAAAAGAGAAAAGATATTCAATCCATCATTGGAATTGAAAAAGTTTAGAAGAGTTCTTTAACTAGTAGTGAGTCAACAGAATCTATATAATATAAATACTATATGGACTTGAAAATATTTACATTTTTATTTATTAAAAATTATTGAAGTTAATTAGACATACACATTATTCATAAAATTAGAATTCTGTCTTAAAAATTCATTAATTCATGTGGAGTATTTTTGAATCCTTAACCTATATATTTATAACGAATATTATATGTATATATATATATATATATATATATATATATATAATGACATACGAACTTGCACCATTAAAACTTGAAGAAAATATTTGGATTTTTTCCAAAAAAAAAGAACCTACATATTTTCTCACTTCTCATACTCTGTATATAGTTATATATTGAATATATTTATATCAATCACCATTATCTCAACATTATCATCAATCTGTGTCAATCCGTTGCTAAATTAAGACCTCGTCGAATATCTCTCACGAGTCACGGACACGACGAATCGATATCCTCCTCCTCCTCTGCAACGTTTGTTCTTAATTACATGTCGGCCGTTGAAATTTTCTATTTGACTTGTCCGCCGTCGTCATCTTCAAGTGTGACATGTCACTCTATCACTGTTTGCACATTCTTATCTTCCCGTACTAATATATGAACTTGACAATTAATATCGGAGACGTGATGTCGATGACAAATCGAGATAAAAGTAGTAACGAACTGTTGGAAAATGGAATCGTTTCACGACAAATATTTTCCTTGCGGATCAAATTAATTGACTTTGTTAATTTTTTACACGTTAATCCGATAGAATGCTTTATATAGAAAAAGATTTTATGTCCATTTTTCTTATTTTCGTATAATCTCTTTTATGATTTATAATCGTTCTTAATTCTTTGAAATTGAGATTTATTAAGTTTTTTTTAATGTGATTTTTGTATGAAGAATGTTTTAAATTACTCAGTTTATTTATGTATAGATGTATATTTTGTATGTAAATTTAACAATAGAATAAGATGAAGCGAAGAAGAGAATTTCTCTAAAGTTACAGTAATTTGTATAATGGCTTCTAAGAAAAATGCCATGTCGCAGAGTTCAATTTGAATGGAGACGATGCCGCTCGGACACAGACAACGACAAGGCCGTTTAATGTACACAAAATGTAAAAAAAATAAACCTCGCAGTAAAAAAATTGTTTGCTCCAAATGTGTTTGTAACTGCTTTCCATAGAGCGTATGATTTATGCGCGCGCGTAAATACATCTGCTCGCCGTTTCTCCGTACAGAATTTGTATTACACACCATTAAAAATTTTAATCTCTTAAAATTATCCAAACATAAATTTTACAAGTAATAATTTTTGTCTCCGGGACATAATTAAAGTTTATCCATGCAACAGCAACACAACTGGCCGCCACGACGCCCGTCCCCCTCACGGAGACACAAGACAGTGTATAAGTGCGTGCGCTATTAAACATGTCTACCACTTAATGGCGCCAATATTAAAATGCCAAACTCCGGCAAACTCCGGTCCGGCCACCTGGTGCTCTCTCGTGCTGTACGCCCGGAGTTATTTTATCGTTACCGACGCCACTAATTCCGGTCGAGTCACAGTCACAGGGACGGACGAGATGCGCCGAACGTACAAGACCGTCGTCGGAATGTGACGAGCGTCGACTTGCGAAACTTTCGCCCTAATACTGTCAAGTCACTTAGCTAATGTGTATCACGATATCGAATTTAGTGTCGCAGAACTCTCATAAATAAATACGAAATTACTTTCTGCGAGCGGCAACGTTCGTCAATCGTTGATAATATTGACAGCGTAATTATGGTTGAGCGCGCACGGCGAAAATCGCACGGACCTCGAATAAAATTAACGTAATGGAGTCGTTGGGAGAGCGTCGTTGTGGTTCTTGTTGAAATTTTCATTCGGCTAGTTTTTTTCATTTTATTTAAATAGTTTTTTTTTTATCGTAAATTGTATTCGTTTAAAAGTAATTACTACCGCTTACACATTTTACATAATTTTAACAACAGTAAAAAATATAGCAAATATAATTATTAAATCTTGCGTAAAATACCTCCTCAAATACTATTCATATTATACACTGTTACCAAAGATTTTAGAACTTGTATTTTTTACATGTATAGAGCCATCCAAATGTGACGCCTAGTTTTGTGTTTTATTGAAAAAACATGTGTATAGTTTTTTTTGTTTCTTTATAAAATCCTCTTCCAAAATTTTCTATTTCGTCTTCCAGTCTATTCATACAAATTTTCTTATGTCCCATTTTCATCTATCTAAGAGTCACTTATTGGATCTTTTTAATTGTATATCCAGGTTATCAATGAATATTCTTTTTAGATATTGATGTTCTTTTCTAAAATAATAATAATAATGATTTTATTTGATTGAATAGATACACATACATTGGTGTATACAGAATTTTATTGGCTTAACTTAGCTCATTACTATTTATATTATGCTATATGGGTTGGGATGGAAGAGTAGTGAGGTTTTGAGGTTAGTGAGTGTTTTGAGATAGTTGCAGGAAAGTTTCAAAAACCTGCGTTTTGTGTGTGTTATTTTTTCTTAATTAACTTAACTAGGCTTAACTAACTTAGACTAGGCTTAACTAACTTATCTAGGTTATTTGTTTATGTTCTTATATATACATAAGTTTTAAACACTACCTTCTAACAATCACAGTATAGCCGTCGAAATGCATACTATTTATTTAAATGAACAATCAATTATTGTTAAATTCATTTTTATAAAATTTATTTTTATTATTTTCTTTCTTACTGTTTGCTCTTAATTCTCATTTCATTATTTTTGTTAATTTTATTAAATTAAACACTTTAAACTGTCCTCGTAGCCAAGTATAAGTTTTTTAATCACATTTAGAAATTCGTAAGATTATCCTTTCTATGCTTTGTTGGGTTGTCAGTTTTTCCTTAATTTCAGATTGATATATATATATATATATATATATATATATATATATATATATGTGTGTGTGTGTGTATGTGTGTGTGTGTGTATGTATGTGTGTATGTTTGTACTCTTAACAAAAATAGAGATAGAATTCGTAATTTTCTGCCTTACATCCATTTTGTTTTCAAAAAAATTGAAACGATTTCTGCAACCGTACAAATAGGGAAAAAAGCTTGAAAATAATTTTATGTAACGTATAAAACGGAAGAAAATATGTACAAGATATGAAAGTAAATAACACATTTTTATATAGAACGTTCAGTTTGTACATTTACTCTGGCTTTTACCGTACGAACGTTACGTAATTTGTGTGCGAACGAGTTTTATTTTTCGCAGAACGACAACACAAACACTCTAATACAAATATATTCGCATGTGAATAGTACGTAACTGAACTGTTTTTTTTTTCAATCAGTATCCATTTTATTATAAGTCATATTTCAATACAATTACAATAAAAATATTCGAAACTAAATACGTGCTGTATCGAAACGTACTCGAACGTTTACAGACCTGTAACCTTTTTCCGTTTTTCATATACGTGTGTATATAAAAAAGCAACATTTCGACGTCACTGATCCAAACATTGCATTGAATAGGACACGACACGCACATTACGATGACGTTGGGGGAGAGATGTTATGTATCCACGAAACGTTTGAGGGGGATGAATCTGTAACGCCACAATACTATACCGCATGACTCTCGTTCGTATCTCTATACGTGCATGTGTATAAGAGTGTAGATGACAACGGGGCGACGCGCCGACGATCTGTGCGTAGCGCCCTAGCGCTGTTGCTCCATTGCTACAACACTCCTGTAACGCTACGATGATTTCATGCGACAAATACAGATTTTTGCGGCAATGGAAAAAAACATCTCGAATAAAAATATGCTACCTACACAAAAAAAAACGATAAAGTACCTATATGAAAATTGAAATTGAAAATGTTACATCATATATATATATATATATATATATATATATATATATATATATATATACATATACATATATATAGGATTTTCCAATAAATACTTCAGAAGTTTAAATGAAACTAAAACAAAAAGTATTTAATTAATTAGCTATTTATTTTTCTTATTTTCAAGCTTATTCTTTGGCATTAATGATGGAACACAATTTCATTCATGTAACCACCATGATTTCATTTGACAGTGCATTCGTTTAGTCCAATTTTTAGTCACTCTTTCACATAATTGTGATCTAATTTCATTAATTATACGTTCAGTGTTTATTGAACTTAATTCTTAGCAGCTGGAGAGTGGCTGGAAATGTTAGCAGTGGCA
This sequence comes from Neoneuromus ignobilis, assembly GCA_029203775.1. Classification (NCBI taxonomy): domain Eukaryota; kingdom Metazoa; phylum Arthropoda; class Insecta; order Megaloptera; family Corydalidae; genus Neoneuromus; species Neoneuromus ignobilis. Next base: position 3,500,744 of record CP092090.1, on the reverse strand, counting down.
AACGATTTAGATCCTCAGAGATTTTTGCTCCTATATAACTGATTGTAACTATGTGTAGAACAAGGAGTAGAACCATAGTTTTGTAAGGTCCCAGTTTAGAGAGTTTTTTTACAATGAAACTCAAATTTTTATTACAATCTCTCTATGCCAAATTCTAATTATTTTTATTCATTCTTTTCAAGCAATAAATTGTATTTCGTTTTATTTTTTGCCGAATTTTCGAGTTTATCTAATATATAATATTTCACAGATTTTAAACCTAAAGATTAAGAAAATGATTCTAAAAAATCCTCATTGTTCGTTGTTGCAGCTGTTTGTTATAAAGAATTTAAATATATAAACGATTTGCTTTGAGTTGTTGTTCTGATAAAAATCATAATCATTTCTTTAAATCAATTTTTGTATTTTAAAAAACTAGAGGTTATTTTCTATAATTATTGTTTGTTTTTATAATCGAGAAAAATAAATTCTCTATCTGTATAAATACGTTCATACAACCACTTATTGTCATATTTTTATTATTTCTAGTTTTGTCCAATTTTGGATTCTCTCAGTTTCCTTATAACTAATTATACAATTAGCAAAAATCGATGATTTAAAACGTTTTTAATTTTTTTTTATTTAAAAGTTTAAGTCTTTAAAACATTATAAACTGTTATTTTTTAGGTCTCATTTAAGATCACTTCCAATAGGAAAAACGACTTTTTGTAATAATAAGATAAACTGTTTTGCTCAATCAATATATTTTGTAAATTATATATTTCTTTGAAAAACAAATATTTAAAAACATTTTTGTTACAGGTTCCAAAATTCTTGCTGACATCAAAGAATAAGGTAAATTTAACTATTTTTTTTAAAAAAAATATCTAATTAAAATATTTATTTCTATAAAATTCAAACAGTAAAGTGATCTGTCCGGCTTAAATTAATTTATATATTTTTTAATTTATATATTGACTTTTGGTAACTTCTTTACAACATTAAAATGTATATTTATTCATTCAATTGCCACTAAAATAATTTTGGCGTTTCTTAAATATGTTGTAAATTTTAAAATGCAATCGTATGGCTTTTTTATAATCTTATTGAAGACTACTGTAATAATCTAACTGGTAGATGTTTATAAAATAGTGGAAAATTTGCGGTTTTGTTAACAAGTGATAACCTTAAATATTACATGTATATATATATATATATATATATATATATATATATAAATGTCAAAAAAGTCTCCGGCCCGCATCTATACCCGGATAATTCCGAAGTGTATAAAGCGTCGACCATCGCGGTCTCAATGGGGGTCGACGGGCGAAATTCCTTCGACTAGTGGGTGCGTCAGTCAAGTGCTGTCCTTCACCCATCCTCGCATCAGTCCCACCGTCAAGGATGAATCGAAAAAACCGGAAAGTAGTTATTGAAAGAGATTTTCGTTCAATAAAAATGTAATTTATTTTCGGCGCGTCTCGCGCTGCCTCTTCTTCTTCGTCGTCTTCTCGTCCGTTCATCGTCGTCTCCGCTACTCCGTTACGCCGCCATCGTCGTAGCACAGAGGTCGTTTGCTATTCTTAAAGATTCCGAGTAAATTTTTTTCCTTCCTGTCCCGCAATTTGACATTTTTCTTATCGCGAACACCGAGATTATTATTACGAAGAGATTTGTATTCTTTTTGGATACATATTTCTTCTTCGTTGTCGTCCTCTTCGGCCGCGTTCCTCCTCGTGAGATTCAATCAGTTCGAATGTTTTATAATGCGGACGGAATACGTAATGTTTTTATAACTATTCGCGCACGACCGAGTCTTTAAAAATAATAATAACAAATGAAAAGGAACAACGGGGCAGAACAGAAAAAAAACTTAATCAATTACGTACGATTTGATACGAAATTCGTTGTGTTTGGACATCTTTATGGGATATTTAAAATTGATTTATTATTCTGTTCGGATTCGACGGAATCTGTTCCGTATATATAGACTGCAGACTGTATATTTATTTTTTTATATGCAGACGTTTTCGGCGAATAAATAGTATTAAATTAAATATTGGATCAAACACATGTTTTATATATATATATATATATATATATATATATATATATATATATATATATATAAGGAAAGAGAGAGAAAAAATCGATTCATATAAGAATACAAATTGAAAACTGAAATTAGTCACCATATGAGAAATGTACAATAATTTGGAAAAAAAGAATAAATAAAAATACATACTTTTACGATTAGGTACATAGATGTGTTATATATATGAAAATAAGGGTTTGTATTAAAATATCTATACAAGATGGAATTTATTTTTTCGATTAAAAAACAGACAGTAATTATTTAAAATAACCTCTTTTTTTAATTACAAAAATTAACTTATTAATACAAATTAATTTATTTTCTAACAGTAATGTTTAAAAAGAGTGAATAAAAATAATTAGTTTGGTATATAGATACATAATTAGATTATAATATACAATTGATTTATAAAAATGCATTTTTATTAAGAATAAACAGATAACAATAAATGAGTAAATTGTATATCTGTTTAAATGTTCAATGATATAAATAGTGAAATTGATTATAAAACTAGCGAAGAAACGATTGTGTTGTTTCTTTTTTAAAAAAATATGAAAGAACCGAATCGAATATTGAGATAAATGTGAGAACATAAAAGATGCACGTGTAATTTTTCTACAGAACACATATGCATCCATACGAATCCGATCGAATTAAACGCAATTAAAATTAATCACTTCCTAGCGACGGCGTCGTAGCGAACCCAGAGCATCGCATCGACGCCGTCAAATTAAATACAAAATGTAACCGTCTACACTTGACTCCGATTAAATCGCAAGCCTCCGGGTACGTCTGCATTATTGCTGACGTTGTTATTGACAGGAATAAGTCTACACAGAACGCTAACGATTCTAATTATTCTGCTAAAACACGACGGTAATTAATTTACCATAGCATTGCCTTGTTGCTTGCCTACACTGTATATAATATAACACTGGGTAGTAATAGTAGCTCTTCACTGGTACAAGCATATGTGATTTTCCCAGATAAACTGCTAAATACGACCACGGCATCCGCGCCATCGTCTCTTCATATATCAAAATTGCAAATTATTTACGTCGCTTCAGGATAAGACTGAAATTATAATTAATCATGGCATGTGCTTGTGTACTACGTATATTGTTTGTGTCGAGTTTTTTCTCAAATATAATCGAGGATTACTCGAATTCCTCACATACATAACATATACATATACATATATATACATATATATATATATATATATATACATATACATATATATACATATATATATATATATATATATATATACCCACATAAACAATGCAGAGAAGAGTACTCGTATTTTTAGTTATGAAATTTTTTTATTATATAAAATAATAATTAACACTTCTTCATTTGCCAACTATAGTTTGTTAGATTAATTTTTCAAGAATTTAATGTGCTACAAAAATAAATTAAAAATTAAAGACAATATTTATATAATATTTCATCTCTGTCTCCGTTTCTCTTTCTCTCTCTCTCTCTCTCTCTATATATATATATATATATATATTCTGATATTAGAATCAATAAAATCGATAAAATGTGCATAGAAACAACATATAGCAAAAACAGAAGACAAAAAATGTACAAAAATCATTATACGATAAAGGTAATTTATGATAACTAAGAGATAAGAAAAAAACTTAGTCGAAAATGGAAGAATAAAAATATAAATTGTGATGGAGATGAGAGTTGGATGAGATTAGTTGTGGACTAAAAACAATGGAAGAATCTTGGGAAAATATTTTAGAAGAGTCAGAAACATTTGGTGACCTTTCCACCCAACAATGGGTAAAATAAATTTCTATAATGATCATACACAAATATATAGGGTAGCCTAATGAGACTGGAAAATAATGAAGGATAGTAAATGATAGTGAACAAGTAAAACCCTTTAATTTAGTTCAAATCCAAAGATATGAAAAGTTGCATTTTAGGAATGACATTGAGAAATAGAAAGGAATGAATCGGAAAGAAAATCAAAATTACGGTCGCTGTAATAAATTAAGAAATTTAAAATGAAAATGTGACAGTTGTAAAGCAAGAACAGGAGTTCTATGATGAAAATCCCAAAGATATGAACAATCCAAAAAGAAATCCATGGATAAATGAGGCAAAAATATAAAGAATTTTATCAGAGTGTAATAGAAGAGAAAAATATTATACTTTCCGAAGTGAAAAGTTTTGGATGAAATCTTTATTTAGAATTGAATGGAAGAAAATTGATAGCAATTTGTGATCGAGAACCTAGACATATAAAAAATTCCATGGATAAATAAGGCAAAGATATAAGAAAGTTAATCAAAATGGAATGGAAGAAAAAGGGATATGATCGTTCGAAATGAAATATTTTGGATGAAACCTCGATTTAGAATTGGATAGAAGAAAACTGATGGCGAGTTGTAATTAAGAATTTAGAGATATGAAAAATCCAAAAATAGACTCATAGATAAATAATGCAGACATAAAAAAAATTATCAGAGTGGAATGGAAGAAAAAAGCATTAGATCGTTCAAAGTGATAAGTTTTGGATGAAACCTTTATATAAAGTTGAATGAAAACTAACGGCAATATGTGATAGAGAACCTAGGGATATAAAAAATCCAAAAAGAGACTGATGGGTAAATAAGGTAGACATAAGAAAATTCATCAGAGTGGAATAGAAGAGAAAGGTAATTGGTCGTTTGAAGTGAAATTGTTAGAAATTCTGTAACAAAATTTGTTGCTCTAAATTTTTTTCTAAAATGTTTTTTTATAACTTTTATACAAATGTTAATAATCTGAAAAACATTATACATAACTTGCTCAATAAAATATCTGGAAATTTTCCAACATCCGCATCGTACAAAAAAATCTCCTAAATCGATCATTAAAATAGGTTTTTAATTTCGAACGTTTCGATAATATATTCACGACTCAGCTCATTTTCAGAATACTTAATACGATGATAATTCAAATATTTGATATTATATTAAAAACTCCGTGAATTGTGAACAAGATACGTGACGATTTTCTCGCAGACGTACGTGTCTATAGAAAAATCATACAGTCACATCGATATCTTATATTATTTATACATATGTACAACATGGACTTATTTTATTTGATGAAAAATTATCAAAGAAGCTATCAAGATTTTTTTTCAATATTGAACCAATCGTACGAACATTTCAATATAAAAAATTATCACATGCTTCATCTGCTAATGGCTGCTTGGAGCGATGAGATCACGAGACAGAAACAGAAAGAGGAGGAGAAATTTCAACTATATATATATAAAGGGGATGTTTGGGTGTATGTGTGTGTGTGGAAAGAACAGTATATATATACTACACTATGTACCATTTACTTTTCCCGACGAACCACCTGACTGGTTGCTATACGGAAATCAATAGCAATAATCGCGAGCACCCTTGCGATTAATCAACAGGCAATTTGTTTCAGTCGACGTAGCCCTCCAATAATGCCTGGGGATGCGTTCGCCACCAAAACACAGAATAAACATTCGATGTAAAGAAAACTGTTGTTTTTGTATTAACTGTAGCGTAGGTGTACACCTGTATGTGGATATATATATATATATATATATATATATATATATATATATATATATATATACACATATATATGTTTGTGTGTGTGTGAAGAAAAAAAAATAAACGATATAAGGGATTAGGAAGAAAATTTGAAATTAAATAATCATCGTATCATAACATTTTTTTATTTGCGATCAGAATTATTTGATAAATAATATTGAATTGAGGATGGGTGTATTTTTTTGATAAATGATTCGAATTTTTGTTGATTATTTGAGGTAACAGATTTTATAATTTAAATTGAATCCATATTTAATAAATCTATATTATTCCTTGAGTTATAACCTTTGAAGGATTTTGATCTCTTCGATAATTTTAGCTTAGTAGAATTTTTTTTATCATATTTCCATGATAGTTCTTTTTATAAGATGAGGTTGTCAGCCTTATGCTCAATCATTATCTTGTTAAAAATAAATGTATATACTATATACTGAAATGTATAGAATTTTTCAATAAACGGTTCAGAATTTTAAATGGAAATAAAACAAGAAAGTATTTGATTAATTAGTTTTTTTTAAATATTCTATGGTATTAATGATGAAACACATTTTCACTCATATGACCACCACGTATTCGTTTGATATAGATATTATATAAATATTACAATTATTTTTTTGTCCAACCTCTGGTATGCCGGAAAATTCTTAATAGGAAATAAACAGTAAAAATTTAATTGTTTTAAAATTTTACTAAATTAAGGAGTTGACTTAACAATTCACAAAATAATTATATACAATACATTTTGCCATATAAAAGTCAATACTAATTATAACTTTTTGAGATTTTTGTTGTTGTACTTTGGATGCCAAATGTTGTATATCGTTGTAAAATGAGGATACAATTTAAAAATTGATAACGTGCCAGAAAAATTTTCATACGAGCCACCTATGGCACGCGTGCCATAGGTTCGTCACCGCTGGATAAACCAATGATTTCAAATAACCAATGATGGCCAATTGATGGGTCCATTTCATGAAAACATAGATTCATTAAACTTTTTTTCAATAAGTGTATTGAAATTTTTACAATTTCTATCTTTATTGATAAACGTTCCATAATAATTTGCCAAACTATACTGAGCTGAAATGTCAGAATGAGTTTAAAAAAATCAAAACATGGCTACCACCAGCTGTCAAAATTCTGACATTCTTACTAGAAATTCCTATATAAAAGTTTAAAATAAAACTCAAATACATGCTTGTATATGTTTTTTTTATTAAATAAAATGCATAAAAAATAAATACAAAGATATACAATTTTATTTTGAATGTAAATAAATTATCACCTCCTTACCCTTTATGTATATATAAAGGTATGATAAAGGTGTTTTTAGGTTAGATAGAACTTTCGATACGGATTCAATTTAAAGTTCTATCACGCTTAAAAAACACTCTATATAAATTAGAAGAAATGTTTTTTTAAATTATAATTTTAATTAAAATAAACGTTAATAAAATAAGTATAGCTCTTTATTTCAAATGACGCCATTAAACAATCTCAAAATGTACTTAAAGCTGTTAATATTTTCAATAATTCCAGTATAATATTATTCACCTGCGTAAAATACATGAAACTAAAAGAGAGAAGCTCGATAATTGTTCTGGTACGTTGATGTTGTATCGTTTCAGAGACGCCATAGCTGTAAACATACACACACACACTTATACAAATATATATATATATATATATATATATATATATATATATATACATATATATATATCGTACAAGACGTCCATTAGCGAATTGCTAATTATTGAGATTGGCAGAGAGGCTGCTTGGAGCGTCGTCTGAGTCGGTTTGCTTGTTGCACGTCTCATGGAATAGAATGGAAAATATCCCGTTGATTCGTTTGTTATTCCTGTAAAAGTGCGTTCCGTACGCCATATTAAATGACGTGGAAAAGTTCTTTTTTGTCGTGAAAACAGTGTCTGTGTTTTTTCGACGTCTCGGAATTTTCTAGTAAGTAGTACTTTCTCATATCGAAGTCTTTATTTCTTCATGTGTTTAATTACCATTGTCTCATTAGGAAAATAGTCATATATTTTATTCTGTACTTGGAATAGATATTTAATTAAGCAATTTTCATTAATGTTTGTGTCTCTTACATTGTTTAATTTAATCAGAAAATAAATTAAATATTTTTTAATCTTATTTTTTAAAAAAACTAAGAATATATATAGGGTGTTTTTAAACGTCGTAGAATAACATTGAAATCAATTTCAATTTTTATCACGCTTAAAAAAATACTTATATATATATTAGGTTGGCAAATATCTCCCTTCCGTCTTCTGGTCTTTTGAATTTCGCAGCTATGTACAAAAAAAAAAAAAAAAAAAAGCGGAAGGGAGATACTTGCCAACCTAATATATAAATTATAACCAAAAATTCTATATTTGTTTTTGAACTGCAGTAAATTAAATTTAACAGGAATTAAACACCCACCCCAACACAAAAAGATGTTATAATTATTTTTTTGGCATAATCACATTGTTAATAGTTCTTAAGTACACGTACAAGCGTCATTAATCGACCAGCTGCCTAATAACACTCCTTAACAGTTTTCATATGTTTACCTTCTTCCAGTCTGGCAAAATATCAAAACGCCACTACGACGCCATTACACATTTTAGATCGAAATCAACACCTAATCGTTAATATACCGACCCTATAAGATAGTATCCTATCGTTAGATTCACTGATTTCGAAAAAAAATTTTTTGGTCAAAAGTACAAAAAACGCAAAGGGTATTACCTTAATTTTTTGACGAAAAATTTGAAATTTTTTTCAGTGACTTTTTGGTATAATTGTATTACTGATAGGTCGTAGATATGCGTATAAACGTTAGAAATATACATCAGCGTCTATGACGTTCATAAAAGGGCCTTAAACTTTGGTGTCGCTAAATTGGTACAATTTCAAAATACCGTTACTATGACATTGCAACAATTAGATCAAAATAGACGCCTAATTGATAATATACTAAGTCTATACGATAATATCTGTTTTAAATTCGATGATTTCGAAAAAATATTTTTTGGATAAAAATACAAAAATCAAAAGGTATAACCTTAAATTTTTGGCGAAAAATTTCGGTATTTTTTGTATTTAACAACATGATTTAATGTATACAGGTATATAATCACTAGAAATACATAATTACTATTAGATTATCAAAAAAAAATTATATGTATTTAACGTTTCATTCTGTTGACATTCCATCAATTCACAAGAAGTAAATAAAAATTATCTTAAACTATTAAAAAAGATACAACATAAAAAATACAACAGCGCAAAGCATATCAAATCTTTCAATGAAATATTAGTGTGTAGGAAGGAAATTTATTTACATCTTAAATAAATTATGAATAAAATAAATATTTTTTTTAATAAAAAAAACATTGAAAGATGCTCATTTACGTTGAAGTGATTTAATCAGATTATAAAAAAAAATTATAATCAATTTTTATTTAAAATTTAATATGATAATGAACTTTTAAGTGATTATCAATATTTTCAATCAATTTATATTATTTTCATTTAATATGAATTATTATTAAAAATAATAAACAATTAAATTATGTAAATAATAAAATTTCATATTATTTGAAAATACAGTCAGTATTTAATTCATATTGTTGTATTTACAAATAAATCATGTAATAATTGAAAAATATTTGTCAACAATCAATGTATTCTATACATATGCATATATAAATTTCAAATTATTACCAATGTTTGCTCAGATGCTATTTGGTTTTTGAGAAAGTCAGACGTAGGTTATTGTTGTAAATATTCGATATATTTTAAAAATATTTCAAGATTTGTTTTTTGTAAATATGTAGAATTGTATTCATTTTAATTATTTAAAATAATAATAATTTGTGTAAAAGAAAATATGTGACAAAATAATTAAAAGTTTATAAAAGTGAATTTATTTAAATTTAATATTTCTCAAATTAAAACTAAAATTAAAAACACAGGATATTTGGTAATTTACCACATTCTTAAAAAAATGTTTAAAATGTAATTTTATTTACACATTAATAATTGAAACAGTTAAATTAAAAAATTAATTCATTATATATATGAAAAATTGGTTTAATTATTTTAAATGCCATTTATGCAATTTTGTTATGTTAATAATATGACAATGGAAAGTTTATTTGAAGAAAGTTTTTGTGAAAAAGTGTATGAGGTAAAATGTTTTATTAAAACTATAACAGTTAATAGTTTAAAAAATTTATAATGAAAAAAATAAATAGTTATTTTAATAATACAATTTCAAGTTTATTCATTATTTCATAATAAATAGTTGATTGTTACATTTTCGACTAAACCGTTTTGTGTTTAAAAAGAAATATTTCTCAACAATTAACTGTATGTTATTTATATACGAATTTTTAATAATTGCTTCGTCACTCACTATATGTATTTTGATGAGATCGGACGTGTTAACTGCGTTCTTATGATGTGAGGTTATTTAATAATTCTTAAAAAATTGCTGTTGATAATTTTCCTAATTATTATTTGTGATTAATGTGATCTACTTACTTTCAAGTATTAGTGAAAAATTTAAATTGTATATTAAATGTGAAATCAAGAATTCTTTTATGAAAGATACTTCTAGACAGAATAAATTTTAATTGTTAAAATGTTTGCGAAGAAGAAACGTTTTAAGAAGAATGTTATTAAAATTGTAGAATTTGTAAAAATATATATTTAAAAAATGTTTATCTTAACGAAATACTTTCCAAAATAAATTGCTTTTTGCAGTAAAACATATTATATTAAAAAAATTTAATTATAAATTTCTACAAGTGAATTATATATCTCTCTGACATAATTTTAATATATGAAGTTTTTTGAATAAAGTATGACATTAATTTTTAAAATTATTTTAAAAAAAGTACAATAAATGAATGGTTAAATAAATAACTTTATTGAGTAATACATTGTGTTGTATTTATAAATATATCTTAATAATCAAATAATTATTTTGTGTTGTAATAATTGAATTGTTTAAAAATCTCTTGAAAAACATTTCCAATAAATTTGTGAATATTTTTTAAAAAAAACGTTATTACAAAAAAGTAACTGAAAAATATTTAAGTAACGAATATTTCTTCATTTCAAATTCAATGTATCCAACATTTTTAATTTATAAATATTTTTAATAAAAGTGTTAATAAAATAATTCAATTTAGTTTGATGACAATAAGAATTGATAAAATATTATTTTAATGATATTTTCATTATTTTTTTTATCTTAAAATCATGCTTTTTTATTATTTGAAATATGTTATTAATATTCAAGTGTAAATTATTTTCAATTAACTCAATGAAAATGAAATGAACAATTAAAGCCCCACAAAAATGATTTTTTATTTTATTGAAGATTAGATAAATTCAAATTTCGTCAAGAAAATAATTTATTTTAACTATTTATTTGAATCCATATTTTTTCAAATTTGAAATTGTCTTTCATAATTTTGTGGTTATTTTTTAAAACCACATATTTTAATCAATAATTTCTTTTAATATTCGGTTTGTATTTGTATTTTTGAACAAAATAATTTAACTTATTAATATCTTTTGTTAGTCAACTTATCAAATCACAAATTATTTGGTATTGAGATAATCATTATAATTATTAACTAATTTCCGTGGACACGAATGAATGAATTTGCACGAGTACTATAATTATTTTTATTTATAGTATACAGAAAAGTCCATAAATTTTCTGAATAATAATATTTCTTACTTTTTTATAAAGTACATTATTTTTATTTTGTCTTAAATATCAGAATATTTTTTATTTTTTTAATGTTTTTTTGTCACTTGAAATAATTTCATTTTTGTAAAATTCAATATATATATATTATATAATTTTCAATAGACTATTGTTTATCATTGAAAAATGTTTCTTAACATTGCTTAAAAATTATATTTGTTCCAGAAATGTCCATTTCTGTATTTTTAAATCTATTTAATATAAAAATAATTGTTTTAAATTTGATTTTTAATTATATGAGAATTCAGTAATCATTATATGAAAATAATTTAAGGTTAATATTCATTAATTAGCAAAAATTTTAAAAATTATTTAAAAACGTTTTAAACTAAATTTATATCCATAAATATTGTTTTTTCATGAAGAAAATATTTTACTTTTAATAATATAATTTTTTATCGGAAAACTTCCGATAATTCATGTAAATTTTAATTTCTTACACATTGATATATAATTTTTTTATTGAAATTTGTTAGAAATTAAGTAATTAATTTCATTAAAAATCAATATTTCAAAAATATTTCGAATAATGTTGATGTGAAGAAGTGTTTGAAGAATATTCCAATCGATTATATATATTAATATTATGTAATTAAAAAAATGTTTTTATTGTTAAATGAAATTTTATCAGAAAATATTAATTTTTTGTATGGAATGATTTTTACTTGCATATTTAGTATGGCCAGAGTTTAACAAACACTTGATTATTTTTGCATTTTAAAAATAAAGCAGTTTTTATTTAAAAAAAAAAAATAAAACTATTAAATTAAATTGTCAACATTCATTAAGGAAATATAATTATTTCTAAATAAATATTTTAATTTATTTTGTATATATACATAATTAAACTCTTCAATATTTAAATTGAAATTCATCTAATAGAAATGTGTTTGATTTAATTGTTTGTGAATTTTTTGGTTTTTAATTTAATGTAAAAATTTAATTCTTTTTTAAAAAATATCACCCATTATCTTCATTCAAGTTTTACATGTTGTATTAATTGAGTAGAAAAGAATTCTTAAAATTATTTTCATTAATATTTTCAAATTTTTATACTTTTTAATATTTAAGTAAATTCAAAAAACATTCCTATTTTCATTTAAATGTTTTTTATACATAAGTATTATTCACTAAATAAAATGACAATCCCTAATATTTTATCGGTATATTTTTATAACCAATCAATTTTAATAGAAATATCTTATTGACTACTGATCAATCTTTTAGCAAGTTTAATATAAACATATAATTTTATTTTATTATTTACAAAAATTTGTATTTCTTATCCATAATACGATCTCTCAAAAATCTTTGTTTAAGACATTTATTCAATTGTATTTTCATTATTTAACATGTTCGATTTAGAAGTGAAAATATATTTTTAATTGCGAATTTTTCAATATTCTAATTTTAAAAAAATCCTTTTTTATCAAAATATAAATATTTTTCTCTATTATTTTTGATTCCATTTTAACTTGGATTTTCTTATTCTTCAATTTTAAAATTATATTCTTTTGATACGCTTTAATTAAAAAAATATTAATTTTTATATTCGAAGAAAAGAACTTTTATGACATTCAAAAAATCGATTTCAATGTTCTTACTTTAATCCATACATCTTGACACAAAATATAAATGTATATAAATTTTAATATGTACATTCTTACAAATTAAGTCAATGTTTGCTTTTTATTGTTGCCTTAATTTTCCAAAATACTACATAATATAGAAAAAATTAATTATAACTATTTATGAATTAATTCTTATCTTTTATAAATTTTATAATATTAATTAGGCCATGAAATTTTTATGAAACATTCGATTTTATGACGGGAAAAAATTATTTTATATGAATTCAATTAAATCTTTCATGTTAAAAATAATATTAATCAAAAACAGTTTTAAAAATAAACAAATTTATACGTTTTCATAATCAATATGTTTTGTTAAATTGATTATTAGCTTATAATTTATTTTAAAATTAAAAATGTAATTCCTCGAATAATCCATTTTCAGTGTTATTTTTACTAAGTATGCGTATAGTTTTTTTAAACCAAACTGATCTGTAGATATATTTTTTATAAAATGTTAATCAATTTAAGAAATACATGAGTTATTCCATTATAGACTTAAATTTCCAGATAATTATTTAAGAATAAATAGTCTTTAATTTTTTTAAAAAAAGAATAACTTTCACATTCAGTATTAATGAAAATGTATATTTTTTTCAAATATCTATTTTTAGTTATAAATCTTTTTTCATTTTATTCAATATATTTTGTTATAACTGATACTCCTAATCGATCGCCATCGATGTTGCCATGGTGTTATTAGCTGAATTTTGTAAACATGTATTGAAATATAATTTATTTATTGAATTTCATTTTTATAAACGTGTATTGTAATAGGATTTATTGAAAAATATTATACATTCTGTTTTAATATAAGATAATTTCATCAAATAAATTAATTTAAATAATATTTTCCTAAGTTATTTTTTTTAATAAGTTTTCAAAAACGCAGGAAATATATATTACATTTTTAAAAACAGATTTTTTTTTAAATTTTATCGAAAATGCACTCTGTTTCTTGTAAATTAAAATACAAATGGAAATGTTAAACAATAAATATTCTGTCAATTCCAAAAAAATATCCATTAGGGTAATGGAATTATTATAAAATGAAATTTGTGTGAAAATATTTTTTGACAAGATTTGTAGTGGTGTTACATGTAAAAATGTAAAATATTTATCTTAAAAGTCTATTGAATATAAACTTATTTCTTGCCATATACATTTTAAGACTTTTAAATAATTGTATTTATTTCAATTGATAATTCATTTATTATTAATTAAAAGTAATATTTTTTAAGAATTCAAAAAATGAATATCTTTTATTGAATAAAAGATATTCCGTTTTTATTGAATTTCTTAAATTATTTTTTTACGTTATTGATTGATCATACAATAATTGATAAAAATTAAAAACATCTACAATTGAAACATTTTATATATTTAAATGTTTCTATTTCCTCGAGGTTTTTTTAAGAAAGCATTTCTGTTATTCAGTTTAAAATACACATGTAGAAATTAATATGGTTTGAACAACTGAATTTTATACCATTTAAATTATTTCAAAACATTTTTTAGCTTCTGTTTTATCCTTAGAAAAAGCAAAATAAATAAAATATCTTCTTTATTTGTGAGTTTTTTAAAGATATTTTATATTTATTGCAAATGTTACTAAATTTGAATTCACTTAACCAAATAAACCCTACTGTTTTATAAAAGCTTTGTCAATTTTTAAAATTTTCTTACTTCTAAGTAATAATTACAATACATTTTCAGTTTTTTGAAAACCATCATGTTCAATATTAATTTATTTTCAAACTATTAATATTGTTTATTTGAAAGATTTATAGCAATTTTTTAATCATATATTTTTTCTTTATAATTTTTTAATCAACATGTTTTTATTTTGATCAAAGACTTTGTTCCTAAAAGGCAGTATTCTTTTAAATCTTTAATTGCTATTTGTATAAGGATTTTTTTTAATAAAAATATGTATATTTTTTGTATAAAAAAATGTTATTTAATCTCATTCGAATTTTATTTAGTCTTGGTAACAAATTTTCAATCACAATTTTATAATTCTTTGCGTATATTTTTTTCATTAATGTTATATAATTTTTATCTAATTTTTGATTGTTTAATTGAATTAATATTTTCTTTATTTTGGACATAATTTATTTATTTATTGTAAATTTTTCATTACCAATTTTTTAGTGATTTAAGACAATTTCTTCATTATTAATAATAAGATGATATAGTAATTTTTTTATATAATTCAATTATATTACTTTAATCCAATTTCAGTCTGATCATTAATTCAACATATTTGTAAATATCATGATTTTTAATAAACTTATCTCTTGCTCATTAGTGTATTATATTATACATAATATTATTAATATATTGTATAATTGAAAATGCACATGTCAGCCGTCATTACTATAATTAATTATTTACAATTATCATTATACTCAAAAACGATTATTATTATTAAGTATATAGTATATGACTATCATTTAAAAATTTTATTTGAATATAAAATATTTAATTTTTCCATAAATTTTAAAAGTTTCTTTATTAGATCTGTATTGAGACTGATTTATTATTTTCTTTTTAAAAGAATATTTTTTTTTAAGATTTATGAAAGCTACATTTATATCATAACTATTTAAAGAAAATGTTTAATGCATTTTTTTCAACAATAGAAAATATTAATATAGTAACTGAAAATATTTCCATAAATATAATTATTTTCTTGTATCATCGTTATGATTTTCTTCCTCCTATTAATGAACTTCGTTTTTATATCCTTTTTTCAAATATTTATAATTTTCATTAATAGACAGCTATTTGACAATATTTTTAAAACTATTATAATCTTTGACAAATATTTTCTATAATTGTTTTAAAAAACTATTCAGTAGGGTTATTTTTTTTAGAATGTTGATATATTTTAATAAAAAAATATTGTATATATATATATATATTATTTGTTACTGGATATAAAATACTTGTATGTAAATAACCACCTCGTTTTACAATATATTATGTAAATATATAAAGAAAAAATATAATTCCTTAAAAGTTGTTAATAATTGACTATGAGGAAATAAAATATTTTCTAATCAAAAATAGTTCTGCTCACTTTACTTTGATATTAGATAAATTATTGTACCCATTTTCCACATATTGTTTCAATGTATTCTTTTAACTTTTGCTATGTTGGGTTCATTTAAAAACAAGTTATATTTGATTTCGTATTAAATTTGTTAGTTGGTATATGCACAGAGTATTCTAACCTAAAATTTTATTTAAAATCAAATAAATATATCTGATACATTTAGTTTTCAGAGTTATTTAAATATTTTTTTAATTGAAAATGTGACTTTTATTTAAATAACCGCCAACAATAATAACTAATGTACAATAAAATTCATTGATTAATTATATTTCATTAAGAGCAGTAATTTTAATTTTTAAATGTGAAAATATCTATAAACCTATACCTGTTTTTTTATATATATTATCATGTCATCATTGTGAAATTTATTATTGATTAAATATTCATTAATGGTGATAGTTTTGATTTTCATTTTGATTGTTTTTCTGATTTATTACTCAGAAGAGGGGTAGTGGCCCATCTTAACATATCATCATATTATGATATTATTTTATGATAATTATATATGATGATATATAATTATCATAACGCTGTATTTTTTATTTCTGTTAATGATTAAAGATTTTTTTTAAATTCATTTGTAGAAAATTTATTTCAAATTATAACTACTAAAATTTTATATCCATGTTTATCAATTCATTTTTGTCTTTGTGACTATTTTCACCTTCTTAAAATAGTGTTTGTTTGATTTGGATTTTAATTTCATATTTAGTTGTAAAATTGTTTTCTTATAATTTCATATCGTTTCTAACTAACTGTTGGATTATTGAACATTATAAAAGTATTTTTATTGATATGAAATTTGCAACGAAAATGTATAGATACAGAGAAGCTACTATAAATGTGTATACAAAAATATCTAAGTGTTGAATTTCTTCAACAATGATTAACTTAACTTATTCATTAATTAATAAATGAACAAAAAATGTCCGCAGAATCTAATGTCTTTCTTTAAAATTTGAGATTTAATTTTGTTACCTACTTTGTTAAATATCTATGTGATTAAAATGTTAATTTTTTTAAAATAATATAGAAGTTCGTAAACAATTTTCTATTCGTTTTTTGTGAACTATTTCTAAAGGAATCCCCATTATAAATATAATTTAATTAATAAATTTCATTGTTAAACTATTTGTTTTATGAACATATAATTATACAAACATTTTAAAAATATTTCAAATATATATAATAAAAAAATTATTACAACATTAAATCAGTATTATCTATATGTATATTAAAACACCTGTAAAATAATTTTTGTAAGCGTTGATATATAGACAGTCGAAATATATGAAAAAAATATTTGAAAACTATATATTTTAGTCTTTAACTAAATATTTTTTATTTATTACTACTTTAAAAGTATTTTAAATAATCAATACCAAAACAAATGTTTTCATAGTGTCATTGAAACTAGTAGGAAATTTTTTTTTATTTTCTTAATGTAGAAAGAATTTTAGCATTTTTCTCTTAAAAGTTATTAAAAAACATGGCAGTGTCGTTCTTTATTAAATATTTTTTATTTCTAAGTTATATAGAAATATAAAATTTATAACTTCACAATATATTCTTGTAATGTCGCTTGGATTTCATTTTCATTTCGATCTCAGGCCTTTTGTGAATCATTTTTATCAGTGTATTTTCCATCATTTGATTCAAAGTGAATATTTGAATTTTTATTTCTGTTATTTTTAAAAAATATATGTTCAATTGACAATAAACATATTTAATGTAAAATTTTGTCGATAATATTTTTATTTTTGGTCTCCATGATTTCCTGATAAACCTTTCAAACATAATGATTTCGGATAATATTTTTGAGTTCATTGTCAAAAAACAAGAGATTTTTTTATCTATTCTAATTTTTAATAATTTTAATTGTTGATTTCTTTTCTGATGTATTTTTATAATTTTATTTCTACTTCATAAGTCCTGTTTATATCTTATCGCCATATTGAAGCAGTGAAGTAGAAAATCAAAGAAATGTTAATTTAATAAAGTAAGTACATAATTAACAGAGGTCTCATTTCTAATATTAGGTTGTCAAATATCTCCCTTCCGCTTTTTTGCTCTTTATTCAATGCTTTATAAAAAGTGTTACAGTGATCGGATTTAGTTCAAATATGCGCCGTTTTGTTCGATAATCTGGTTCCATCTAGACGGCAACTTCATAATACCCCTCTTGTAGAACCCTCCCTCCTGGACAGCCACTTTTCACAAGCCTCTTTTGAGGCCAACTTTACAATTAAAAAAATACCTAATATTTGTTGGTATTAAATAAATACCAACAAATTTTTTATTTAGTAATTATTTTTAAAAAAATAATTAAAAAGACTAATTACAAATACCCATATAATATATGTAGAGTAAATTTTAATTCCATTCTAGTTTAAATAAAAAAAATGACATGGATACGGTTATATTTCAATAGAATATTTATTATTAACTCTTTTCAAATAAAATGTTATTAAAAGTTTCTTGTTTTAAATTTGAAAATATTTTTCTTTTTATACTCATATTTTTATTAAAAAATAATTATTTTTAATCATGTATTGATTTTAATTGCTGTATCTTTTTTTGAAAAAAAAAATGAAAATTAATTTAGTTTATTCTGAATTATTTGTAAAAGAATTATTCTTTGTGATCGAAATACTAACAACATTTAAATGAGCTATTTTTTCCTTTAATTGTAATATCTACTGAAAATGGGAATTCTTTCGACTATTTTTATGTTATAATTGTTCTCTATATGGAAGTAATTTTGAAACTTTGTTTTTCACATATTTTTCCCCTATATAAGAATGTATTTTTAAAAATTCATATTAAACAAACAGTAGTGCGAAATTTGTGTGAAAATATTAAATGGATAATAAAAATACATTTTATTCAATGTATTCCAATTGTTTAAATATGATTAATTAACAAATTAAATAAACGTAATTGTGTGGAACTTTTGTTATTTTAATGATATGAATTTTATTTTAAATGAAAAACTCAATTTATTGGTCAAATTATTTCAATTGAATTCTCTCACAATATTTTGTTGTTTATATGAATATAAAAAAAATCCTGCAGTTATCAATATTTTATACAATTTTTTTTTAAAAAAAATAGCAGGAGTAACAATATAGAATGAAATTAATTTTCATTACACAAACATATTTATATAAGATATTAGGGCTTTGAGTAAAAAATATTTGGAACAATTAAATATTTTTTGCAATATTTAATATATATTAAATAAATAAATTTATTGCAATTTTTTTAAAATTGATGAACAATCAGTGCAAAATAATAAAAATACGAAGATTAAAATATAATGAACACAATTATAATAATAATTCCATTTGCTTAAATTAAGTATACTTATTAAGAAGTTCAATTAATTCATAATATTTTTCTATAAAATACCTAGCATTCTCCTTCTATAAAAAATCCCCATGAAATTTTCTTGAAGTGAGGTGTTTGTATTTTTCTCAGTTTATAATTCAAAATGTAAAAAACTGTTTATGAATTATCACAATTTGAAAAAAATAAATATTGTAAAAAAATGTTTTTCCTTTTTAAATTCATAAAATGTCAGATGATAATGATTAATTAATTTTTTTATTTGTCCAAACATTAGAACAAAATGTTCATATTTTTCCTATAAATTATATGTTTACTTTATATATATTTTGAAAAGAATGTTATTTTCTCAGTTTGAAATAAAAATCTAGAATGCATTTCTAGTCATAAGAAGCAAATATTTTTCAAACATCTTGTTTTTGATGTGAAAGATGTTCGTATTTTTCTCTTGATGTATAATTCCGAAAAGTCATTTTTTTGTTTAACTTGATGAATTGCAAAAACCTTGATTTTCATTACATTCAAACATTAATTAATTTGTCTTTTTTTGTAGAACAATATTCTTATATTTTATTAATTGAATATTCAAGAAAATTATAAAAATATTTCTTTTTATTCCAATTTGATTTTATACGGAAAATAGTATATAATTTCTTAAAAAATATACATGTGTAAATATTTTTTTAAGTAGCTTATGCATTTTTCTTAATGTGAAAGATATGTATTTTTCTAATTATGAATAATTTAAAACTAATATTTTTTTTATGGAATTATAATTTGAAAAAAATGTTTTATATCAGAAATTGGTTTTCTTTTAAATTTCTTTAATCAATTTATTATTCTTCATTTAATTTATATATTAAATAACTTGGTTCTTTTTTATTGAAGAAGTTCATTTTTATATTTCCTCTTAATTACAATAATACTTTAGTTCTTGTTTAAATTTGTATATATTATTCAATACTAAAAAACAACACTTTTTATCTTAAAAAACTATTGTTTTTCTTTTAAACAACGTATTTTTTAATATAGTGGAATGTATGTTTTTTATTCTTTTGATTTAAATTGTAATAATTATTGCATCTTGACTGAAATAAATATAAATAAAATGTCTTATTATTTTGTCAGTGTGGTTTCAAATCTAATCAAATTTCTAACTTCTCGCTCATAGGAGGGTATTTTATAAAATTGGAAATAAATTTATGAACATTGAATTGATTTCGTTATTTCAAAATATAATTTTGTTTCTCTATCAATGATTTAAATAAATCTCTATCTTAATATATTTTTTCTTTAATATAATGAATTTCTATACAATATTTTATTCAAAAAAGATTTTCACAACTTCTCATTAAAAAATATTAAAAAATTAATAAAACAATCATGTAATTTTATTTTTTATAATTTATAATATATTGTTTATGGTTTTTAATATATTGACTATTTTATAGTCATGCAAATCTGTTTTAATTTCGATTACAAACAAATTTTATTTTATGCAAAGTTGAATAATATATATATATATATATATATATATATATATATATCTAATTATTCAAATTTGATTCTCTGTAAATCGATTCATATTTGAATGTATATATATATATTGTTCAGTTTCAGTGTTAACATAATAGTATATGTTTTTAATTATACGATTTTTACGTGGTTGCAATTCTAAAATTAGAATATTTTTTTATTACCGTCATTCAAATAAAATGTTAACAAAATATTTTAATGACTTGATTTCATTTTCTACTAAAAGACTGGTCTTAAAGAAGAAATATTTTTCTTATTTAAAAATAAAATTTAAAAAGCCATCCTTTTTGGAACAATAACTATTTTCATCCCTTAATTTATATTCAAATTACAAATTATTTTCTAATTAGGACACAGTGTAAGAAAATTCATTTTATATTTACATTAAACTAATTTTTTTACAAAACTATTTGCTGTAAAACAGTGTTTGTTTTTTTAAAATTTAATTTACAAGTTTTAATGTATTTTTTCTTCCTAAAATGCAAAAATCTATCTTATTAACTCGATTTCGTTTTTCAACAATTATTTTCAAATATGAAAGATGCCCTGTTATTTTTCTGGTGTGAAAAGAATATTTTACCTATTTTTAATATTTTTCTTCGCTTAATTGAATATTTAAATGAAATTTAACATTTTAAGCAGTGATTTAAAAAAAATTATAAAAATTTTAATGTTTTAATTATGTACCATTTAAGATTCCATGAACATTCAATAAAACTTTCAGTAAAATTGTTATATACTTATTTTTCTAATAAAATTAATGAATTTATTTAATGAAAATATTTATGGAAAAATTCTACACCGAATAAAAAGTTACATTCAAAACAAACTTTATAATTTCATTACATAATTTCTTCCCCATAAAGAAATATTCAAATACATATTTGTTTTCACTGACATAGCAGTAATATCTCAAAACAATTAAGAGTCAAATACAATTTGACTTATTTTTCTTTTTTTTAATTTTGAAGTTATTTGGTACTTTCTAGAATCTTTAGTCTATTTTATACACAATATTTTTTGAAATGAGTACTTTATTTTTTTATTTATTTATATAGTACTTTTTTATTTATGAGCTGTCTTATAAAACCTTTTTCGATAGTATTTTATATTATTTGTTCCTCTGTTCTGTGAGAAATATGTTCAGATGTGTATTTTTTTTAGTAAAATTATATATTTTTTTATAAAATGACTTTATTTTTTGATTTAGATATTATTTCTTATTAAAATGGATTCGTCGATATCTAGACATATAGGTAATCCGGCTAGACATTCCTAATATTATATATAATATACGATTTTTTTTTCTTTAACAATAAACAATTTTTTGTCATTAATATATTTACATGTAATTAATTAAATATAATTTAATTAATGGATTTAAAATATATTATTGAGTAATATCCATTAAATTAGCATCTATTAATTTTTTACTTTTAAAATCAATATTATTAAAAAAAATGTTTTATTATATACAGATTTCTTACTTCAGTAACAATTTTAATTTTTAATTAAAAATTCTGGGAATTTTTTATATTGTAAAAATTGCGTTGTAATTTTTTTTATAAAACTTATAACAATTATTCAACCATTTAAAAATTTGGTCAAATTAATTTCTTTGATTTTTTTTAATGTTTCCAATCATTAGAATTATTGAAAAAATAATCCATTGTGGAATAGATGTTTTTCTCTTTCTGACAATAATTTATATTATTTTTTGAAATAAGTTAATTAGTTTTTTCTAAACTGTCCATTCATATATTTCTAGTATTGAACATATTTTTCCTTATTGAAATAAATTCTTCGAACCCTATCTCAACTATTTCTCAGATAAATAATAGCAATAACTGTGATTTGAAAGGTCAAATTTTTTTAATAATTTTATAAAAAAAATGTTTTGATTCATTTCTGTTGCATTTGAATAAATAAGTAATTTCCATTGGACCTCCTCCTCATTGTTGTGAGTCTTCCTCCTGATGAGGCCCGAGTTGTTTTCTCAATACCTCATGCAACATTGTGTGATGACTTCTGTTACGTGTCTTGCAGGTCTTCCTTGATTTACAATTTCGTATTGAATGGTGACCAAGGCAGTTGTAACAGAGTGCGTAATTGAATAAAATTAATAATTCCATTAGTGTTTTTTTGAACTATTTTATTTATTAAACAATATAATTTCCATCGTTAGTAATTACCTCTTCTCAAACGTTATGGTAATTTTCGAGGCGAAAAACTCGAGCAGTGCTTGGTTGTCATCAGCTTCATTTTTGAATTTTTTTCCCTCAATAGTTTTTTTAAGGAGAGAAACAGATGATAATCGGATGGTGCTATGTCCAGAGAGTATGATGGATGTGTTAGAATTTCACAGCCCTTAGCTCTGTGATTTTCTGATGTTGTGGTGCAGTATGAATTGCTTCCTATTGAACGGCTCCGGTCTCTTTTCCTTGAGTGCTTCGTTCAAACCATCCATACAATATAAATACATAATATTTCAGAAAAGTTCTTTGTTCTGATTTTGAACCTCGAATAATTAATTCCATATAGAATTGTATTTGATTATATATTCTTTTTTAATTATTAATATCTCTGATTTTATATTAATAACTTATTTTTTTCATATATAAAAAAATAAATTATTTTAAATATAATTTTTATTAATCATTTAATTTTTATTACACGAATTATACAATAAAGAATTCTTTTTAAAACCAATTCCAAGAAAAAAATTGAATTAAGTGTAAATACACATAACCAATCAATTGCTGATTCAAGAATTTATATTAATATTTAATTATTATTTCAAATAAATTTATTTATTAAATTTATATTTTAAAAAATAACTTTTCAATTTACTAAAATATTTAATTTTTTAAACTTATTTTCATTCAATAATTTTTATAAATTAGTAGTTTGTTTATATTTTGATTCCTAATAAAATTTATTGACTTGTTTTATAAAATTTTATGTTTACGAAGAAGGTTGTTTGTTCTGGTTTTGAATCTCTAAAAATTAATACCATATAAAATACATTGTATTTAATTAACAACATTCTTTTTAAATTATGAATATTTCTGATTTTATTAAAAACATTTGATTTTGTCATGACGTAACTATCAGTTGTACAAAATACTAATCATTAATAATTTTTATTATATAATTTGTTCAGTACTGAATTTACTTTAAAAATTGTTTCCAAGAAAAAATTAAATTCGGTGTGAATACACATGACCAATATTGCTAATTTAAGAATTGATATATTTAATTATTTTAATAAAAAGAATAACTTTTAAATTCACTAAAACATTCGATTTTTTAAACTTAATTATATCATATTTTCAGTGAGTAATTTTTATAAATTGGTAGTTTGTTTATTGGTATTTTTCTTTTTATATTAACTAATAAATAATTCTTATTCTAAATTATATACATAAATGTATATGATTTCATTTACTGTTACTATTTAGGGAACGAATTTTGTTTAACAATAAAAAATTTATTTAGAAATGATAGATTTTTTTGTTGTATCAGAATCTATTTTAATATTCAATCATTGATTTAATTTGAAATGAAAAATAGTTTCGTGTCTGTTTTTTCTTTATTTACATTGTTGAAATCTTATCACTTGGTTGTAAATACAAATTGAATTTCTATTCTTTGATTCATTTTTTAATCAATTTTCCTTAACTTGGATATTAAAATATTTTTATACATATTAAAAGCATGTGTTTTATTAACCTTTGATAAGTGTACTTTTGTTTAAATTTTCATTTTATAATTTTATATGTAAATATTGTAATATCTTTTTGTTGCAACGATTATAAAATTTTCGATTTATAAAATTTTAAGTTTTCTTAAAACCTTTTTCTTGATGAAATTCTTTGAGCAAATGAAATTAATTACCCAGTATTTTTTTGTTAACAGTCATTCTATAAGGATAATAATTTTCATATTTAAATATTTTTTCATTACTGTTGGAAAAACATTTTCTAAACCCGTGTTTCATAATTGAAATACACTTATATTTGACATTAATAATTTTATTATCAAAAAATTTGTTTAATATTTTCTATTTAAAAATCACTATAAATATACTAAAAATATCACTAAAAATATTACTAATAAAAAACTATTTATTTAATACAAATTATTATCAAGTGTTTTTGTGAAAATTGTGTATATATTGGCAAATATATTTAACATGTAATATTTTTAATCCAAAATATGTCAAAATAGTTGTTATCTTCTCTCATTTTACAATTAAAACAATATCTCTCCAAAATTCACACGGGTGGTACAATATAATTTGATAATTAATAGGACATTGTTCCTTAAAACTGCCTTTTTATGATTAAAAAAATCATAATTTTATTGATGACGAATTTAGAATATTGATTTTTTTAAGTAACATTTATTATCTTTTTAAAACAAAGTCATAAGTTTTTGATTTTAAAACTATTGTTCATATTTGCTCTTTTTGTTTGGAAAATGACATTAGAAATAGTATATTTTTTTCCATTAAAATTTATTGTTCAACAAAAATACATAACTGAATGAATTACTTTTTTTACTAGATGCATTTTTGTTCTATTTACTAAAAAATTACATTTTTTGATTATTTTTCTTAAACAATATATTTGTTGTCAGTGTTACACTTCTCTGATTAGACACTATTTGACACTTTTAACTGATATGGAAATGATATTTTAATAATTTGTTCCTTTTTGATTATATTCTCGACAAGTATTTTTTTTTGGCAACATTAAATGACCTGGTTTTAATTTTTACATTTATTAAAAAAAATGACGATAGAAATCAATGATTTATTTGTAATCAATTGCCTATCATCAGACATGTTTTTTTTTCCAAAAATACTTTTTTCCGATTAAAATTGTAACCATTTTAAATTGTTATAACATCATGAAATTATAAAAAGTCCTTTATTTTATGTTTCTATATATATTATGAATTTTCGATAAACAAAAATATTTCTTCTACAAAAACTTGGCCAATAAAATAAAATTCTTTTTTGAAATTTAAAAATTTGTTTTGTAATCGAAATAAATTTTTTTAATATGGAAATATTATATTTCAATGTAGCTTAATTAATTTGTATAATAAATCTTTTAATTTTTATGAGAGACTTTGTTCATTTTAGATTCATTTGATAATTTACATAAATGCATAAATCACATTTGTTTTGT
This sequence comes from Neoneuromus ignobilis, assembly GCA_029203775.1. Taxonomy (NCBI): domain Eukaryota; kingdom Metazoa; phylum Arthropoda; class Insecta; order Megaloptera; family Corydalidae; genus Neoneuromus; species Neoneuromus ignobilis. The sequence goes on along the minus strand of CP092090.1, from coordinate 3,474,437 downwards.
ATGCAATTTTTTTTAAATATAGCATTTAAATATAACAAATATATAAAAGTATCTGATTTTAATTTTTCGTGTATTTGAGATATTTGTAAATTTCTTTTCATCTAATTTGGTGTTTAATTTCATAATAAGGAATAAAAAAAAATTTATTAAAAAAAAATAATTATAATATAAAAAAATATTTTTCATAACTTAATTTTTTAATTTTCTCTTGTTATCTGGAAACGTTTAATTATTTTACCTTTAAATTTTATTTATCTTATCACTTAAAATGTTTATTTTTATAAATGTGTCTGACATTGACCTATCATGAACAAGCTACATTATTTCCTGGTTGTATAAAACTTTATTTTCCAATTCTCTATTTTTTCAATTAATTCATTATTAAATATTTATAATAATAAATTTGATTTTCTTATAAATACTTATTTTTCTATATTTTACAAAAAAATATACGCTACAAATTTGTCTATCATTCTTTAAAATATATTTTTAAACATTTGCTGTTGTTTGTACGAAACTTTTGATTTCTTTACCTTTGAATTTTTTATTTTTCCAATTTTGTAACTAGTTTTTTTAAGTTCTAACTAAAATATCATTAGACAAAATGTTAATTTGGAAATATTTAATTTAAAAAGATCTTTGACATCACATTATATGCACATTTCTAATTTCATTTTTTCTTCAGATTTTAAGAAACTTTTGATTATCTTACCTTTAAATTCAAATGTTTCAAAATAATTACAGAATAAATTTAATAATAATTAAATAATTTATTAATATAATTCAATAATTATTAAATTGTTATAAAAGTTTGATTTTCAAGCGAGATCTCTTGGTGTTTGTTCAACCCCTTGATGTGTTTGATTTTGTTCAGGGGTTTAGTTATGTTGATTGAACGAATACAAGTTTTATAAACACTTTGTTTTTTGTATGCATCAGAGTTGAACACAAAACTATTTTATTTAAAAAAATAATAATGCAGTACACTAGTTCGTCAGTTTAATTCTATCTATTTTATTTAATAGAGTAATTAAAAAAATATATACAAAACGTAATGAAAGATTTTTTTATCATTTATATATTTTTTAAATAATACGTATTAAAAAATATTTGACCGTTTTTTTCAAACATTTTCTCTTTTCCAATGCGAATTACTTATTCATTAGTATTAATCTTTTTTTTATACATTTCTATAATTATTGAAATGATATTTAACTTTTACTGATAATTATTAATTGATAAATGAAATCATTCGATTAAAATAGTGTGTATTTACTTGTATTAAGGAATATTTTATAAATTAAATTTCAATAAAATATTGTCAACTGAGTGTTATTATTGCAAGAATATTTATCTTGACAAGGTTTGATTTATATACATACTTTTTAGGTTTTTAAAAAAAATCTTTTTCCTCGAAAAAATAAAAACATTCTTTTATTAGATTTTCTGTATATTTGAGTTCGTTTACAATTGTCATTTAAAATTGGTTGATGATTCACTTTTTTTGAAAAAAATATATGAAGTATTTTGATGTACTCCTCTTTAATTCTATCTTCTCTTCCAATCTAAAGATATTCTTACACAAAATTTTTATTTTGGTGATTAAATTGATTATCAATTGAAATAAAATTTATGTAATTATTATATGCAACAAATAAAATTTCCTAATTCATTTAAAATTTTGACTTATGATTAATAATTTTTATGATTGAAATATTGATGATAATTTCCATAAAAATTCCCCCCTGTTAATTCAATTTTTTTATGTTTTTGTACTATAAATATATTTAAAAAAAATGCGTTTTCTCTTTTGAAACAAATTGTTATTTTGTGACTTTGTAAGACTTTTTTGAAAAGTTTGAAATATAAATTCCGAATTTCTGTTTATGAAATCATTATTTCATAAACAGAAATTAAGGTTTCATGTAAGAAAATACTTTATTTCAAAAATAGAATTATTTTCTTTTAATTTTCAATAATATTGTTTTCCAGTTTAGAAATCAAATTAATATTATTTATAACAGTTTTTATTTTAACATGAAATAATCAAAAATATTGGAATATTTATTACTTTTATATAGCGTAAAATAATCAAATTAATATTATTTATAACAGTTTTTATTTTAACATGAAATAATTAAAAACATTAGAATATTTATTACTTTTATATAGCGTAAAATAATATCACATTAAAGAAATAATGACTGTTTATTTTTGTGAATTTTAATATTTGTATTTGAGGAAAATCAAAGACTTCTTTTAAACCTACAAAAAGTTGCCAAGAACTTTTTTATATTCTCTTTCTTTGCCGATGTTATATAAAAAAATATTATTACAAATAATATTTTAAATTTAAAAATGAATCCAATTTGAATTCATTAAGTTCCATTATTTATTTTCTAACTTACTAAAACACTTATACCTAAAACTTATATTATAAATAATATTCAAAGTTTTTCCTGTAATTAAAATATTTATGTTTGCTTAGAGTTTTAATATTATTTAATATGAAATTAACAATTTACATTTTTTAAAAAATGAAGAAAGCTAGAAATATCATAATAGTAAATATATTCAAGTGATAATAATTTTCATTTTTTGATTATTGCTTTGATATAATTCCATAATTAAATGTATTATTTTAAAACGAAAGAATTATTAGAAATGTCAATATTCTAAAAAATTTATGTTGTTAATAAATTGGTTGAAAATAATTTATTGCAATATATAATATTATATATAATTAATTGAAATTTTATGAATCTTTTTAAAATGAATATAAAGAAAACAAGTAATTTTTAATAAAAAATATTATATAATAATTGTAAAATAATTTGAATTGATTTCAATCAATTAAAATTTAGTCAACATTGTTTAGTCAATTACCTCTACATTAAAATGAAAAAAGTATTGAATAAAATCTTGTAATATAATATAAAATAATGATGTAATATAAAATTGTACAATGACTTCTTAATTTTTTAATAAAATAAAAAATCTAAAATTGTAATATTAATTACGAGTTATTTAAAGAATATTTAATATATTATGATCTGATAATTCATTTGTATAGAAATAAATTCGCCAACAAATTTTAAAATAGGTATTAACATTTTGTATATCTTTTATTGCCATACATCTCTACTATAACTCCGTCTCCTATTCTTTCTAAACTCTGCGTGAGGGAATGGACCAGGTGGTTATCACTTTTACAATTGAAAGGATATTGAAACCGTAGCAGCCATTAAAAGATATTTTTTTCCGTTTAAATAAACCATTACCTACCCATGTTTTATTATAGCACTTTGTATTTTTGATTTTGATTTACTTAATTCTAGACTAATAAATGCTGTTTAATAAATCTGAATCTTTTTCTCAATATTTTTAGTACCATTAATAATGTAACACATTTCTTTGATTGCAACATTATATTTCAGATTTAATTTTTTGACTTATTTTTCTCGAACTCAAATAAACATAGTCATAGTTTAATAATGTTTTTTTTTTATATTTGTTATTAGATTATTTTTAATAATTTCATTCACAACTATTTTTTACTCTTCCCATTTTTTGATATTGAATCTTGATTATGTTCTTATATAACTATTAAAAAAGCAGTCAGTCTTTTTTGCATTTGTATATAGAGAAATGCTTAGAAAAAAGTTATACAATTTAATCAAGAAATTAAATAATTTGAAGAATTTGACTTTAAGTCTATAAAAAGGGGATAATTCAATTATCGAAAATTTGATATATTTTAAGAAGTCGAGGTGCAATTGTCAACAGATTTTAATTTTTTCTGCATTCTATTTACATGTTGTGTTTCGCGATTTTATTTTTGAATTATTTATTAATCCTAAACAATATATATATCTTGTTCTGTACTTGAAGTGGTGGAATTGATTGACAATATACAATGAGCTGTAATTTTTATTTTTCGTATTGTTTACACTTTTATACATAAAAATAGTTGCTATCTTTATGCCTATTTATTATTATTGTTGCAACGCAACATCTCCATTTAAGTAATAATTATCCCCTTGAAATTTTTCTTGGCGATACTTGTTCTTCTATTCTTTTTACGCCTTTAGAATCTTCGGAAATAAAACATTTTTTAAAAAGATTTTATGATGGTATATACCAGGGGTCGGCAACCTTTTTTAGCTGCGGGTCAAAATCAGCGAACATGTGATTATTTATGAAGACGTTTCGGGTCAGTGGTATTTTCATTTTAAAACTGTCTTTTAGTGAATAATAAGATACATTTTATTGGGAAAATAATTATAAGATGCTTTTAAGACATAAAAATTCAAAATTATAATTCATAAAAACAAATGTAATTGTCAAGTTTTAGTTCATTAATTTATGAACTTTATTTATGGCTCCCCTGATGCTGAATTTGTGATCATCTTGCGACAAATACAAACGTTTGAATTTTTGGTAGTTAAGCTGCTCCTGTTCTTACTTAAAATAAATTTCATGTATGAAAATATTTACTCGCATTTATAAGTAGAACCGAACGCGGACAAAATGGCAAAACTAATTTTTTTCAAAGATGAAAACTTCGTAGGATACCCAACACATTAATATCATAAGAAGATGATTACCTTCCATTTTTTATAAATCTTTCGGCAATGTCTTGAATTTATCAGTCCACAACGTTGAACTTTTTTAAAATCAATCACTTCTAAACTTAAATTGTCAATTTCAATATATTTAAAATACTGCAAATCTAAACTATTTCATCGGGTTTTATTATAAATGTAAATATTTCACCGTGCTACTTTGAAATCTGCTTTCAAATTTACTTCTAATGTTCAAAATTCAACTTTCTTACATATTTGGATTGCTTTCATGATATTTTTTTCATATTGCCTTTTTTTAACATAAGGAAAGAAAAGAAATATTTTAGTTTTTATGTCAGTTTCAAATAATATTAATTTTGAAGAATTTGTTTGAAAATTTATTTCTATATATTATAGTTTATTTGCGAAACTCAAGTCGGTCACTTGAAATTATCAAATGGGTCTTGTTGACCCGCGGGTCATAGGTTGCCGACGCCTAGTATATACATTTGCAATTTTAAAATTAAATATTGTCTATAAGAGGAATGATTTTTCTGCTGAATCATACGATTTTCAATTTATAAATTCCTATTATCCATTACCTTTGGATATTTTTTACTTTGGCATTTTTTGAATTATTTTCCTTATATCGGCTATTGTATCTTCAATATTTTTTGCGTAAGCTTTTTTTATGAATAGATTTATTATAAAAATTAAGAATGCACAACTAAAGTTGTTTTTTTACTTGATTATTTTTGTTACGATATTCAGAGAAAAAAAATAAAAATTCCTAGAAATAAAAATATAATTTTACCAATTTAAAAAATATATATTATCGATTTGAAATTGAATAAGTGTTTTTTATATTACATTAATAAAAAAATAAAATCAATTTATGTTAATTTTTCTTTAATAAACTTAATATAAAATGAAACAAATTTTTCTATTGTTTTTCAATGAATTAAAAAATAAATAATATTTTATAAAACTGACATTGTCATTTACATTAAATAGTAGTATGGAATTTTGAAGTTTCATAATTTTTTTTAATATTTTTTATGACTAAATCAATTCAAAATTTGAATTTTGAAATATTTTTATTTTTTTTGAATGAATAAAATAATAAGTGGACATTACTTTTTATTAAAAACCTAGCTTCACATTTATATAAAAAATAAAAAAAAAAAATACAAATTTAACCCTTTTTATTATGTCGTTTATTTTAAAATGAAAGTAAATATATTTATGAGAAATTATGTTTGAAATGTTTTTATTGAATTCATTATAAAATACTCTTTAATGTATTGCATTTTTTTATAATATTTAATCGAAATTATTTTCTGCATTTCGTTCTATTTTCAAAAAAATTGTATATAAAAATTTACAATTATTTTGTCAAATTTCGATTACTTAAAATCTAATTTTATAATTAAATTTTGTATTTATTGTTGTAATATTGTTGAATTTCATACATGAAAGTTTTCATGAAAATCATTTACAGATTTGTTTCATATCATTTTGTAGTTATTTTAAAATAAATTAAATAATTTATGTATTTCATACTCATCATAAAACTGATAATTTATGTTGTCACCAGATTAGAGTCCAGAAGCGTACATGTTCGTGTAACAAAATTTTTATATGAATTTAGACATTGAATTAATATAATTTATAATCCAAGAAACGGCAACAGAAACTTTTTAAATGTATTAATTTTTTAACAATATCAAAACACTTATGAATATATTAATTGTTTTTGTGGTAACCTCGATGACCATTGTCATAGAAACGTCGTGTATTGGCTTTTTCCAACGTGATCGTACAACATTCTTTTCATCGCCATTTTTATTCTTGATTAATGAAAATTGCGATTCAATAGACTGTGACAAGCCTAATGAATATGGTTGTGGGTGTGTTGAATAACGATGCATGTGTGTTTTTTTTTAGCCAAAAATTCCCGTACAATAATACATATTTATCTTTGAATAACAAATGTTGTTATCTTCGAGCACAAATCAATGACAATTTTCCAAGATTCTTGCATAATTTTTATTATCTGCTATAAACGCTTGTGACAGTTTCAGATTCTAAAAACGAATTTGATAAACATTGTCTTCACTCGAAACTTCTAAAAATGCAATTTTTGTAATGAATGAATAAACTTGATGATTTTCATATGAATTCGTATAAACTCTTCAGTCATTAATATTTTCTTTGCTACTAACGGCCATTTTATTTGTAATACACAATCATCATAAATTTGATGTATCATTTCTTGAAAGTATTTTTATGAATTTTACCAAATGTTTTACTTTGAATTTAATATTTGCACGTTATTCAATTTTGACCAAATCAACGACCATAGTTCAAAATACCACCCATTAGAAATCTTAAATGATATTTCACGTTTTAGTATATTGTGAAATAATTGACAAATATATATTTTTTTAAAAGGAAATTTGTTGAATTCATTTTGATTTACATTAATTAAAAATTATTAACTTTTTTAAAAAAATAATCTTCCCAAAAAAAGAACTAAATCATCAACGTTTTGTTGTGTTTAAAGGAATGTTTTTTTCAAGACTGAAATTATTGATAATTTCTTATTGAAATCTTTAAAATTATAAAAATAGTATCTACCCGATTTATTTACATAATAAAACAAGTCATTTGATTTTATTTTTTTATTAAAAAAAATTAATCTTGAGAACATTAAATATTGCACTTTGCAACATTAAATATGTTTCTTATAAAATTACAAGATCTGTTAATTTTTTTATTAAAGATATATATTAAAAAATTCATTAATATTTTACACTTGCTTGATCAATTCCTTAAAATTCGTTGTTGTTAAAAATAATTTTTCCCATGAATTTAATTTGTAAAAAATTAATTCATTATCTGTTTTTCTGCATGAAAAGTATGTTTTTACCTTAAAATACTAAAAAATCAATATTTAAATTATTATAAATAAAAAAATTTTCAGATTCTACTTGATTATATTGTAATTTAAAAAGTAGATTAAAAAATATAAAATCATATTATGTACAAATAAATTAAATCTTTTTTTTAAGAGAAAAATCAATATTTTAACCTTTTAACATTAAAACAAGATTATTGATGATATTTATTATTCAAGAATAACATATATTTATTTGGTTATTGTACTCTTTCAAAATATAATAATTTTTCGAAGCAGTGCTAAATATATATACCCTGACTTGCGTAATAATTTTTCATCCTTTTCTTAGAATTTTTTTATTTTATATTTATGTAAAGTTGTTTTCATCTAATTGTTCCAGTCCTGTTCCACAGAAATTTTTGTACCATTTGAAAATCATCTACTAATTGATCAATTAGTATACGAATTTTTGAAATTAGATTAGAAAAAGGAAAAATATATTTGATTGTAAAAATAAATTCATTATTTTTTCACCCCACAACAAGTATGATATTTGCTTAGTTGTTATTCGTCAACAAAAAGGACGAGAAATTTTCAATTTTTTGATTAATGAAGAATTTATTTCTTTTCTCATTTTTTTAATTAATTATCTTGAACATTAACATTTTGGAACTAAAATCTTTGTTTTATTGTTAATTACTTTCTCTAATATTGCCAGAAGAATATTTGGCAATCAAATCTATTTCTCCATGATTATATAGATTTGATTTTTGTCAATGTTCAAGGAATGCCGTTTATTATTTGTCGGCAATTTTTTTGCCAGAATTATTTTAACATTTTAATATTGTTTTTTAACTAACAGCAAAAAATATTTTTTGAATTGTTTTCTAATTGTAACGGAACAATTTTAATTCTAGATTAAAAACAAGTTTGTTCATCTTTTCCCTGTTCTAAATTAGGTTTTTAAACCTATTCGGTAATCATTTCTTTATATGACAAAAAATATTTACAAAAATCTATTTGATTCCAATGTATAATTTTTTTTAGTGTGTATATTTTATTTTTTTAAAAAAAATGTTCAGTATATTTTTATCTGCATTTACTGGTTTCCGATTCCAGTATCAGATCTTGTAATTTGTGAATTTGGAATGAAATAACCTTTTTATTTGTTTGTAATTAAATATCTAAATTAATAACCAATTATAAATATATTTTTTTACAAAACAAGTGATATAAAAAATTCATTTCTTTACTCTAATTTCTTTACTTTACTTTAATATTTAACTCCTTTTGGAACATATACGAATAGAAAATGTGTAAGAACATGATTTATTTCATTAAAAAGTTTTTTGAATGCAAGTTTTATTGATATATTTATTAATTGACTAGAAGATTAATTTCCACTTACCATTATTTATCTAATTGAAATTTTAATTGCGGCAAATATGAAAAAAAATGTTTGCAGAATCTTTTACAAATTTAATTTCAGAAACTATTACTGAATTAGAATCGAATTCAGAAAAAGTTACTTATTGTAAAATCATAATTTGGCTTTTCCTCTATTGTCATTTCTTCTTTCTTCATATTGTTTTATAAATAATTTATTTTCAATATAAGAAATATTTTTTATTCGGATGCAATATTCGAATTTTGATCTATAAGAAAGATTTTTGTTTATATGAATCATTATATAATAATTATTAAAAATAAAAACCGTTTTTATATCACATTCAAAATAATTCACAAAAAGTAATTTAATGTGATTTCAGAAAAGAAGTCACCAATTGTAAAATAACTTATTGGTTTCTTTTTCTTTTAGAATATGGAATGATTTTTTGCTTTTCATATATTTATGAACTTTACATTTTTAATTTTGTTCCCAGGAATTCATGTTCGATATAAAGCAATATTTATTTACTTACTAATCATCAAAGATATTAAAAATAAGAAACTGTTATCACATGTTATAATAAACATTTTTTTTCTTCTTATTTTATGAAAATAAGTAAATTAATTTAAAGTAATTACTCCTTTTAAGAGTTTTATTTCCTTTTTTGAATTTTTCTTTTCGAACAAAACTAAAATCAAATTCAGATTTGTATTATATAATAATTTCATCGATTGTTTAAATAATGGAGATGTATTTAGTTGAGTGCTCAATTCTTCCCCTTGTGATGATTGAATAGTTTTTCGATTTAAGTTTAAGATAATGTCTCACGAGTCATGTTTAAAATCTATATTGATAGTCAAACCCTTATATTTATGGTGTCATAAATAATTTTCTAGCTTAATGGAATTTATTTTTATTTAATTATTGTTTGATTTACCAATTACCGAATTTATAAATTTCTTTTTACATTTGTTTATGACATATTTTAAAATATAGAATCAATTATTGTCAAGTTTTGGATTTTTATAAATAAATACAATTTTTTCATATTTTTATTTAAAAATATATTTTTTATACGAAAATAAAACGATTTTTTACATAAGTTGTAGATTTTTAGAAGAAATTTACATTTTTATTTTATTCTAAAATATATTTTCTATTATTATTAATGACTTCTCTCATCTTAAACGTAAATTCAATGGTGATTTAACTTTTGATTTTGCGCTGAAAAAGAAATCAAGCATCCAGTCTCTTTGTATTAAACTATTTTCCTCTAATGTGGTTTTGAAGATTTCATATAGTAATTTGATGATAGGTTGTGAGAATATAGTGTTTTTTAAGAATTGATTTTTTTCATTTATTTAATTGTTCATAATTCAACGTTTTCATGAACGATCTTCGTGGTTGTCTGATAAGTAACTAATTGATAATTTTATCCATATCTCACCAAACCAACAGTATTGTGTCTTCTTTGGATAGAATGGTGTCTCATTACGGTAAACCTATTATCTTTGACGTTTAATATATTGTAACAGTTCAAAGTTTTTGCAATTGAGGATTTAACTACAGAGATGAAAAATGCACATATTTCTTCAGATTAAAATTCGGTAATTTCTAAGAAAAATGTACTTAAGTTTTAAAAACTTGATCAAATTTTTTTGCTACGATTGTAAAATATTTTTCTCTGATAAATTCAAAAATACTACTATTACTTAGGGATGATTCTTAAAAACATATGATTATTAACTAATTTTTCATGTAATATGATTGATAAAATATTTTCACTGTTTTGCATTTTAAAAATGTTTAAAGATTCTTAATTTTTGTCAATTGTAAACACATAATAAAATAAATTATGTATTTTGACATATGTTGATTACAAATAAAAGAATATTATTTTAATTTTTTTAATAAACATATTTGAATAGAAATAAAGTAAAATGATTAGCACTTGACAGAAAGGAATAATAAATTCTATATAAATGATTTTTTTTTTAATAAGACTATTTTACAGAAGTATGTGAAAACATAATATATTTAATTATGGGTATTTTTTTAATATTAAAAAAATCGAATTAAATTGTTTTCAAATAACAATTCTCTTTTCACAGATTCTTGGTACAATGTAATTAAAAGAAGTAGAATCAAAAAAATATACCTGTTGATTAAAATCTATCTTATATTTCATATAAAAATGTGTTTTCCAAAATATCAGAACCAATATTCGAAAGTTGTTTTGTTTCAAAATTATAAGTTGTTTGTGAATATAAGAAGAAAATTACGAAACTACAAAATGACAAGTATTAGAAAAATGAAATTTGAATTTTACTCATTTTTCTTCTTTTGATCTAAAATTTTTATTCTTTTTATAAAATGTATTTGACTTGTCTTCGTATTATAACAATTAGTAAAATGCTTAATGTGTAATTAGGTTATTTTATTTAATTGTTTTTTAAGTAACTTGTATCTTGAGTTCATCTTGAAACTTACTTCTTTGTTCAAGTGTTTTAATGAAAAACTACTAGTAATCGTTATTTTTGACTTCTTAATTTTAATTTATACTAACCTGCATTCTTTGTTTTATTTGTTCGTTTGCTAAAGGATTTTTTTAAACAAGATTTGAACATCTTTTCTCAGTATCTCTTGTCAAAGTTAATTGAGTACTACAATAATTATAAAGGATTTTTTTTAAGCGTGATAGAACTTTAAATTGAAATGAAACACATACTAATTAACCGAATGACTATTTATTTTGTATTATTCGAAAGATAATTTAAGAAAATTTTAGGGCAATAATATATGTCTGTAATTATAATATTGCGTTTTAGAAAAATTATCTTTAACTTTTTGTGTCATTATTACTACAAAAGTCTAGTGTATGGGTATTTTGATATATTTTTAAATTAGAAAAATTGTCAAAGAATTGGTAGCAACGAAATTGCAAATTAGCCAATGATTTTTTTGTCTATGCTGCGATGGAATTGCTAGTTTTGCCTACGGACTTATATAACTTGATTATTTTTGAATAGGGGAACATTATCATGTAGTGAAAAAAATTCTCACGTTTTTTTCCTGTTCGTCGCTAATTTCTTCCAATACACAATGTATTGTGTTTCCTTAAATTCTAATTCTTGCCTTCAAGAATAATCGGCACTTTTGTTTGTTATTGATACATATTATACCTCTTCTTCCGATATTAGAAAAATATTTACAAGTATCATCAAATTATTATTTTTTCTTTTATTTACAATTCTTAATTTTATTGTCAAAAAATAGATTATAATTTCAATTGAAAAATATACTAAGGTAAAAATGAGTTTATAAAATGCTAAAATTTCATGTTTTTATTGTGATTACTAAATGAATCATTTTTTTTTGTTATATTAATTTGCTCTGACATATTGAGTTCATGTATTGAATTTTATTCAAACATACTTTTCTTAATCTTAAAAGATACTTCACTTCCCAGAGAAGATATATGTTATTATAAATCTTTGTATATTTTTTTTCAATTTTGAAAAAATTGAATTTAATTCTTATTAATTAAAAAAAATTGACTGTTTGATATAAAATAATTTGTATAAAAATCTATATATTATTTTTTTTATAAAGTCTTTTTCAATTTTGAATCAAATTAAATAGTTTTATTTGTTCAATGTTCTCAATTAAAATATGAATTATTTATTTTAGAAAAATGAAATTAATAATTATATTAAAAAACATTGATTTTTAAACATATAAATGATTTAATTAATGGAAATTTATATCTTATATTAATTATTATAATTTTGATGCAACAATTCAATTAAAACTCAGTAAAAACATTTTATATAAGTAAAAATGTTACTAAATTTATTTTAATAAAAACATTTCCCTAAATCCTTATACGTAAATTGATGTAGGAATTTAAAAACACTTTCTCTAATCGATTTAAAATAAATGTTCTGAAAAAGAAAATCAGAAAGCTGTTATCACAAGAAACACTTTTTCTCCTTTCTTTATTCAGTTTCAGTGAAAAATATTTAAGACGTGTATGTAGTTATTGTTTATTAAATCTTATTAATTGTTTGTATAATTAATACTTTGATTTTTTTTGTTAATCTATTTTTTTGTTAAATCTTTTAAAAATATCGATGAAAATTGTCAAATTATTACAGTTAATGTTAAAAAAAATATTTCTTTATTTTGATATTTTTCTAACGTCTTTATTTTTAATTTATTTTTATTTTGATATTTGATTCATTCACAGGTGATATATTAATATTATTGTTTCTCTTTTTTTTAAAATAAATTAAGTACTAAATTGTTGAATCGTAATCTTATACAATACAATTTTTATTAATTTCTTTAAATTAAAAATATTATTTTAATTCAGATTAAATAATACTAATAGAAAATATTTTCTTTAATTAAAGAATAATTCAAAATTGTCCATATTTTAAGATGAAGAATTATTGGCTTATGATAATAAAATCACATTTTATTTTATTTTATAATTTAAATGAATCGCACTTTGAAAAGTTTTTTATTTCAACAGATTTATGTTTATCTATTTTTAGAAAAACGCATTTAGAATTTTCCTGTCCAATATTTTCACCAGTCTTGTGGAATACTTGATGTTTTTAATCAATCAATGAATTGAAAATAATCTTTGTGAAATTATTTTGTTATGGTTAAATGTTTGTTTTTTTAATATTTTTTTAAAGTTGTAATATTATATATTATTATTTATCAATTATTATATGTTTATATTTAGATAGTTAAAAGTACATTTAGAACAAACATAATTTGAAAAATTATTTTACTACTTGTTTTATATTTTTAACTATTTTTTATGGAATTTTAATAACAATCATGATAAAAAAAACATATTTAAAAAGTTTCTTTGACTAAATATTTTCTATTTTTAATTTGGTATATTTTTAATATATTTTGTGTTTTTGCTGGGTTTTTTTTTGTCGAGTATTCCTCCCGGTCGTATTATATAAATGATTTTTATTTTTTCATCTATACTTTTCTATTTTTAATGTGAACTGATCTTTTAAAGAAATGATTTTTTTGATCTTAAATAATCCGAGATCTCCTGTATTTTTTTTACTTTTTTGAATTATGATCGTATGTTATTTGTATATTGAATTCTCTCAAATGGTTATAAAAACCATTGTTGACTTACAAGTGGATTTCTATTTTAATCCTGTTTTTGTTTGACCAGTATTTTTTGTCAAGTATTTCTTCCGGTCTTATTATAGACATGATTTTTGTAAAACTTTGATTATTTTCATTTATACATTAACATTTTTAATGTGAAATGATCTATTAAAGAAATGATAATGTGGAATTTAATTAATTTTGTTCGAATTTAAATAATTCGAGATCCTTTTTTTTGTATATTTTCTAATATCATTAATTTATGGAATTTTCAAATAGTTTAAAATACATAACTGTTACTAAAAGTTACATAGCCATTCCGACACATAGGTTTTTATTTTAGTTCCTATTTTGTAGCTAGTATTTTTTTATCGAGTATTTCTTCAGGTCGTGTTATAAGCATAATTTTTAAATTTTTTGATTACTTTATTCATTAATGTTTTAAAGAAATGATTTTTATGGAATTTAATAAGCCTTTTGATCCATGTTATTTTTGTATAATAATAATCCGAAGATTTAATATTTTGTGAAATGATTTGTACATCAAATAATTATAAATGTACATCTCAAATTTTGTATTTTCGTTTTATTAAACACTGACAAAAAAATGAATTTTAAATTTTTAGAATGAAGTCTGCTTTATATATAAACGGTGCAATAACCCTGATGGTTTTATAAAAAAAATGTTTTGAAGATTATAACAGTTGACTTTTTTTAGAAATTCTCTAGATACATAAAATGATTTGCTAAAAATAAATATAGAGTTGTATTTTGAAACGTTTTTCAAGTTGTGTTCAATCTGTTTAAAAGTCCTTCGTGAAAAAAGGAATATTCTATTTAATTATCAATAGAAAAAATTCTGTTTAAGAAAAAAATAAGATTAATTCAATATGTCTACTTTTGAATATACATCAAACGAACTACTTATTATGAGATTTTTAAATAAAATTTTCATAAATGTAAAATAAAATATGTTATAAATCTTAAATAAGTATTTGCTCTTAATTCCATCGAGTTTGATAATATCTGCAATTATTCAGTTTTTTCTCTTTGTATATGATTGTAGCACAAAACCTGCTGAAAAGAATATTAAATATTATGTTGCTGATAAATAATTGTTTTCATGTTTCATTTAATTGGTTTTCAGATAAATACTTTTCATGTGTTGAATTAATTTGACTTAATTGGAATAATTTTTTTAATGTTAAACTTAAATGAAAAATCTTATGTGTATTGAACATTGTAAATGGATAATTTAAATAAATATTTATATAAAACAACAATATAAATATTAGACTATATAGCAGAAAATATAAAAAATATTTTTTAAAATCAAAATCTAAAATTAAATATCAGAGTGAAGTTTTAATATTCTCATATAAGCATGGTTTTGAAATCATTTATGTATTTTGTAAACAGAAAAAATGTTCATAAATTACCAATTTTTTTAATTTATATTTTTAAACAGTAATAAATGAAAATAAATATTTTTTTGCTTAAGAAATTGCCAGTCTCTAACACTGATATCTTGTTTAATTGTAGAAATCTAAAATTGAGTCAATATTTCTTTACTCAAAAATAATTCAAAAATTTGTCCATAAAAAACTATCCAATAAAACAAACATTATTGTTGATTTATGGTATCGGTAATATTTATTATATTCATTTTGACATTAATTTTTTAATCCATTTTTCTTACTAACTAAACAAATATAATTTCTATAAACATAATTTTTCTCTTCAAGAAATTATTAATAAACAAATAAACAAGTATTAATAAACAAGTATTTCTAATGCATTGGAAATATTAAATTGGAATAATACAAGAATAAATATAAAATTGAATAAATGTTCTAAGAACTTCCAATTATGATACCAGAGATGTTTGATTTTGAAATGAAAAGGACATATAACCTTTTCTCAAAAATTTCATTTATATATATACATATATATGAAAATTTATATTTTTTATATGAAAAAATATTTTTTATAAAAAAAGTGCAAAATCAACCCAATTTCCATCTCAAAATCTTCGTTTTTTCCAAAATCAATTAATGGACGATAAAAACAAATTGTTGATATATTTTTTCTAATAAATAAACCCCTTATAGAATATTTTAACTATTTAATAAATGTAAAAAATATTTATAATTAATTTTAATTTGACAAATATGTTACAATCATTTTTTACAAAAATATTTTACTATTTTTGATTAAAAAAACATTTATATTAAAAGTTAAATGAATCTGTAATTAAATAATAAAAATTCAGTGAATATTTATTATTTAATAAGTATAAATTGACTTTAATAATAATTGTCTGAATTTCGTATCCATGCGGATTATTTTTCTTCAGTATATTTTTTTCCTACAAAAATTTGCTGAGATTATTTTTACATATTCTAATATTTTATACATAAAAATTCGTTGTCGATGAAACTAATTTAATTTTTATTTTGTATTATATTTAAACATCTTTCCAGTTTTGCATTTTCAATTTTATATTCAAGAATAATTTTGATTCAAATTGATTTTTAAGTTTTGCATTTTCAATTTTATATATTCTATTGAAAAAAACAACGATTTTTCATTTTTTACGTACTTTATTTTTGAAAAAATGTAGTATTGATATTAAAAAAATGAAAATGTTTCCTTTCTTTTTCTATTGTAGTACTTTCATTTAATTTTCTTATTTATACTTTTGGAGAATATATATTTTCAAGTCGATTATTAACTTAATTTATAAAATTCAATTTAGTAAATTATTCAATCGTTTTACTTTTTTTCTATTAATAATTTAAATTTTTACTACAAAATTTGATTATTATATTGTGCTGAAAGAAAAAAATATTGATATTTAAATATTTCATGTTAAAAGATTTATAATTTTATTTTCATGCTGAATTATTTTCAGTCAATTATGAACTTAAATTGAAATTAATGTTTTTATCTAAAATCCTGTCTAGATTGTTATCTTCAATAACAATCGTCTTTTCTTCAAAAAAAGATCTTTTCTAGGACTATATAAAATAGCTTATTTTTCAGTACGAAGTAAAATCTTCTAGTTTTTTTTCAGTTCCAATTATTTTAAATATAAATATATGAAAATAAATGCTAGTTGATTGAATTAAGTGTAATTATTTAACAAATATTTTTCACAGTTGAATATCAATTTTTTGTTTGGATTGTCCAACAGAATTTTTTTTCATAATGTATATGTACATAAAAACAATCCTTTCTGTGTTGGATTTCAAAAGAGATAGACTATTGAATAATTCTATATTTAAAATTCGGTAAAGATGTAAGAAAACTTATATAAATTCGTACTATTTTTTGAAAATATTTTGAACAATTTATTTTTTCAATACGTTTTTATTTGATATTTTTATATTAAATGTTCTTAAGAATCGTCCCTGTTTTCTTAATCGAATATTTTCTTTTATTGTTCCTTTAAATTATAAACAATTTCTTTGGAGAATATTGTTCATTTTTTTCACATAAGAAATTGTCCTCTGAACAACCTAGTTTACGTCCTTTTCAAAAGGCAATAAAAAGATTATTTTAATACTGTCTAAAATAATTTGAATTCTTAATATACTATTTTATGATGACTAGTTTATTTTTTTATAAAATGTTTATCTAATTTTATGCGAGTTAAAATAGAAAAATTAAAATTTGAAATTAATTCAATTTTTCTATATTTTTAATGAAAGAATAGAATTTTTAATGAAAGAATTTTGTATTAATTTTTTTCAATTTTGTGAATAGCAAAGAAATGTATTTAATTATCAAACTGTTTTAATTTTTATTTTAATCAATATACAATTTTATACATATTTCACATTATAAAATACTGTTGCATAAATTCAAAAAAAATTGAATTTGTTTCAATCACCAGTGTAAAATGTATGATTTTTTTTAAAAAAAAATAATTACAACCTAGAACTTTATTTCATTTAAAACTGCAAATTAATAATATCATGTACATTAGAAATGTTCTTATATTATAAATATATAATATAATATATTATCTTATAATACAAATGTTTTTATAAGTAAATGATTAATTATTTGTAATCATTTTTTTTGGATTAAAATAAAAAAAAAATGTGAATATTAAATGTAAAATTAAAACAAAATTTTAATTTCGTTTTCCATTCACTAATAATTACTTTAATTTTTGTGTTAACAATTTGTTTTAAAATGCTTCTAAAAAATTCCTAAAACATTTTCAAATCACAATTTTGTTATATTCCCTATGACCTTTTTTGTGTCTTAATTGTCGTACGTGTTCGGCTCTGTGTGTCCTGTCTATATTGTCTGCCGCGTTTATTGAATTAATAATATAATTATTTATATGGTATAATATTTTAATTATTCTAATTTTCAACTACGTTAAAATATCGAACACAAATAATTTCTAATTGCAAAAAGATATTTATTTTCATTCATTTATTCTCATACTTATTTAATTTTGAATAAATGATCATTTTAATCAATAAATGTTCTTAAATGTATTCAAGTATATTTTCTAATCAAAAATAAC
Source organism: Neoneuromus ignobilis (assembly GCA_029203775.1). Taxonomy (NCBI): domain Eukaryota; kingdom Metazoa; phylum Arthropoda; class Insecta; order Megaloptera; family Corydalidae; genus Neoneuromus; species Neoneuromus ignobilis. The sequence continues at coordinate 3,455,886 of CP092090.1, read as the reverse complement.
AATCTTTATCCAAATCAAATTTTTTTTATCTGTCTAATTTGATTTTTATATTACAAACTGTTTTATTGAATAACAGAAAATATTCGTGGGTTCTTTAAAAAGTATATTCTAATCACTCGAATTTATAAGCTTAGAATTCCAAATAAAATTGATATTAAGCAGTGAAGCTGCAATAATTTTTTGAAAAGAAATATAATTCCAAGATTAAGAATAATTGTAATGATAATATAAAAAAGTAATAATTTGATGGACATATGATTTTTTATTGTTTAAATAAGTAAATTACATGAAATAATTTCTTAAATTATGTATAATTAAAGTTTTAATATAAAATTTTGAACATTTTCGATTTACATAAAGAATAATTAATAATTTCAAAGACATATTTTCTTTATTTAATATGAAATTGTCAGCATTAAAAATTTATTCATCTATTTACCTCCTCACTTAATCTTTTCATATTTGAATTTTTAACCAAATTCTCATATCCACAAATTTACATTTTTAATCATTCATTAATGATATAAAATTTTCGTAAATTAATACTCATTCGAATCTCGACACGATGTTTTCTGTCTCAATATTAATTCATAAATTAGACAAACAATTTATTTGGTTCAAATATTTATTGATCAAACACACAACCAAGTAAATAAACTGGCTATACAAAAATGATAGCGCATTTTTCAATTTTTTGATTCGATTGTCAGTAATGAAGATCGCACACATATGATTAAGTATTTAAGATTGTTAGTGAGAACAGTTAGAGATGCATTGAGCAAAGACTCTGTCTCTTCATTCAAGGAGGAAAAATATGAACATATGAAATTATTTTGATTCTGTTGATTTATTACAAATCTCTATTTCATCACCACCATGAAAAAAATAATTTTGAAACAGAAGGATATTTCAAAAATTTCTTAAATATTTTCTTTATTTTTCAGTTTCCATTAAATTATTTTAATTTTGTTACTTTACTTACCGACCTGTAAATATCATGAAAAATAATGTCTCGTTTTAAATATTTTCTATATATACATTATAAATGAATAATTTAGAGATTATAGGTTCTATTTGAAATTAATTCACTTTATATTCAATTTTTTCCAGTCGTTCAACTTGATAGTGTCATTAAATTATTTTAATACATAATTGTTAATTAGTACATAATTTGTAAAATCATATCTTGTGTATTTGACTTTTTTAATACGTTTTATTTATTTAAAATTCTTTTCACAATAATAATAAGTATTTTTGATTTAATATGAAATTTTCAATGGTAGTGTATGATTAAATAATTATTTAATGTTTCTGAAGAATATTTTAGGATAATTGCCTTGTTTTTCAAAATTATGGATTTTAATTGCATTTTTTTAAAAATATTTACTAGACTACCACTGCTTCTTGTCTTCATAAAAAGGACATAAATACAGAGATGAACCATAAATACATAAATTGGAGAAATGCTTCATTTTTACATAATTTGTCAAAATATATTTTTATTCAGTCAAAATATATGTGCAAATTGCTGTAATTTTCCTATGAACATGAATTTTTTAAATACATTAAATAAGCTGTTTTGTATTTAAATTTTCATTAACAGTCAATTTAATAATTTCAGTAATTGTATTCAATAATTATCATCAACTTGATTTTTTAGTTATGTTCAAAGAAATATGTGGCTTGATGTAGATTTGTATATGCTTATCCAAAAAGAACTGAATTAATAACAAATATATTGGACAACAATTTTCAAGTAGTTGATATATTAATATATTCATCTCTATTTTCATTTTATATTCTAATTTTATATATTAATATTCTAACTATCTTTAAAGAATGTAATCATTCAAATCAAATTTTCTTCAATTTGATATATTTAATTTTTAATATATTTAATATTGAATAATTAAAATAAATTATAAATGTATATTTGAGAAAAATGTAATCAATTTTTCAATTTTCTATTTACATAAATCTTTGATTTTGTATTTTTTTTATTTTTTCAACCAGTGTGAATTTGTTCATTTCGAAAATGTAAATGAAATTACTTTTAATTTGAAAAGTATTTAAAAGAGCATTTTAAAAAACAAATTATTGCTGGGAGAAAAATAAATATTTATATATTTTAATAAAATTGAGAAAATCTAGTTCGTAAATTCATAGTAATTATGAAATTCAATTATCACTATAAAAATTAAAAAGAGACCTCAAGCTTTATTATTGAAATACACATAAAAATACACATTTATATATGATTAAAAATATAAATAATTACATTTATATGTTCTATCCTTTTTGATGCAGGGTATTATTTTTTAAAACTCATTTTATATATACTAAAATTAATAAGTTTAATTGTTGTAGTTGATTATGATTACACAAAATCCCAGACATTATATATGTTTTTATATTATTTACATTATATATTAGTTTTTACCTTATATAATTTTTTTTTATTTATATCCTCATATTCTTTAATATTTTTTTAAATCCAGTTTTAATTATAAATAATTATAATACTAAATATTTGGAAATGTTATATATTAATAAAAGTTTAAATAAATATTTTCAATTATGTCTTCATTATTCTTTAATAAGTTTTTTCTTTTTTCCACACATGAAATCTCTGAATCATTGAATTAATAATTAAATATCAAATGATTGAAGTTAAAAGATGTATTTTTTTCTATTTTAAATATTATTTGTGTCATTTGAAATTTATTGTATAAAATTTCAATTTGAACAGATTGAAGTAAAATTCTACGTTGTGTTGTTTTTGCTTCCAATATGTATTGAGTAAAAACTTCTAAAATCCTTAAATGTTAATCAGTCTTCGTTATTAATGTTTTTAGTAACCTCTTTTTTACTTTTTTCACACATGATTTATTTTTAAATCGTAATATTTAGTGAGTAATTGTAATATTAATGAGTATTATCGAATGAAATTAAATAACAATTATTGATTACTTGTTTTGTGTGAAAAGTCAGTGATTTTCTTCGTAATAACTAGTTTGATAAATAAGATGTTTTTATTCAAAATAACTCAATATTTTTTTTTCGTTATTTCGAATTCTAAGTATTGACAATAATGAAAGGTGGTATTTATTCATAAACAGGATATGTACATATATATAAATTATATAAAATTTGAAATTTATGAAATTCTAATTATTTTTGTTGAATTCACTCACTAACCAATAAATCAAGAGACATTTATCTACGTGTAATAAGTTTTTTATAGAAAAAATAATTGTTTTGAAAATAGAACTTTATAATATAAGTTTTAAAACAACCTTTTTCGATTGCATAAGGATACACTTAATTGATATGATTTTTTTTTATTTTTAAAATATTTTCTATATTCGATAAATCAATTATTACATTAAAAAATCAATCACAATAAATTTTAAATCGTGTTATTCATGTAACCTTTTATTTTAGTCATAATTTTGATATTTTTAAAATATCTATTACTATTTTGTGTCATTTTTTGAAAGAAATAGTATTTTGAATAATTATATATTTCAAATACTATGTTCTATTTAATTTGTATTTAAAAAAACATCCTTTAAAATAACATTGTTTATGAATTTGTGTCAGTAAAAAAATGCATATCTGTACATCTATTTTCACTGAATATAGCAGAAGAATATAGTGAAATATCGTTTACTAAAAAAGTACATTGTTATAAAATACTTATTTTATTTCAAATTTTTCATATAATTTTAAATAATATAAAAATGTATTTTAATTGATTTCCATTTGATTATATTTAATTTTTTAAAAATATGTCTATTTTGTATACTGATATTAATTGAAAATTATTTTTTTAATCATATAAATTTTAATTTGTATTTAAATAATCCCTAATCTTTCTACGAACATGTTTTTATTTTGACCATAGAATTTACGTTCCATATGATCTTATTGATCCATTAAAAATTAATTCTTGTTATTCTATTTCAAAAAAATCTTGAAGTTAGTTTAGGAACTTGATATATTATTATATTCATTAATAATTATTCTTACTGGATTTAAGTAAACTGAATTAATGTAATAAAAAATGGTTTATAAGATGGTACAAAATATTTCATATTCTCAAATTATCACAATAGAAAATATGAAAAAATAAAAATGTTATTTTATCCAAATATTACTTTTCTATGTTAATTGAATATTGTTATTTTTAATCATAATCTTTGAATTTGTTGTAAAAAAATTCCTTTAATTTAATAACTGTAACTGTATTTTCATTCGTTGACGCAACTTTTTGACCAGCATTCACTCATTTTAATTTTGAAAATAATAGAACTTTCTTTTTTTATAAATTTTTAATTAAAGATCTATGTTAAGGGAATCAAAAATATGTTTTACTCTTAATTCAAACATAATATTAACTAAAGAGGTTTCATTTAAAAAGATTATATAAACATTATTGTTATATATTTTAAATATTCACCTAAATTATGAATGATTTCTTGTTTTTTACAAAACCATGCTGGAAATAACTTTGTATTCATCCAGTGAAATTCCAAATATAGACATAATTTTATGAAGTTTCTTTCAAATCTTTTTCAAATTAATTGATATTATTTTTAATATTTCATTTTGATTTATCATATCGTTACTAGAGAAATAATTTAGCAAACAAATCTTCTTCGTCCTGTAATATTATTTATAAAGAATATTATTTATGTTGTTTACTTATTTTAATTTATTTCATTTTATATTTAAAATATGAAAAAAATCTAACGATTTTTTATTTTATGAAACCAGTCTTGTTATCATAGACATAGAATTAAAATTGTATTAATGCAATGCTTTGAGATTCTCAGTGCCCTAAATTCTACACTTTTGCTTCTTCACATAGCTGATTAAATTAAAATGAATTTCATCGTTCATTGAAGTTTAAAAAAAATTCCTCTAGTTGTATGCATGAAACGAATAGCATTTTGCAAATGTTGACAAGCCTGTACCATTTGAATTTTGTATGAAAATATTTTGAGATCTTGATTTTGAGATTCTCATTTAATTGGAAGACAGATCCATGACTCACAACCTCCACTACTTACTTCAGTATGCAAAGAACAAAGAATACATTTTTTTGGAACTTCTGAGACTGATCCCCACTAAATTCCCAGTTATGTTGTCTATAGTGGAAGCTGTTTTGACATTAAAATGCTGATTATATTTTCGTTAAGTTAATACAATAGATCGTTTGAGTAAAATAAAACCCATGGTTTTTTTTATTGTAAATCTTCAAATTATATTGCAAAAAAAATATTCTATTTGACTTAATTTCAATAACAAAAGAATGATTTTTGATAAGTGGATTGATAATAAGAGATTGTAATATATTTTAATATAATTTTTTTCAATTCGTCTTTATTATCCAATCATTCTTAAAACGAATCTATAAAATATTAAATAAATTTTACCCATTTTCCTTGGAAATATACTATATTCCAAAGAGCATAAAATTACAATTTGTTCCTGTTTTTTAATTATATTTTGGAATAGTTTTATTTTAAAATGGTTATTTGATGGGTTGAATTCTCATAAAGTGAAACTCAAATATTATATCAGTATTACTGTTTATGAACGTGAATTAATATATTATTTTGTATTTGAATTTAAATAATACAAATTATTTTAAATTGTATTTTTTCCAATTTAATCAAGTAAAAAAAATTTCAATTATATTTCTCTATTGCTAATATTAATGGAATCGTTTACAACACGTTTTGCAATTTTCAAAATGATTTTCTTTAATAATAGTCTTTTGTGGATTTAATAACATTATTTATTATAATTAAAATTAATCAACAAATATAATCAGATAAAGTACTAAAATATTTCAAAATTATTTAATTTTAAACTAATGAACTATTTAACTTCTAAGATGCATTATTATTATGACTTTCATTTTTAATACATATTATTCTTTCCAATTGCATGTTTATAAACCACATTGTTCTGCATAAATAAAGCAAGAAGTTGTGTAATTATTTTTTTAATTTTTATTTAAAAGATTAACGAGATTCAAAATAATTAGTAATTCTTGAATAATGGTTTTTTTCACCAATTAAGTACATGGATCACAATTTTTATGAGAATAAATTGTGAAAAACATTTTGTCTGCGTTCACTTGTTCTTTAAATTGAATTTTATCTTAGATGAAACAAGAATTTCTGTAATAATTATTTTTGATTCTTTATTATAAAATTCACGGGCCATACCAAAGTATTCATTTTTGAATATTTACTGAAAAGCATACGAAAATTCCATTTTTAAAATGTTCTAGTCAATTGAATTAGGAGTTTTTTTATTTAAAAAAAAATGTAAAAATTATACTGGATTTATTTTCGGTGTGTGTTTTTGTTTAATAAAAAAAACTAGAATTTGGTCAAATTATTCCAATACTTTTTTAAACTAACAATTGTATATTTCTTAGTTAGGTAAACAAATTCGTCAATAAAGATATTAATTATGAAATTTAATATTTTGATCACATATCAAGAGGATAAAAATGTGATAAGTATGCTAAATTTATTTTCCGTTTTTCTTTCCAGTAACAAAAACTTTGTTGTAATTTAATTGTGAAATTATTTTAATACTTGCGTTACACAAATAATAACATTTATGTTATAATTATTTTTCTAATTGATTCATAATTTTTCATGAAAAAAATGTATGAAAAATATGAATTTATTTCTATGTTTAACGAACAGAAATTTGTATTTATTTGTTATCAAATTATTTAAATACTGTATTTAGATAATTTTTGAAAAAAAATTATGCAAATTAAAATTCTATAATAAAAATATATAATGCTTTATTGTTTTGATTTGAAAATTATTTTTATATTTTCTCTAAAACATTCCCTAAATATAAATTGAATATAAATTAATATTTTGGCCACACTTTTTATATTACGAGGGCCGTTTGATAAGTCCGTGTAATTTCCGAAAGATGGCACCACTGGTGCATATCGAGATTATTTTTAATTAGTAGCACCTCTTGGAAGAACACACATCAAGTTTCAGCCATATCGGTCTATTCCTTTGTGTTTGACAATCGTTGGAATCAAGGAAATCGAGTGATTGTCAAATAATGGACGAAAAAGAATTTCGCGTGTTGATTAAACACTACTTCATTAAAGGCAAAACGCCTCAGGAGACTAAACAGAAGCTTGATAAACATTATGGTGACTCTGCACCTTCGATTAGTGCGGTTTATATGTGGTTTCAAAATTTTCGGAGTGGTCATATGAGCACAAAAGAAGCTGAACGTTCTGGACGCCCTGTTGAGGTCACCACTCCAGAAATCATTGATAAAATCCATGATATGGTGATGGATGACAGAAGAGTGAAAGTGCGTGAGATTACTAGTGCTGTAGGCATCTCGTGTGAACGGGTACATAATATTTTGCACTAACATTTGGACATGAAAAAGCTATCCGCCAGGTGGGTGCCGCGATTGGTCACAATCGACCAAAAACGAGGTCGTGTGAAGTGTTGCAAGAACGGTTTGCAGCTGTTTCAGCGAAATCCGCAGGACTTTAAGCGTCGTTTCATCACTGTAGATGAAACATGGATACATCACTACACTTCTGAGACCAAAGAGCAGTCTAAACAATGGGTTATCAAGGGGGAATCTGCTCCGAAAAAGGCGAAGACAATTCCTTCGGCCGGGAAGGTTATGGCGACTGTCTTTTGGGATTCGCAAGGAATAATCTTTATCGACTATTTGGAAAAGGGTAAAACCATTACAGGTGCATATTATTCATTGTTATTGGATCGATTGAAAACCGAGTTGCAAGAAAAACGTCCCCGATTAGCCCACAAAAAAGTCCTCTTTCATCACGACAACGCACCAGCTCACACCTCAGCAGTTGTGGCCGCAAAATTAATGGAAATAGGGTTCCAAATCGTTTCACATCCCCCCTATTCTTCAGACTTGGCTCCATCGGACTATTATTTGTTCCCTAATATGAAGAAATGGCTCGCGGGAAAAAGATTTTATTCGAACGAGGAGGTGATTGCAGGAACGAATGACTATTTTACAGACTTGGACAAATCCTATTATTCGGAAGGGATCAACAAACTAGAGCAGCGTTGGATGAAGTGTATAAGCCTAAAAGGAGACTATGTTGAAAAATAAAAACGATTTATTCAAAAAAATGAAGCAGTTTTTATTTTTACACGGACTTATCAAACAGTCCTCGTATAATATTTTTCTTAAAATTTATTAACAATAGAATTTATTTAATTGATGACAAGAATTTCAATATAAATTAAAAAGTTTTAAAAAATCATGGTTGATTTGTGGGGTGATAATAAATTGTTTCATGTTCAAAAAATTGAAAATTCCTTAATAAATTTGATTAAATTGAAGATTTTTTGATGAATATTTTTTTAAACATTTCTTAATTGATTTTTAATTTCTTCAATTAAAAATAATAAAAAAATAAATATTTGTAAAAATGAAGTTCTATAATAAAACATTTTTCTTAATGTATTCTCATTCTTTAAAATCGATATGTAATTATTTCTACATATTTCTGACAAAAATATCTAGAATATGGTTTTCAACATGTTTTTTTTCTATAAAACCTTTTTTAGTTTGATTTTTAAAAAACTCTTTTTTACTATATCTAAAATAAACTAGTTTAGTTTTCATCCAAAACTGAACAAAATTTTCATTTGTAAAATAAATTATATGAATTATACTTAATTACTCGAAAGTAATTCAACTTATTTACAAAAATGTTATGTGCCACTTATTCATTAATATTAAATTTGTTTCCTTATTGATATTAAAAAGTTATTTCGTTTTGAAATAACGAACATATTTTTTTTGAAAAATCTTGGTTCAGTTTTTTTGTCTTTAACTCAACACATAGCATTGTGTAAAAGTTATATTTAGATTGCAAATTATTTTTTAGGTATAATTCAACATATTTACAATTAGTGCTTAAAACGATCTATATACTTTTTTATGAATTATTTAGTTTATCTGAAAATATCTAAAGATGATATAAAAATATATCAAAATGATCATCATTTTTCAATCACTTATTTTTCAATACCAACAGTTTTATTTTCGTTATTCATTTTATTTTCCTCTGATTTAAGTGTAATGATATCTTTGCAATGGTATTGATATCAAATATTTAGATATCAAATATGAAAAAATCAAAGAATTTTATACTTCTCTCTTTATCTAAAAATATATTTTTTTTAAATTGTATACAAGTTGTATTTTTATTTCAAATAAAACGTTATTTCAGTTCTGATTTGTCCTAATTGAATTTCTTGTATAAATATGCTGTTCAAAATCAATGAATAAATAAATATCTAACTACTAATATCTAAAAAAATAATAAATATGAATTACAAATACAGAATTTTATATAATTAACTATTGAACCTAATCCAAACTCCGAAATAATAACAACAAATATTTGTATGTCTATAAGCATATTTCGTCTTTATAAAAATTTTTTTTTAAAAAGTCTATAAGTGAGATTTTTTCAAAGGTTTTTTTGTTTCATTATAACAAAAAAATAAATTTAAATGTTTAAAAATTTTAAATTTTTTATACACTTTTATATAAAAAAAATCTTATATTTTTCTTTAGATATAAATAAAAACTGAAAGAAATATACTTTCATTTAATAAACTACTCCATTAATTTACCATATTTTTTTTCATTATTGTTAAATAAATTTGTAAATTTTTTATGACTATTTGTATAAGAGAAATTTTCCTTTATTGCATTTATTATAAAATATCATATTATGTACATATTAAAAAATTTCAAAAGTTTTATTTTTGTATAATTAAATTTTTCATTACTAGACAAGAACTGAAAGAGAAATAAACTTTCATTTGATACATGGGTAAACAAATTTTATCTATATTTTTATAACATTTGTAATAATTAAATGAACTTTAATTATTACAAAAAAAAGTTCTGTTTCTCATAATTGCATTTTTCATGTAATTAAGTAGATGATAAACAAAAATTACAAATTTATTTTTATTTGTTATAAATCTAACACTAATGTCTTTTATATACGGATAGTTCAATTACATAATCACACTTGAATTATTATAGTGATTATTATTATTATACTGATTAAAAAACATAAATGTATTTATTAAAATATATATTTGAAAAGAATTTTTTTAACACTTTAAATATATTCAAAATATTTGTGATGCACACAAAAAATGTGATTTAAATTAAATATTAATTTAATATTAATTTCTCTGAATATAGAAAAATGTTACTATTTTCAAAATTTATTTTTTGTGATTTATTAAAATGATAACAGAAACAATGCAACTTTTAAAAGTAAAACAACAAACAACGTAACAAAGAAATTTTTGAACAAAATATTATTTGGTTTATTTCTTAACGTAATTTTCATTTTTTGGTAACAACTTTCGAAAGCAAGGAAATGTAATCTATAATTGTAAAAAATTATCAATATTTGTAAATATTCTCAATGATTTTTTTTAATACAAATAAAATAATTTATAAAATAATTTATTTCAAAAGGAATAAATATTGTTGATCTTTTAAACTCTTTTCTTTCTTAAATTATGTAATAAATTCTTTTTAAAACATAAAATTTAATAATTTATATAAAAAAATAAAGATCAGATTATTTTTTTAATATGCAAAATTTTTTCTATAATACTAATTTTAAAATATAATTTCATTTCTTTGTAAAAAATTTCTATTTTTTTGTTTTATAATACTGATACAAACAATATAGAGATTCGTAAATACCAATAATTATAAAAAAAATATTAATAGCTAATCTCGCTAATTTGTTTTGTGACAATTGCAAACTTTTCAAATTATTATTTGTAAATTTGTTGATGTTTTTTCTTATGTTAGGCCAGAAGAAAAGAAATACAGTTTGAAATTTATTTATTTAAATAATAATTAGATAAAATATTGATATATATATATATATATAACTGTAATTGATTCTCATTTTGAATCGGCAATAATGATTCTTTTATTATAATATTGATGTATAAAAATGTAATCTCAAAACTATTTTGAAAAACATTTAATAATAATTTTTCAGTTAGTTATTTATTCAATATATAAATTTAATCTGCAACTTTGCTCGATTTTATGAAATTCGTTTAAAACACCACACTGATGTCATTTGCATGTTGTTTTAATAACTTTTCACTTTCTATAAAAATTAGATTTTTATAGACATCAATATTGAATTTTTCAAATATTTTTTTAAGAAAAGAAATAATATAATTTGTTTTTACAATACTGTCAAACAATTTCAGAGATACTTTTCTTTGACTTATGTTGAAGATTATTTAGGATTTTCTTTTTTACTTTTTTTAAAAATTTTCTCAGATATTAAGTTCATACAAATTTCTGAATTATATTATTCATAATATAATTCAGAACAAGAGCTTAATTTAAATTAAGCTCTTGTTGTTAATCTCTATGTGTCTGACTTTATATTATTTTACATAAAAAAAATTAAATCCTTCATTTATTTTCTTTTTATGTTGTTTATATACTATTTGAATAAAAATCACATTTTAATGCAAGTTTAGTTTTTTAAACAAATATTTTTTACTTATCTTATATGTAATGAATTAATTCGGCACATTTTAAATAAATAGATTTTGAAGTTTTTTAAAGCAATCCTATTTTTTGAAATCTATTAATATTTATACACTTATTTGTTTGTCATTTTGAAAAATGTGCATGTTTATTGTGTAATCAGTTGTCGATGAATATTGCATATTTTCTATAATCTTAAAATATGTATCACAAAATTAAGATCAGAAAAAGTGTATGAATTTTAAAAATATTAAATAGCTTACAAGAAATTTGTAACTAATTTTGATATAATGTCAAATATTATAATTGAATAATTTTCGGTTGTACATTCTCTATAGTTTTGAAATGTACGTTTAAAAATATATAATTTTGATAATTTTAATTGAAAAAAATCTTGTATTTAATAGATTAATATTTCTATATAATTCATTGGTTTCCAATTTATTATATTATAAGAAGTACAGAAAAAAATTAAAATGTGTCTATTAGTTTATATAATAAAATTATATTTAAAAACTCCTAAGATTTATAAGGAATATCGTGTTTATACAAAAGAAAAATTTAAAATCGACTTTTAAAGCGTGTATATCAATTTATATAATTTATATTTTTATAAAATCATTTTATTAATTGAAGATAATATTGAAAAGAATTCATACAATTTTAGTGGCTTGAAAAACTAATGATTTTTTTCGAATTACTAACATATATTTTTTTGTGAATTTAATTAACTTAATCTTATATTCTTCTTAAAAATTTCAATTATTGATTCTCAAATTTTTTTGTCCCTATAAATAATATAAATAACAATTTCAATCTTCATAAGAATCTTCTTAAAATGTTAATTTTTTCATTGATTCTTGCAAGTTTTTTTCTGTTTGTAACCATTGATTATTATGAACAGTTCTCATCATCCTTCATTCATTATCTTTCTAACAAAAAAAAAAAATATTGAATAAATTAAATATGTTTTTAGGAAAAATATTTTATTGTATAATAAATCTACAAGAAATTAAAATTCCTATATCACTTTCAAATATTAAAATGCTTATGCAATTCAAATTCATTTATATTTTTTTGAATTAAACTTTTTTTATAATACTGTGAAACTTGTTTTACTTTTCGATTTTAATTTAGAAATTAAATATTGAAAATTGATTAATAATTCTTAATCAAGTTCTTTTATCTCAGCTCAGGAAAAATATTTTGTTATATTTTAGTATCTTTTGAAAATACAATATTCATTTTCATCGAATTATTCTTCGTTGTTATAATGCAAAATTGAGGTAATAATTAATTTTTTTTATATGAATTATTTCAGTACAAGTTAAAGTCAACTTCAAAAAGTTATTTATATTTTATTCTGTATTTTTCGATAGAAAATATTAAAAATTAATTGTATTATTTACAAATTAAAGTTTATTCTGTTATTTCTTGGAAGGAAAATTAAAAAATTTTCAGTTCAGTTTTAATTTAACATTTACTTATTCCTTTTCGTTTTGGTGTTTATTTTTTTCTTGTATTTTCTGAAAATTGCTAAATAGAAAAATTTTCGTAAATACAAACATTTTATAAAAAGCATATTTTAAAAGGTTATTTTTTTAAATTATATTTTGTAAGAGTTTTTTTTTTTGAGAAATCTACTTTTTTGACTTTGTGTCAAAAAAATATTCTAGTATTGATTTTTTTATTTTTTTCTATTGTCTTAAAATTATTAATAACAAAATCATTATTAATAAAATTATTAATAATTATTAAAATTATCAACTATTTAAAAATTGTTAATTAGAAATACATTTTTGTACTCATTTATTAATAATTTCATAGTAATCTATAAAAAAATATTTTAATTTGTATATAGCTAATAACTTAGCTTCTAATAATCTTAATTTTTTTGTCTTCTGTTTTTAATTTTTAAATCGTTGAAAATTAAATTAAATGAAGAAGGGTGATCAAAATATAATATAAATATTAATTTATATATTTCATACACTTTCTTTTCAAATAGTTTTATTGTTGTGGAAGCTATTCTGTTTCTTTAAATAATATTAATTATTTAATGATATTTTTTTCTGAAATTCATTTAGTTATCACAAATAGTAATCTAGAGGATCACAAATAAAGGCTGTATGGTGTAAAACAGCAATGTAAAAATAAATATTGTCGAAACTTTTTCTTTATTTGAAGCGTATTTTTGCTACTAGCTTCACTTTTTTCTCTAACAAGTTGTTAAAAAAGTCAATAATAGTAATTATTAATATTTTTTGACTTGTAAGAAAATTCAGTTGATTTGTTTCAAATCAATTTCTTCATTTTATTTATATCTGAAAAAATTCATAACATTTCTTAATTGTAAAAAATATGATTTATTTGGGAAAGGATTATATAAAATTCCATTCGGTTTTTCAGTTGCATTTCATTAATATGGATAAGTGAAATCTATTTATTCTATATATTTTGTTGCTAGTTTCGTAAGAGCCAGTGCTCAAGTGTCAAATTGAATTGTAACGACACTTGATCTCTCAAGGTCTCTTGGTCTTGCCTCTATTAAAATGGAATTTTAGTGGATCAATTTTTTGGAGTTCCAAGTACAATTGTTTCATGATATGTGGCGGTTATCCCATCGCACCGATGGCAAAATCGGTCAACCGCCCGTGGCGATTAGAAAACGTCACCAAGGACGAGAATTAGAAAGTGTTGACATGCAAGGGAGAATCAAAGCCAGATGTTACAAAGACAGTGCCGGCCGATTCCCGTTAGAACCACTAAGAGAACAATCGGCTGAGCCGCTCGGGTAACATCTGGGATCTGCAACCCCGAAGACCACATACCGGTCAGGAATGTGAAAGCGACAAACTGACCGGTATAAAAGACTGCAAAACCGTGAATCTTCAGTCAGTGTCTTAGTCGCAAGACAAGACGCTGGTCTCGCCATCACCACCACCATAACAACAATAGACAACTCTGTAACCATTACTGTTCAACTACGTTAATTACGAATAAATATACTAGTCATTTGTAACTGAGTATTTTATTTCAACCGGAGATACCGAATCTCTAAAGATATTTGATTAGCAGAGCTCTAACTGACTACAAAGAATCTCTTACCACGGCTATTTTATCACGACCAGCAACGTCATAATATGACAATTGCTTGTATTTACTTGCACTTGACTAATTAATCGGTCTGTTTTTTTTTTCTGTTTCGCCACAGCGAATCCAGTTGGAATTCTCCACATGCCCACGCCTCAAACAAAAAGAGGCTTAGTTAATATAGCTTATTTTTTTTGTAAGAATGTCGAAATAATATTTGAAAAGAAATTAGGCATTTAGATATGTTCAACGGTCTTTAACAAGAAAATTGTTCTTATTGTGTAGTTCTCTATTTTTTTATAATTTCTTTTATACAATTCCGAAGCACTTATATATTTTGTTCTTATTGCTAAATATCAACTAATTAAAGAAATTTTTAGAAAAGAGGTATTTAACTCACCAGTTAAATATTTTTCATCCCATGTAAGAAATTAAGATTCAATTTCATCTCAAAATCCTAATAGTTAAAATATGTGTACTGCAAACGATCACTGGGTCATTAACCGTACATTTTGGTGAGTGGAAAAAGGGCCGAAACTTCCATAAATCAAAATAAATATTGTTTCGGTGGACTAAATTTGACGTGAAGAAGTTATTAGACGAATTTAGTGACTCGCTCGGCAGTCCTGTCATATTTTTGTCATCTCGCGTTTCCGTTAAGAGTTGAACCGGCTGCACATAATGTCATTTTCTGACATCCTCTAGTGATTCGGCGACAGTGGCTTGTGCTCTAGTTGCTTGACTGCACGCGGAACACTTTCATTTCATTTCATGTTTTATATCTGTCACCCGGGAACGGTTTCATTTCACGCCGACGACGAAAAAAACCACACACATACACATATCCACTACATGTATTTGAAAGAAGAGGACTCTTTTATCGTCTTCTTCAGTGTACGAGATGCGAGTGTGGATTTTTTTTCTTTTGAAATGCATACGGATGATTGTTTTTAAAAATATATTTTCTTACTTTTTTTTAGATTATTTCTCAAGTTTTCAACATCAGGTTACATCGGCATCAATAAAAAGTAGTATTTTTACATAAAACTGCTACTTTAAAGCGGTTACAACTTTTCAAATATTCAGAGATTCTAAATATTTCTTTATATTTTTTCCAACTGGAAACTTCTTAAAATGATCCAAATTTAGATCTGAGATAAACGTTATGTCGAATAATGTTTCAAAACATATTTTTTTTATCTTTTCTAATAATAAACATTTTTTTATATTGATCAAGTATATAATGTATTGTAAAATAAAAACAACCCTTAATCATATACTTTGTTCGATTATTTTTATATTGACAAAAGTTCTTGATCTTTTTTATTTATTGTGATTAAGAAAATTATTTAAAAAATTAAATTTCTAAAACAATGTTCTTTGGTTTTCTATTGTATTAAAAATATTAAATAAAAATCATTTTGTAATAATTTAAATATGTGTAAAAGAAATTTCTAAATTTCACAAAAAATATTTCTTGATTTTCTACTGTTATGAAGGCCGTAAATATTTTTATTAATTAAACCAGAGAGTATATATTAAAAAAATAATCATAAATAATTTAAACACGTATTTTTTACTAATTTTTTCAAAAAAAAGTTCACTGTTGGTCGTACGTTTCTATTGATTTTTGTAAGTGGAGAATAGAAAACTTTTTTTCTATTCTATAAATAAAATAAAAATAATCCTCAAATATATTTGTAATTATATATTTTTTCTGTATTTACAAAAAGTCTGTTAACTTATTTCAATAATAATAATAATTAAGAATTGTGATTCTTTCGATTTTACAACTTGTGTTGTTTAAAAATCTGTGACTACATCAAAATCACTCTTAAATAAATGTTTTTACTATTTTATACAGTTTTTCGTATTTTGAAAAATTAATTTGTTCTATTGGCATTCATTATTTTCCTCTAAAGTAACATTCTGACAAATTATTTTCTTGAAAAAGAATCATTAGTTATTTATTGTCTCTGTCTATTTAATGTCTTTTTTGTTTAAGCGTGGAGTTAGCAAATAATAAATTAAATAAAAACTAAACAAGTATTTTACTTCCTAAAAAATATTTATTTCCTGTTGGTTGTACATTTTTATGGAATGAATGTGGAGATGTAAAATATAAAAACGGATATTTTTGAGAATGGTTTTTTATTTTGAAAGTCTTCTTTATTAACTTTCAGTTGTTTCATTAATTTAGTAAAAAAATTGAAATCATTCATTTAATAATCTTTAAAATATATATATGTAATTTATATTTTCTATATTGCTAAAAAGTCTTAATTAACTTTTGCTTATTTCAATAACTACCGAAATTTATACTGACAATTTTTATTGTTTAAAATATATTTAGTGTAACGTTTTTTCTATATTATATGATTGATTCTTACGGGGGAGTTTTTTTTTTTAAAAAAACACTTTTTTAAAAAAAAAGAAATTACACCGTATATTTTAGAAAATTAATTTATAAAATTTTTAATATTGAAAGAAAATATGATTTTTTATCCATTTTATGTCCATAATGTGATTTTTCTATAAATATTTTGAATTATTCTTTTTTTATAATTTTTAATATGATTAAAGTGCTACTGAATTCATTAAAATAATAGTTTTATTCATTAAAATAATAGTTTTGCTTGAAAAATAATTTTACTAAAGATTTTCATCTGATAATGTGTTAAGAAAAGATGTAAAGAAATGCATCTGATATCTATTTGTATTTTATATTATCACTTTCATGAAAAAAAGATGACGATGTTGAATTACGCCAACATTTTAATCCATTTTTTTTAGATAATTTTGTTGTTTTAGATTTTCCATTTTGACTTGTTTGGAATTCTTTTTCCTAAATATAATTTTACTCGTCATTTCAACAATTAAACAAAATGCTGAGAATATTTATTTGAATTTGATCGAATTATATCGAATATCCCATTTGCATTTTTTTATTATTATCTTTTTTTGATGCAATTTACTACACCACCTTTCGAACTATCGATTTTTAATTTTTATATACTAAACAATATTTATTAAAATAATACTAATTACAACAATCAGAAAAGCAGTTCAACATAAAAACCACTAATAAGATTTGTTTTTAATTATTTATTCGATAATTACAAAAAAATATTAAAACTGTTGAGTAAGCATATTTTGAATTTCATCTAATTTATCTATTTGTAGTTTTTTTATTATTTGTAAAGTCTATTACTGATTTTTTAAATCGCATTTTCACGAATAAAAGACGACGCAGCAGTTTGTCATTACTGCCACTTTTTATCCATTCCTCTAGATAATTTGAACATCGCATAACACAATTGTTTGCTATACAATACTTTTATAATTAATTAAAACTTAATTTCTGTTCATTCTAGTTATGGTAATTTGTGAATCTTTTTGATTATTAATTATGAAAACGTTTTTATATGAAAAAGTGTTTTTTGAATTTCATTAATTTTCTCATTTCCTTACTACTTTACTTATTTTTTATTCGTGTTTTCACAAATGAAAACAAACGTGAAAAATTATTACTACCACCATTTTTAAGTTATTTTGTTCGTCTGTTAAATTCGTTTTTTTATAAATAAAAGACAACGTTGCAGTTTGTTGCTATTACCATTTTTTTCATCCATTGTTCTAAATAATTTACCGATTGATTTTCCATTATAAAATACTTAATGAATTAAATTTATAAAATTCAAATTTTATTAAATTTAGCTATTTTTCCAGATAATCAAATTAAATACTTTTTGATTTTTACTTATTTTCAGTTTTTATAATTAAATTTGTTTTTGGATATTTATTTTTATTATACAAACTTTAATGTAAAAAGGTGTAAAGAAATTTATTTCTTTGGATTTCATCTAATTTTGTTTTTATATAATTACCATTTTCATTAATGAAAAAACAGACGTGGCAAGTTACTACCATCATTTTTAAGCCAATTTTCTACAATCACGTTGTTCTGAAATTTTTATTCAGTTGTAATTTTTTGTAATAAATATTAAATGAAAAGTGTATTTTGAATTTCATCTAATTTATTTATTTAAATTTTCATTAAGACTAAGGTAGTTTATATTCAATTAAAAACCACTAATTATAGACTTGTTTGAAAGTATATTTGATTATATAATTATTTTTGATTTTAAAATATAAAATGTCCTCTGAATTTCAATTAATTTGTATTTTTTTTTTTTAAAAAAAAAACAAATCAATAATAATGAAATTCTGAATGTTAATGGACATTTCATTGATTTATTTCATATATATTTTGGCCATGAAATAATTTTTTAGATAGATGAATTTGTATAAAAAACATTAGTGTATAATTTTAGTTTTATACACCTTTCACATCATTTAACGATCTATTGAATAATGTTTATCTTGTAACGAAATGAAAAATAGAACAATAAAAATCTTATTTTAAAATTTTTTTCCAATTTTAAATTATCATTAATTTTTTTTCAATTATTCAGTTGAGTGATTGAACCATTTTATATTTTTCAATTGATAAAAAATAGAAACATTTTTTTAAATAATTAATGACGTTAGGCTGCTTTTTCCTATTTTATTGTTGAATAGTTTATTAATTTTCATTGAATTGAATTCCAACATCATTATTTAATAAATTTTATTTTAATCGCATAATCCTTTTTTTATTTGGATTTTTATAACGTTTTTAAAACGTATGTAAGCTGAGTCTGTATACTTTTATAACTTTTATTTTTGAATGATTATTTGTTCATACCGATTACTTTTTTAACTGTTTGATCACAAAAATGTATGTTCTAAAAAAGGACCTTCGATAACTGATTCTTCTTAATTTTACTCATCAATTATTTGTGAAATAAAAAGATTTATTATGAATTTCATAAATGTGTTGGGCAATTTTGGCTGCGTTTTCTTTAAAACTCAGGATCTACCTTGTCCTCTTTCTTTTGATAATCTTGTTGGGTCGAATTTCCATTCTAGTGTGTTTAAAATATATATCAAACAGTGATCACCAACTATTTTTTTTCTATTATACAAAATCATAAATATATTCAAATATTTCTCTGCTCAGTTTTAGATGTTACATGATTTGTTATTTTGTGATATTAGATGTTTTTGAATAAAATAATTTATGTAAAATATTTTTCAAATAGATTTCCTTTCTAAAAAAATATTATTTTAATCATCAAAATAAATAATTGGATTTATACAAATAAATTCCAATAAAAAAATAATTTATGTAATATTTATAAACTAATATTTGTAAAATCCACTATATTATTTTGTCTGATATTTACTATAAATATCATTTTTTATATGTTTAAATCCCAGTTAAGAGAAAAAATATCAAAATTATTAAAAAGAAAATAAGTGTTAGTAAATTTATGTAAGTACAAATAAATACAAATGACTGTTTTTGTTTTATTCAAACATATTATTTTATCAATTTTTGAAATATTAATATAAGAAAAAAATATTTCTATCATAAAAAAGTGAAATTGGATATTAATAAAATTGAACTTATTATTTTCATGTATATTATTTTGCCCAATATTTCCATAATAATATTTCCATAATAATAGGTTACTTTTTTATTTTTAAATTTTAATCAAAAAAAATTGTATTTGTCAAAAAATAAATTGATAGTAAAATTCATACACACATTAAATACAAGAAAAAAAATATTAAAATCATTAGAAAAGATCAATTGGATTGAAATGAACATCATTAATAAAT
Source organism: Neoneuromus ignobilis (assembly GCA_029203775.1). Classification (NCBI taxonomy): domain Eukaryota; kingdom Metazoa; phylum Arthropoda; class Insecta; order Megaloptera; family Corydalidae; genus Neoneuromus; species Neoneuromus ignobilis. Next base: position 3,435,444 of record CP092090.1, on the reverse strand, counting down.
TTTAATATTAAATTGTGGTGATTTCATTGCATTTATTGATGTATATTACTTTTCAGAGAGTTTTTTTATTATAATTTATTTTTTATCACTCTAAAAATTGTGCACTAGTTTTTCCACATTAGAAGTAATTGTAGAATTACCGGTTACAATAATTAAAGAATTCTTTTCAAATAAATGGAAATATAGAAATAATAAATTGATATAAAATCTAAAAAAGTATTACTTCACTTTATTATGGATATTATTTCTCTTAAAAAGAATAAAAGTATAATGGCATTAATATTATATGAAATAAATATTTTTCTATTATTTATCAGCCTCTATTATATTTCATGACTGAATCAACTATTTTTGTTGTTTTATCAATTTGTTTCTGGTCAACAAATTGTAAGTGTCTTAGCATTTTATTTAATTCGAAAACTATTGTAAACATTAATAGTTATTAAATATTGATTATAATAATAAAATATATATAACCAAATCAGTAGCACGTTTTTTTGTATGGAAGAACAATACAGACAAAAACGTTGGATTGTTATCATTTTTCAAATTATTGCATGAGTAGATTTTGTGTCTAATTGAAAATGGTTGATCTGCATTTATGAAGAAAAAATGTTTAGATCAATTTGTTTTATTTTTCATGAAAATTGTTAGATATCACATTTTTAATTATAAAATATTTCTAGATCTAAAGTTATAATTTCGGCACAAAATGTTTTCTGTTGTGTTTTTTTTTTAAAAAAAGTACAAAATTATTTCTGTTGTGGAAAATCTTTTTAAAATATTTGAGTAAGTTTAAAATATTCGAATCAGCATTTCTTTTTTACAAAATATTTTCCAATCAAGAAATTCATTATAATATAATTGGTATTGGTATGTATTTTTGTGCAAAGTTGTTTAAATTTAATAATTTTTTTAATGCTGCGAATAAATATATTCAATTTTGATTGTGAACTTGAGTCTTTAAAATACATTTTTACAGTATGTAACTGACATTTTTAAATATTTTTCAAAGAATTTTCATCGACTCAAACTCCATGTAAAAGACGTTTTTTCAAAGTTAAACTGGGCTTTGGTGTCTTAACTGGAGATTTATTTAGTAAAAGACATTCTTAGTTTGTTGAAATTAGTATATAGAACTGAATTTTCATATCAGGTTTGTAATTCCATGAAGAAATGGACTTTGTTTTATTCTTGTTTGTACCATTGACAAATTGTTATTCCTGTCTTTTTTATGGGCCGAAGAATTCATTTCTCTTTTCTGTGAACCTTACCAATTTGACTCAAATGTTGTAATAATTTCTCGATTGTCAATTTTAAAGTCTCAAAAGATTTTCAAGTCTCATTATCAAAATTCACCTGGATTTCCATTTTGAGATGTATCTAAAATTGATGTTATCTTCTGTCTTTTTTTTGAACAGAGAGTGACATTTACTTCTAGTAAATCATTAATTTTTTATTTGTAACTATTGTATTCAATCCATAGTGAAAGTTCAACACCATACAGTTGTGTGTTCCTCTGAAGAAGAAAATGTTAAAATTCTGCTATTTTGTCAGATTTTTATTACTTATAAAAATCCGTAATGATTATTGTATTTTTTTGCAATCAATATTTATTGATAAGGATAACAGGGAGGTTTTTTTTGTTAATCTTCTCCATATATCTGTGGCGGTTACACATAACGTCTGCGAGAGCAATCACTCGCACACAATAATTACTGAGAAAATTATGTATAAAAGGAGCGCTTGACTGTGCATCACCAGTCAGTAATTCACTCGACTCATTTGGCTATACAACTAGTATCACTAGTAGTCGAATTAAAACTCGGTAGACTTGCCATTTTCATCTTTTTTATATTTTGTTATTTTATATGTTATTGTGATATTTTTATTGTTGTTGAAATAAATATTGTTTGTTATATCGACTTTGATATTTTATTTCACCATTAAACGGAGACCCAAGTCTCCACATATCTATTTAATATTTTTATCTATTTATTTATACTTTTAGAAACAATCTTACAAATTGTTTGTTTTAGAACATCGACTAGAAATTAATGCAAATTCTAATAAAATAAATTTAATAATGAAAATTAGTAAAAATATAATTTGTTAAGAAGAGTTGATATGAGTTTTCTATTTGAACGTTTCAGAAATGTTTGAATAATTATTATAAATTAAATTATTTAAAAAAATTAGAAAATGCATAAATATAAATTATAATGATTTTTTATATTCATTTTCTGTATTTTCTAAAGAACTAAAATAATTATCTGTAAAGTTAATTCCTGTAATGAATGATTAAAAAATTAAACTATTCTTTTTATGCTATATAATTCAAATATGTATGTAACATAATTTATTTATAACGGGTTTTTTTAAAAAAAAAATAAATTTATTTCATAAAAAATCTGTAAAGATACATTCATTTTAAAATTTTGTTGTATTTTTCGGGTTGAAAAATTTATCTTCATTTTCTATATTCATTATCTTTATTCTTCATTGTATTTACAATTATCCTTTGGATTAATAAAAAAGAAATTCAAAAATCTGAACGTCTTTCAGTTTGTTTTTGGATAAAAAGTAAATTTCTAAATCAAGTATATTTTTAAAGTAAAAAAAAATTATATAAAAAACTTTTATAACTACAATGATTTTGTTTTATAAAAAGATTACTTATTTCTTTTTAATTAACTATTTTTATTTAATTATGAAATAACTACAAATGAATTGCCTGTTTAAAAACCGTGCTGGAATTTTATAATTTTTTTTATCCTGAATATAATTAATTCATATAATTCTATGATTGGTTTATATAAAAAAAATTGTATTGTAATAATTCTATTTGATTAAAAGATGTTTACATTTAATTGGCTGTTTTAATCACAAAAAGACATCATAAACAAATTTTTGATTAAAAAAGATCAAGTGAATTTAGTATTCAAGATTTATTATTGAACGAGATAAGATATTTTTTATATTCTGACATTTTCTGACGAAATAAAAAAAATCCACATAGATGCATGACTGATTTTGAGAATGACAAATATTTCAAATTAAATAACCAAAAATGTACTTTCTTCATGTCTGTAATATTTATTGTAGTATATGGTTTAAAATATTGAATTTTTTTTAAAAACAATCATGACTACAAATTTATTCCATATAAGTAATTAATAGAATGTAAATTGAAAAAATTAAGAATGTCAACTAATTTTACAACAAATTAATTATTTTAATAGCTTCATGTATGTGTGTTTAATTTGAAAAATATTTTTATATTAAAAACATTTTTTTTCAAGAAATACACCTTATTTAAAATATGATTAAATCTCTCATTTCATTTTCTTAATTATTGTTTGTTAATTTGAACCGAAATGCACAAAAGTATCAATCAACATTAAAATGTTTGCACTATGTGACTTATTTTTTCTCATTAATTTATTATTAAACTATAAAGGAAAAAAGTCGCGTTTTCATTTAAAGATACAAGTATCAATTATTAGTGTTGTAAAAGTTTTCCAAGTTGATGAAACCTTTTTATGTAATTTTAAAGTATTAATCGTGTTAAATCGGTATAATCAGTATAAGTTCTTCTTTTATTTCGAGTCTTCTATTTATATTTTCAATCTCTGGACAAAGAAATATTTCTAAAATACATGATTCTACTCCATTTATATTTTTAATTTCTATTTATTGGTTTAATTTCCGTTTATCGATTGAACTTTTAATAGTATTAAACTTTTCGTCAAATTGCTAGTGTTTTCCATTACATTTCATCAGTATTGTTAAATTTTTATAAACAAATTTCATTGCATCAAAACCCAAAAAATCTATTTGATCGATTGTTTACAAAAACCCTTTTTAAATATAATTTTTGGCAATGAAAAATTGTATAAATCCATTTAAAACGTATTTTTTTTCAACTCGATTGTAATTTTACCTTATTTAAAAAAATGTTCAGTAAATTCTTTCCATATGTGTGTAAACTTTTCATACATTCTTTCGATATGAATTAGTAAAGGAAAGAAGGCAGATGTCAGTGTATTTTTAACAACTATTTCTTTCAAGCGGGTGAATTTTTTTGTGTAATTTTAAAATCAACGTACACTAAAAATGATTTGATTTATTTTTAAATATGTTTCATTGAATTATGAAGCCAAAAATAATGGTTTTATGTTCCAACATTTACAACATTGCAATAACACATGGGCAATCAGTTTGATTTTTTTATTAAACCACTTTTCAATTTTATTCACTGTTGATTTAAATAAATTCCATTTATTTTTTAATGAATCAAGAAAAATAGCAAGAAATATATATATAGTTTATATATAAAAATATGTATATAGTTCATCAAAAATTGTTTGTTTTTATTTAGGAATGAAACATTTTCTCAGTATTGTTTTATAAATCAAAAGATTGTATTGGTTCAATGATTACAAACATTTTTAATTAAACCTCTTTGTATGTATTATAATATCAGCATTTTTTTCAAGAAATCACAACTAATATTTGTTGATTTATCTACAAGCATAATCAGTTCTATTATATTTTTATTATTAAACTACTTGTTTATTATATATTCAGTGCGATTTATAATTTCTCATTGTTTTTTTAACAAATCGAGAAGCCCAAACTAACTGATGCGTCTCGATTTCACAACAGTAACAACACATGTGCCATCAATTCTTTATCAAATCCTCTTTTCTTTTTATTCAGTATGGTTTAACCTCACATAATCTGATTTGTATCATCAAAATGAAACATCCACTGCCCTGTACAACTATATGAGAAAAGTATTGAAATTATTGTGGAGTGCACTTTATATCGTTTTTGTCAATATACAACATGTGTGTGTGTGTTTGTGAAAGACATAGAAAGAATGTGCACAATGCTTTTTTCCTCCAATGTATGTATGCAGCAAAGACCGTATAAAACCATATAACGTCTCGGCCACTATACACCGATAATAAAAAAGCCAATCCCACTCTTACTACATAGGTACTACGAGTTGGTTTGTCGAACGTTGCTCCCTGGAGACCCCTTTCGATACACCGACCTCAACCCCTCGTATACACTCTCTCTCTCGCTCTCGCTTCATGTAACACTGGCACGACGTCGTCGTCATTTTCCACCCTCAACCCCATTTTACCACTACCTACCGCCAACTATTGTCGGAAAAACAGTTGAAACTCTGATACGGAATTTATACATTTGTATATAAATTCCATATAAATGGATGTCGACGGTGAGTGCGAGCCACTCGGAGTAACGATAAATGTTAATTAACATTTTGTGTTATCCTCGTGTCGATTCTTTTCCGATATCTCGACGCACGTTTGCGATTTCTTTGAAAAGTTACGAACGGTGTCACTATTTTTTCTACCCCTTTTTTGGTTAGAATAATTGATTAAATTTTAAAAAGGTTTTTTTCAAAAATAACCTCATAAAATAATAAATAGTTTCAATTAATCTAGATGTAAAAATTCCATACAACTACTTTAGGAGGGATGAAAGAATAAATATTTTTATTGGATTTGATAATCACATTCTTCATCCGTGTTGATATTAATTAATTTTGTGTCTTATGCTTGATAAATTTTCAAATTTAAAGACAAATCCTTCTTTTGTATACATTATTTTTAATTTCATATTTTAAACTATATCCTCAAGTATTAAAGAAACAGAACAGAAAATTACATTTTTGAGTTGAGGGTGAAATTGTAAAAAAAAGTTTAAACTTTTAATTATTAAAATTAATATTATTAAAAAATTAAAATTATTTTATTTAGATCGACCATTATATTGATAAATTTATTTTGATCTGATAACTAATTTATTAATTTTTATTAGAAATAGAAAATAATATTTTCAATTGATAAACTTGAATTGATTAATTTTTTTCATTATTCTGAATATTTCAATTTTTTATCCACAATTTAGTATATGAATTTTAATTAAAAAATGTAACTTCTAAATCATTTCTTGATTATAAAAATTTTACAATAAACAATTTACGGTGCTTTCACAAAAAAGTACTTTTTAATTTGTCTTTGAAAGACGGATATTCAATTCATTTGAAATATTATCTAAGAAGAATAATTCTAAATATTAAAATCGTTTTTGTTATGCATTAAAATGTATTCAATTTATATTAAATATTTTCTGAGAAATTTGTTTGAAATATTTTGTATTATTATTCAACATTATTCTTTTGCAATAAATAATTGTTAATTCATTCGAAAAATGTTCTGATAATTTCTAAAACTATCTTATTAAAAATAGTTTTTAATTTTTGTTACCAGCATTAATTTATTTGAATATTTGCTAATATTAAATAAAAAGAATTAAACTTCATATTTGTGTTTACAGATTCCAAAAATTCGTAACATCACAATATAAGGAGGTATGTTAATTTTTAAGTAAATCAATTTTTGTAAAACCTTAAGAGGACTATTTTAATTTCTATATTACGTTTTAATTAATAGATGTCCATAATCGAAATCTTTTATATATCCAAAAACAATTTTGTATAACTTTTCACGTGAAAAAATTATTGTAATTTCTTATTTAAATATGTTTTGAAATTGAATATGAATGTCATTTCTTCTTACTTCAAAAAAAATTCAAAATAAAAATATATTTATATGTTTCTTCGAAAAGTTTATTCAATTTTTGTAATAAAGCTAACATACTCTTTTTATAAAATTAGTGTTTTTTGTAATTTTTATGAATATCTCGAAATGATTCTCATATAATCAAATGTTATAAACTGAAAAAAAATTGAATCTTGAATTAAATATTTAAATTATTTATAAATATATATTTCCATTGTTAATATTTTCTAAAATGGTTTAATTATAAAACCAAAGTGTAAACAAAATAGGTTTTTTAAAAAACAACAATTTGTTTCAAAAAAAAACTTATAATTTCAGTTAGTTGCAAATACATATTTTTTGTAAAGTGCAAACTATTCATTTCTTGAGTTAATTATTTAATTCGGTTTTTATAAGATATATATTTTTATTATTTCATATAATTCATTAAATTAATATTTTACTGTTTTAAATGACATTTTACTATTTCCTTATCCAATTTTTGGATTATTTATTAATTGAATTTTTAATAAAAAAATTAAATTAAAAATAATTTGTATGAATATAAATTATTTAAAAAATTTCAAACCATATGAATTAACGGATCTATTTGTTTTTACTTAATTAAAAATATTGGTATTAAAAATTGGTTAGTTTTCAAATAAATATTTATTCACAATGAGAATCCAGAATATTTTTTTTAAATTGCACTATGGTATAAAATTATTCCTTTTGTCTAGTTGTTTCATCTCTGTTTCTTGTGTTGATTGCATTATTTTATACCATTTTTCATATCTCATTATTCTCGTCTGTCACTTAGTTGTTAATAATATTTCTTGTTTATCATTTGGTTATTATTAATACTTTATCAAGTTGTTTCCTTTGAATCAATGAATTCTTAAGTACAGATCATCATTATTCATTTCTAATATTATTTGTATTTTATTCCACTTAAAATATTTCAATATTTTGTTTGGCGCGATTTAATCGAATATTCTGTTGTTGAATTTAACGATTCCAATATTGTATTTAGAGAACACAACTAGAAAATGTTTGGTGATTCCATTTAGAAGAATCCATTATTCTGTTTGATGATTCTAATGTTTAGATTTTTTAAATTCTGTGAACAATCGCCTATTTCTGATTTATTGATTCCTTTTTTCTTTGTTTTATCTTAAACATACAATTAGCCACTCAATAATGAAACTCCTTTTTGACCAAACCCCATGTTATCTTAGCGTTCGCATTTCTAGCACTATTTCCTATTGAAATCATTATTATAAAAGTTTGCAGTCTTAAAAAATATATCAAGTATTTACTCTGGAATCTAATTTGTTGAATCAAATCTAATTTGTTGAAAAAGCGTCCTCTTTCCCTTATTAATAGTCCCATACATTTAAAAAACTATAATGTATTTACCCAAGGAAAATGAATAAAAGTCTTTTGAACTGAATTTACTGTCCAAAAAAAAAACATGTATATTTAATATGGATATTTTAGTTTATCTTGGTGAACATTTTGAACTATTTTTTGATTCAATGCTATACATGATAATTTATAACATTTTTATCTCTTTTGTCAATTTTTCCACGTTGTGTTATTTATTTATGTAAAAATAGTTGTTAGTAAATTTTCATAAAGTGTAATTCAAAAATAGAAAATTGAATAAAATGAGATTAAATGTATACTAATTTTGCCAGTTTTTAATTTCATTGGTTTATAATTTAACTTCATATATTTTTCAACGAATAATTATTTTTTCAAAAGTGTTTGTTGATGAAAATTCGTACAATTAATTTTAGATTTGTTATCACGTTTTATTATTACTGAATATTAACTTATCAGTATTAACAAAAAAAAAACAGTAAAGAATGTTTTTTTTTCAGTTCGATGTTATTAATAATCTTAGTTCTGAAATCTGAGACAATGGATTTTTTTAGCTTTAATTTCTGGTCAGTAAATACACTATTATGTTAAAAAAGATGATATAAAAATTTCACAACGTGAAAGTTATTCTTTTGCTACGTACAAAATATTCTTTAGAGAATTATGTCATTGTGAATGTTTTTATAACTAATGCTTAATAAGATTTCGAACCGAATCCTTTAAATTTATCTTTTGAATTTTGCAAATATTAATATTTGAAAATAATTGATATACTAAAATATTTAATATTCCTGATATAAAATTTAATGCAAATGTTAGATTGAAACATATTAAAACAATATTTGATTGAAAAGTTTTTTGAGATTTCAGTTCTTTATCTTCATTCAATGATTTTCTGTATTATTTTTTTCATTATTTATGAAGTATTGTATTTATTAATACATACAATTCTAGAAAAATATTTTTGGATGATGTCCTGTTTCGTATTTAAATATATTAAAAATTGTTCCCATCAACTTCAATTTATCCACGTCATTTCATTCATCTTGTAAACAACATCTCTACTTAAAACCAAACCAGAATACATTTTTTCTCTAAATTTCCGTTATTGCTTTTTCAAGTTTTGTCCGTAATAAATGTCATCTCAATCGAGAGATTTCAAACTTGAAGACGTTTTATATATATATTTAGCAGAGTAAAGAAAAAAAAACGTTCTTCATATAATTTTCGTTCCCCCTTATCTTATCTGACATGCTAGTTTGGCTTTTAAGTAAGTGGCATTTCTTCCAGGAAATGTTTATTTTTATCATCTATGATGTATGTGCAGCTATTTCCTTTAAAATTCTCTCTTCTTATTATATTGTGTGTACGGGGTTTTTTTCCAGCTTGGAACGTTTCGTTTTTAATCTCAATAAAAATAGAAAGATGTATCAAGAGGTTTTGGATTTTTGCTAAACGCGTTTTTCTTTATATCTTGATTATTAAATTTGGTTTTAAATGAATTTCATTAATCTCTTTTGTTATTTAAAATAATTTTGAAATATAAATTTTGAGATTTTTTTTTAATAACATTAATTAGATTTTAATGAAAAATTTTTTAATTTAAATTAAATTATTTCCGTGAATAAGAATTAATATCTTTTTATTATTTCAATGAAATTCATTAAACTTATGTTTTGATAACTTGACAATTATATTAATTTCATTTAAGGAATGAGTTTTCTTTTCAGCTTGTTGACTCGTTTGTCATCTAAATTTGACTAGTTGATTGATAAATGAAAATATTTGCGGATGAGATATTTTCTGTATGAAACAAAATTATATAACTAAATATTGTTCATTTGATGTTTTATTTGTAAATTTTATTGATATTTGTTGAGAATAATAATAAAAAACCCTTACAATTTGTGTATAGTGTGAAATCATTCTAAACGATTCTACCAATCGAAATACAAATTTCCATAAAGGTTCCTCTCTCACGTTTCTGAACAAAGTTACAAACTAATTAATGAAAACCATGTTACAAAGATTTCCTGATTGACCCATATTATAAATGAAAAACTTGTCGAACGGTCGATCGACCGGTCACCAACACACAACCCCATCATACAACCATCAGTACTCCTTAACTAACTACCCCGATGTATGTATGTTTGTACATTCGTCCGTTCTTCGTCGAAACTAATCGAACGTAGAATATAAATCTCAGTCAGTGACGTTCTCGAATAAAGTTCGATCTAACGGAAGACCCTGCTAGGTTTATTCTCACACACACAAACACACACACACATATATATATATGCAGTGTTTTATGTAGTATGAGGGAGGGTTGGTTTGGTTGCTAGCGTTTCGTAGCTGCAAACAAGAACAGCCATCATTAGGATAGTCGATATGGAATGAGGGTTGTTGGACGACGTTAACACTCATCCATCAGGGCGCCGCGACGCCACCTGGCGCGGCTACCGGACGCCGACGACGTGCCAGTACGATGGTGACCGACGAGTGAGTTTGTTGCACCCATTCCACCCCGACGACCGGTCGTTGTCTCCATCATACACACACCCATTTATGTTATAGTAACGTCGCGCTCGCGCAAGATGCTGCCTGTTGCCATCCCCTATTATATATATATATATATATATATATATATATATATATATATATATATATATATATCACGAGTTCGTAAAGATTCGAACGAGCAACCCGACCCGTTTCTTTCTTTCGTGGAAACATAGTTAAGTATCAAAACAGTTTCTTTCACACGTTGTTCTTGAAAAGTTTTGATAGTCTGTTATGTATGTATGTACGTACATATACTGAACGTGTGTAATTTATGATATACATAAAAACTAGACTGGGGGTAGTTGGTAAAAAGAAATCGGCGAGATTTCGGTTATGTAGAAATTCGGCTTCAACTTCGACTATACATTTTTTCCGTACGTGCGGAATTTTATGTAGCGCCAAGTTTTTCTTGTATAAAGTTATGCACTGAAACAAGAAATCTGAAGTCTTGTTAATTTTTTGTTTATTAAAAAATAATAAATAAAAGTATTTTGTCGAACTGAATTTTTTATTTATTTCATTTTTCACTTCAGTAATCTGCAAATCAAAATATGAAATTTGAAATCTTAAATTTATTTTTTACAAGAAAAATGTATATCAACCCACTGTTGGGAGAAAGTTTCAAGAAAGTTCATTCTTTTCAATATTTTTCTACTGTTTCTTGTATGCGACTAATCTCACCTCCATTATACAAATGGATAAAAAATAAATAAGATTTCTTTTTGAATCTCTTTTTTTCTCTTATAATCGCTATTCCATAAATATTTTTGTTCATCCTCATACTACATAACCTGTAAATGCTCATTTCATCAATCAACTACCCTTATCCATTTACAGGTTTTTTGATCACGTTTAGAAATTCCTAACATTATTCTTGTTAAGATGTGGAGTTTTTTTTTAATTTTTTCATTCACTTGTAAGTACGAGCAGATAATGCATATTAGTTAAACTAATATTTTTCATTACATTATTAATTTTTCCAAATGCTGCCTATGGTTTTCAATCTACATAACTTTTGGTCATAAGTCACCATCAGGTTGAATAATTTTTCCCAGATATTTTATTTCAACTACTTATTCCAAGAATTTGGCTCTCTAACTATATATTTTGTTCTTCTACAAATCTATTAAACATGGTTTTTAGTTTTTTCCATATTTATTTTCAATTATTATCTTTTTCTCTGAAAAGGATCATTTTTCATTTATAAGTAAAATTATTATTAAATGTTCTCAGTTCATTTTTTGTGCCTTTCACTAGATGTTTGAGTACAGAGTACATTAAAAAATTTAGACGGCAAACTTGTTATTTTTGATCCATTTCTAATTTTTCATGAAAGGTCTTTCTAATTCGCATCAACTTGCTGTGTTTTTACATATCCTTTCTAATAATTCCAAATTAAATATTTCTTTTCATTTGTTCTCTTCATCAGAATTTCCAGTATAATTTCTTTAAAATGATTGTTTAAAAAAATAATATTTTTTTAAACGCAATATCGGAATTACATTTGTTATTTTGAATTGTTCTTGAATTTTTGCCTACAGTTGATTTCGACTGTGTTTTTATAATTATCCAAAATTGATTTATATAATGATTTTGTAAATCAATGCCTGAATTACTTTTGAACTGATAAACTTTTTCATAAAATTATTCATTATAATTAATTACTACTGTTTAATATTTTTTTAGAATTAAATTTAAAAAAAGTCTTTTTTGAATGCAACATTGGATTTACTTTAGCTCTAATTTTCAAATGAATGAATTTTCTGTAATTATTTTTCAAAAAATTGTATTGATAATTGATTTCGACTGTGCTTTTACAATTTTTTAAAATTTGATCATAAAACAGTTTTGTTAAATTAATACCAAAATTATTTTTTAACGACTATATTAAAATTATAAATACTGAATAATAACTTTTCAAATAAAACTTTATTGTTCTTACTGCTTGAACTAATTAATTTTTGAATCAATTATTATTTAGAATTGATTTTAAACAAATTTGTTTGTAAAATAATTTTTCTAAGCAATACTGGAATTCATTGTTTAATTATAAATATTATTTAGAATAATGAGTTCGATTGTATTTTCACGATATTCTAAAATGAAATTATAAAATTATTTTTGAAAGCAAAACCGAAATTACATTTACAATATTGAAACTAATTCCAATTTAAAAAATATTTATTTTTTATCATTTATTGCTTTTATAATTTTACAAAAAACATTTATATTATTCTCTATGTACTGATAATATTTTCTATTGATTATATCTCGATTTTAGTTTCGATTAATTTTGAAAAGATTTTCAATCGCCAACTTTTAAAATATTTACATTTATATTTTGAGTTAAAATGGGAATATATTCGTTTTCAATTAAGACATTAAATATATATATTTTTAATATATATTTTTATAACTTTAAATATATATTTTTTAATTCTTTATATTTAAAACATATTTCGGATAAAAAATTCTCTTTTATCAATATTTTCTATTAACGACATGTAAAATATTCATATTTATTTTTATAAGCATGGTTAGACGTTGCTATATGATTTTATAATTTCATGTGATGTTTTAAACCTTAAATCTGTGGTAAAATTATTTGTTATTATTTATATTATCGATTGACGTATGATATTTGAAAAGATTTTTTAACTGTATAACGTCATTTTGTTTGATTCATTTGATAATCGAAATGAAAATATTTTTTTTCATTATTGGATCTTTAGATTTCAAATTATTTTCTGAAAATTTCTGTAAAATTTTACACGAGAGTTTTAATCGTTACAACGCCATATTGTTTTATTCATTTTTATAAGAGAAAAGAAAATGGTTCTCCTTTCTGTGTAATTTATATTATAAAGAACATTGGTTCTTTTTTGTGATTTCGTTTGAAATTGTTAAAATTTCAAACTTTTCATACTACAAGATAAGTCGTTTATCCTTCTAGTAATTATTTACTTGATAGGATTGATTTTAATTTTCAATATTATAATTATTTCGACAAATTTCTAACTGATTACAATTACACACTATTTATTTTGTTTAGTAAAAGAAGAATCATTTCTGTTTATAATTTTTGGTATTCAATGAAAGAATAATTGTTCTCTAATAAAATTTCCTTTTCTTCTGGTTATAGTAACGTGTTATGTTAATCGTTTGTTTTAAAATTATCAATCATCGTGTGAAATGGATTTTTTAATTTTTACAGCTTGGTGGACGTTGCTATTTGCTTGTGATTTTGATATTTTATGTTGAAATCTCATATCACTTGTTGAAATTATTTTCGATTTCTGTACAATTTTTCAAACGTTTTTTAATTGTGCGATACCATATTTTTTATTTATTTTGTAGCAAAGACGATCATTTGTTTGGAAAAAATTTAAAACGCCGCTAATTAGTTACGATTTTATTTCATGTTTTAATTTTTTATATTGCAAGATTGATTTTTATTCCCTCTAGTTAGGATTGATTTTAATTTCTATTATTAATTCAATAAATTTCTAAATTAATAACACGCTATTTATTTTGTGTTGTGAAAGCACAAATCATTCCTGTTTATAATTTATGGTATAAATTACAAGAATTTATATATTTGTGAATCTTTAAACTCCAAATCGTCCTCTGATAAAATTTTATTTTCTTCTCATTGATTTTGAAATGGTTTTCAATAATTTGTGAGACATTTATATTTTACATGGATTACATTTATTTTTACATGGATTTAAATTTATATTTTGCATGGAGAGACGTTCCATATCTCTTTTTATTTGTTTGATGTTGTATATTAGAATCACAAGATTCAATAATATTGTCTAATCTAATTTTACTTTTGTTCTATTATATGAATATTAATTGTAGATTTTAGAGTTATCAATGTGTGAAATATTTTTATATATTTATTTTGTAACTTGAAAGGTCTTACTTCCTAATTAAAACTTAATATAAAATCATTCCCCTAATAAAATTTATTTTCTAATAATAATTGTATTTTTGGATTTCAGTGTCAATTTTTTTAAGATATTACCAAACTGTCACTATATGTGTACTGTTTATTTTAAAATAGGAAAAAAGGCTTTTTTTGTCTTCGATTTCAGTAAAGAATAGTTATTTATAAATTTATTCCTAACAACTAACAATAGAAAAAATTAAATATGTGGATCATTCATGAAAACTTGAATTGCTAAATAATTGAAATTTGGAAAAAATCTTTTTTAATAAAAAAATATATCTACATATATATTATCATGAATGAATATAACAATTACAAAACTAATTCATACAATATTCTAAATTACTTAACTATCTATTTTTTAAAAAATAAGTACTTGTCTAGCATTTTTTTTTAGTATTTAAATGTGAATCGTCATTCAATAATAATGCATCAGTACTTATCTAAAATACAAAATATATTTGTATATTTATACTAAAGAGTGGATTATTTTTGTTTTGTTATCCTTCACTCTCAGAACATTTACTTTTTAAAGCACATTTATATCATTCTGTAATTGTAATGGAGAGGGGACGATTCTTGTCTATAAGTTATGAAATGAAATGAATAACATGGTTTCAAAAATCGAAGAATTGTTAAATGAGTATGTAAAAAATTTTTTTTTAACTTTTTTCAGTTTCTCGATAAATATTTAAAATAATTAGGATTTTTAAAAAAATATTATAAAATATTTACACGTCTTGTATTATTATTATTGGTAATAATTTGAAATATTTATTTTATAATAAAAAGGAGATGATTCTTATCTATAGTTTGACATAGAATATAAACTATTTTTTCTATAATATCTAAGAATTGTTCACAATTAATGATTCTCAGTATGTGGATGTATGTTAGATTTTATTATCATTTTCTTTATGAATATTTAAATAATTAAAGATTTTAGAAAACTTTTTTGTATTAAAAAACATGTACATTATTTATCTTTGCTACACGTTGATATATTCATTTGGTATAAATGATTTGAATTTATTTTACAATGGAGATAGGAAAAGATGATTCTTGCCTGTAATTATGACATGGAATAGATTATTTTTTTAAAAATATTTAAAAACTGTCCATACTCATTAATATTGGAATGTGGAAAAAACTTGTATTGAATTTTCTGTTTCAATTCCTTTAAATATTTTAAATAATTAAGATTTAAAAAAAATGTTTTAATAAAAAATATGTGTTCATACTTATTTTCGTAATCTGTTGTTTTAAATGAAAAGAATGCATCGTTTCTATAATGTTTAGCATGAAATGGAAACTATTTATTAAAAATTGTCTATATTGATTTTTAGTATATGAAAAAAATCTGTATTGAATTTTCTGTTCAATTCCTTTATAAATATTTTAAAGAATTAATGTCATAATCACACGATTATTATTGTCATTATATATCATGTTTCTGTGAATGATCTAAAGTATTTATTTTATAACTAAGAGGGAATGATTCTTCTGCAGTTTAATGAAATTAAAACTATTTTTTTTAATAATATTCAAGTGTTGTCTACAATTAATTAATAATGACTTTCAATATGCGGAAGAAATGTATGTTAGATTTTCTTATCATTTTTGTGAATATATTAAATAATTGAGATTTGAAATGCTACAAACATTTGTTATTTTGACACATGTTTATATAGTGACTCGAATTTATTTTACGATGGAGAGGGGGATAATTTTTGCCAGTAATTTATAATATGGAATCAAGAGTATTCCATTAAAATATCCTAAAAATTGTTTATAATAAATGATTCTTCTCAGTATATAACAGAAATCTGTATTACATTCTCTTTTTATTTTCCCACAAATATTTTTAATAGTATTTTGAAATAATGTCCATTGTTTTCATCACGTTTTCATCTCTTACTATAGAGGGTTTAAAATATTTTTTGGCAATGGAAAAAGAGGAATGCATCTATCTATAATTTTTATATCATTGATTGAAGACCATTTTTTAAAAAAATCTCTAAAATTGTCCAATATGGAAATGATTCTTCTCAGTATGTGAGAGAAATATTAAATTTTCTTTTCAATTCGCTTACAAATATTTGAAAAATTGAGTTTTTGAAAAAAAATGTTGAAAGTATATCCATGTTAATTGTTATCCACTTTTATAACATAAATGCTTTCTATCTGTAATTTTATAAATATCAAATGGCAAAGATTTTTTTTAAAACCTAGTAATTATATCATCAATAGTGATTAAATATGCGATCCAAATCTAAAATAAACAAATATTTATATTTTATTTATTTATTATTTCATACAAGTGTTTGTAAGTAGTTGAACCTTACAATTTTTTGTAATAAAAAAATATTTAGAAATACCTTCAAAATATGTTTCTATAAACCAGCCATGTTGTTCTAGTTGAACTAAAGATTCCTGTTATTCGAAAGAATATTGGTGCATTTTTAAAAAAATACATAAATGTTTTTATTGATTTTTTTAAACAGTGTTAAAATTTTAAATTGATATTTATATTAATTATATTTTATTATTTTTTATGAACAATTTGATTCTTTTTTATATTTCAATTCAATCACAAATTTCTAAATATTCATTTCTGGTCTCTTGTATTATCGTGTAATTGTGATTCAATGAGAATTGATCTTGATTTATAACTTAAAAAAAATTAACTTTTCTCGTAATAATAAATTAAGACATACAACAGTTCCAATAGGAAGCAATTGTCACTTGGTCGTTCCTATTTTATAATCTTTATTGTTGTTAATTGTGTTAGTTGTGGTGGTGTGAGTTGTGCTCGAAGAGTTCTCTTCAGGTGCATTTGATGAAGAAGAACGATTGCGGTCGAAGTAGCAGACATCATCCATACATCATAATTTGTTCTAAATAAAAAAAAGCCACACGCCGTTGGCCACCAACCGTCGTCCTTCCGTCCGTACGAGAAATAGCACGCACGTTTTTCTTATCATTGCTGCCCGGAACAACATTGTCGAAACGGCGATCCGAGAGAAATTAACTGACCGCCATAGATCACCGTAATGCGTAATATTTCATGTCGTACATCATACGTTCTGGATAGAGTGGGTCGAAGATCGGACCGGTGTCGTCGTCGTCGTCGTTTTCTTACCGAAAACCATTTAACTGGCCAAGAGGTAAGAAAACGGGAAAAAACCGTCCGCGCGCGCGCGCGTCTCCTCAACATTCCGCCGTCATCGACGCTAGACAAACAAGATTCGAACGAGTGACCTGTGCACAAATTAGTTGGCCGTAGGCATTATGTGCGAGATTGATAAACTCGTCGGTAGGTCGGTTCTTTGTCGACGGCGATGGTGGCGGCAGTCGCCGTCGAGCCTCTTTAGAATTCCGGTGAGATGTTTCGCTGATTTATTCTTGTAGTGAGTTTGATTTTCGAAAGTGGATTTAATTTGGAGATTTTCTTCCCTTTTCCATTGTTTCGTGTTGTTACGTCCTATACGAAAGTTTTGTTGTACGGACCTATTTTTTTTTCTTCCTCGAGGCGTTAGTTAAATCGAAGATGTTGTATGCGTGCGTGTGTATTGCATGCGTGAGAGAGGACATGATGGGATTTTCTTCTTGTCTACTTTTACGAAATTTCCCAATTGGAAAAAAATTGTTTCGATGTATTTGACTTGGCTTTGATTATAAACACCGATTTTACTCATTTACATCAATCAGTTATATAAATTGAAATGTATTAATTGATAAATTCGTTTATAAAATGGAAATATCTGTCATTTTTTTGAATTGATATTTTTTTGGAAGAAAAATCACAATTAATGTATGAAATATGTAAATATTTTTTTTCTCTACTTTTTTGAGAAAAACGACACTTTTCTGTACTGGTGTTTTTATTTTTCTAGTCAGAAATTAATTCTTACTTTTCGTATTATGAATTTTTTTAAAATTTGATTATATAGTCATCCAAATGTGATGCGTAGATTTGTGTTTTATTAAAAAGAAACCATACATATGTTTTTTTTTGAATAAAAAATATAGGCGAATAGAATACATTTTTTTAAAAATATGTATCATATTTGGCCATTTATGAATTTTGTCACTAATAGAATGAAAAAGTAATTTCAAATTCAACCGTTTGTTTATAAATAATTTGAATTTTTTAAGAAATTTATTAGTTTATTAATTAATAGAATTAAAAATTATTTCAAGCTTACCCATTATTGATATTAATTATTTTTTCGAATTATTTGACGTTTTAAAAAAATCCTAAATGTCCATAAATATTTTTTTTATTTAAAATTCACTGATAATATTTATTGTTCATAAAATCAAATAATTTTTAATAAAAAAATATTAAATCAATTATTATTAAAATATACAATTTATAATGAAATATTTTTGTGTATAAAATACATAAATATTTTTTACATTCAATTTTTTCTATACAGAACTTCATTGTCTAATTATGAAATTAATCTGTATTTTTTCAGTGTAATTATTTTATCTTAGAGTATTACATTTTTAAAAAGAAAATATTAAATAAATATATCTTATTGACTGTTTATTATTTAATAAAATCAAAAGTTGTTATAAGTTAACCCACTGATAATTTATAAATTATTCAATATTTTTGATAAATATTTTGTTTTGTTCCAATTGACACGATGTTTTAATCTCGTGGAACTTATTGGATATTAATGAACTATAATTTTTATTTGTAAAATTATTCAGTGCTGTTTATTATATGTTTTTTATATCTTATTGTTATTTACACTGTTGTAATATCCGGCTCGAAGGACCAAAAAAACAAAAATTCATTGATTTTGTATTTATTATTGAAAAAATCAACAATAAACTTGTAATAAAACATATTTAAATTAATAATTATTAAAATATACAATTTATAATAAATTAATTTTGATGTATAAAATACATACTTTTTTCACAACTTCTTATTAAGAAGAGAATTTTGTTGTGTTTTTTATAAAATTGATCTGTATTTTTTCAATATAATTTCATCATTGACATGAACTTGTCAAAACATTTTAATATAAACAAAATCAAAAATAGGTCTTGAATTTACCTATTTCTTTATGCTAAATAATAACTATAATTTATTAATATTTTTAAAAAAAAAACATTTTTCAAGTATAAAATAAGATATTCATTCAAAGCTAATAGGAATAAAAAAGTTCTCAAATTTACCTATTTCTTTATACTAATTTAATGAATAAGATTTTAAGTATTGTAATAAAATGATTTATTATTAGATTTAAAAAATCAAATGTACCCATTCTTTATAGTGAATAATAATGGATTCATTAAACGTTTTTTAAGAAGATATATTTTTTTTAATTTGAATAAAATATTCGATACTACTTTGAATTACTTAAGTGTTCAGATATCAAAATTAGCAATTTTCTGATTGAATAGTTCTCAAGTATTTAATTAGTTTATTGGTTAAAACATTTTTTCATCATAAATTATAAGAATTTCTTGAATTTTAAAATTTCTGTCATTTTAAAATAACTGAAAAAATGATATTTCTCATCACTAAGTTATTAAATAAGTTACTAACATCTTGAATTTGATACAGCATTGAATAAAATAGTATAATTCATTACTAATTCAAATAAAAAAGGTTTCAAATTTACCCATTTCTTTATACTAAATAATAGATTGTTAAACATTTTTTTAAAAATATGTTAATTTTGTTTTAATTTGATTAATCATATTGTTTTTTAATTAAAGTATATAATTAATTTATTTGATTAAAATATGTTTTCATTTAAATTAATAATTTCTCCATTTACTTCCTCGTACTAAATAATAACAAATTATTAAACATTTTTTAAATATTGTTAATTTGGTTGACATAAATAATTAATTTGATTAAAATAATTAAATATTCAATATAAATTCAAACTTGAATACTTTTTGTCGAAAATCATCATTTTTCTGATGAAATATCTTCAGGCATACAATAATTTATTAGTTAAAAGTATGTTTTTATCCTAATTTCTTAATTTACTCATTTACTTACATTGGTAAATTGAATGAAAAAAGTTATCAAATTTACCCATTCTTGTATACTAAATAATTACATTTTATTAAATAAGTTTTTTTAAAATATATATATACTTTTTCAGTTCATCGAAATATTTTTGACTTTTTTTTAAAAAAATACTTATTTGATTTAAAATAATACTTTTTATATAATCCAGCATTTTTTTAAACAAAAATCATCAAAAGATAACCAATTTATTGGTTAAACTATTTCATCACAATCAGTTTTTGTTGTATTCATAATGTATGAATAAAAAATTTTTACGATTATTTACATAAATGATATAAACATTTGGAATGCTTAAAATTTCACACTTAATAATAAAAGTTATTTATTTTCTTGATATCAAAAATACTTCCATAATTTAAAAAAAGGTTTCTACATGTAAAATATTTTTTATACTTAAAAATTAGTATGCACAAAAATTATATACTGTAAAAATATAATGATTTTGTGTCTCTCTTAACTTGGAAACTATTTTTATATATTTTTTTCGATTTTCTTTGATTATTTCAAGATTCTGAAATTATGAAAATAATTTTGATTAAAATAATTTCGAATTTTTTTACAATTTTCCTTCTTATTAAAAATTATGGAATATAATTGTTCGTTTTTAAGATCATGGAACATAATAATTGTTCTTTCAAATAAAATAAATATTGATTTATTTCTATCCTAACTTGAAAACTCTTGATGTACATATCAAAAAATATTTTTTTAATTTCTATAATTATTCTAAAACCATGAAATATATAATATTTCAAAATATATTTATTTCGATTCTAATATTTCAAAAAAATACATTTTAAAGTCTTCTAATTGTTTTGGAATTGTTAAGTGTAATAGGCGTTTTCCAAAATAAAATAAATATTGATTATGATTCTGAATTGATTATAAAATTCTTGATATTTTTTTAAAAAAAAAATCATTTTTCTTTTAATTCTAATTTATGATTATGGTAAATAATTCGTCCTTTTTCAAATTAAAATTAATATTGGTTGTTTCTGCGCTAATTTGGAAACTTCTAATATCCTAAAAAAATCATTTTTATAATCGATCTAAAATTATGAAATATTTTTTCAAATCAAGTAATCATCTAAATATTTAGCTTGATTCTTTCATAACTTAGCAACATTTCTAATGTTTTTAAATTGTTAATATTGACGTTGTTTCTCTCTTTGATTTTCCTACGTTATTTGAATATCATGAAAAATGATCAAACAATTTTTCCCTTCAACCCAAAATAAATTAATTAAATTCTCCTAATGTTCGAATGTCAAAGTTGAATCCCGTCCATTGTTTTCGAATACAGAGTCGTATTAATTACTCTCTGATACTACTTCCACGTCTTCCAAACTAAAATATATAATATATATCAACGTCTATCTCTAGAGCCGTATTTATTTATATAAATCACGTCCGGCCGGATTGTTGTTTATCACAAATTCAGTGTATTTCGTTAATCAAAAAACCGATAAAAGAAGTATCCCGTCATCCGTAAAAGAAACGAAATATATGTGACCGACGGAGCTGCTGCTCGCACAACAAACATCATAACCTAACGTGGATTAGTTAATGGATCACTGTGCTCCCATGCGACCGAGTGTAGTCACATCAATATAGACTGAAACTCTGCTACCACCGCAACGACGGCGGCAGCAACGACGCACGAAAACGATATATAGATCGGCGACAACGTACGACACGTCGAGGCAGCAGCCAGCCAACCAACCAACTAACCTACCCGGTGGTGGTGGTTATATAGTATTCCACTACCACACTATCTTGTGCCGCTACGGACCCGTAGTAGATCTATGCTCGCGGCCCCAGTGCGCTCAGCTTTAATGAAGATTAACTTTTCACCGAACGCCAGTCTAATTAGAAAGAGTAAGCCGTGTTGCTGCTGCTACTGCCACTAACTGCCACCAGTAGTAGTAGTAGTGTTGCGAACGAACGTACGTACGACGGTGGTGGTGATGGTGGTGGTTGTGTGTGGTAGGTTTTCTTGGCGCAACGACGTTCGACTTTTCGATAGCTCTGGACATAAACACTAGCATGTATGTTCGTATTAAGATTTCACTCCAGAGTGCATCTTTTTCTATTCTTCAGTTTTTGGTATTTTGCAAAAAAAAAAAAACAACTAATATTTGATGTCACATTTTTTTATAGTAAAAAATACTCTAATACATCAAATAATCAATGAATAAAACATTTTTTTTCACAAATCCATACATTTGCCAAATTTTGTACGAAAAGGTTTCATTTTTTTAACGAAGATAAAATCGCCA
This sequence comes from Neoneuromus ignobilis, assembly GCA_029203775.1. Taxonomy (NCBI): domain Eukaryota; kingdom Metazoa; phylum Arthropoda; class Insecta; order Megaloptera; family Corydalidae; genus Neoneuromus; species Neoneuromus ignobilis. Next base: position 3,412,590 of record CP092090.1, on the reverse strand, counting down.
TTATTATCTACGATACTTTGCCATTTTATCTCTCCAAAATTCAATACTTTTCTTAAAAAAGGGTATGTGTACTAGTTTTATTTTAAATAATCGAAAGTACGATTTTTAAAGAAAACATATTTATTTTTATCAATCAATCCATCAGCCAACAACTGTGACTCGAGGAGTTCTTCTGTTTCATTACTAGAATTCGATGTTACTTCTAGCACATCTACTGGAGAATTGAAATTACCAAGTGTAATAAGTAACAAAGAAACCTCTAGGTGTCATTATCGCGATATTTTATCGACAATCAGAAATTGATTGTCGCGTTTATTATATAGGTTTAAATAATTCTTAACAGAATTATTTTGTCAAAAATTGACGCGTCGACAACGTATGCTGTTTCTGTGACCGGCCTTGAGGAAAGTTAGTTAGGTTATATTGTGTTTCATATAACTTAAAGCGTATGCCTAAAACTCGTAGATGAACAAATTCTTCAGGATAAAGCAAGTAACAAAACGAAGAAATGTAGTAGGGAGAGAAGCGGTAAATATACAGGATAAAAATTTAAATAGAAAATGATCAATGTTTTAAATAAATTAAATTTTTACAATTATTTCGTATTCACACATCGTATGCGGACAACGCGTCTCGATGATGTCTTTCGCGCTCTAGTAATAGTATGCGAAAGACGTCATCAAGACGTTGCTCACATACAATGTGTTAAGTAAGATTAATATTTATTTTCAAATTAAAACTTTTATAAAATTATTGAATTATGGAAATTTATTTGTTTTTATTTGGAATTTATTTGATTTCCATTGCTTCCTCCGGTGGTGACTGAGTAGGTATAAACGATACAATTGGTTTTTGATAAGTAAAATTTTTGTGCAATAGACTTTACCATCAATTTATTGGTACCATCAATCTTTACCATCAATCATATTTATCAATTTGTTGGATTTTTTCCACCAAGTAAATGCTTCAACAACCTGAATAGAAGTTACGACCGATAAATAGAGAAGATGAAATAATATTTCCCATTCCAGTTACTTGATTTTCTCTTGCATGATTCTTTCTGCATGTGATTTAATATTTTCATATTAACACAGGTCGTTTTTTATGAGAGCTTCTGCTATAATTTTTACCTGGCATAAATTCCACAAAATGCTTGAAAGACATTTTGACATTTAACAAGGTTTTGGTTTTTAAATTAAAGTTTGATTTGGTAAACAGCATTGCTTAATTCACTTTAAATTGGTATGTAAAATCCATTACTCTCCCCTTATTATAATCTTATGAAAAAATACCTCCTTGAATATTCAGACCAGTGGTGGCGAACCTATGACTTGCGGGTGAGATACTAACCCACGAAGGCTTTTTAAAGGACCCACGCGTTAATTTTTATAAACTTATTTTTTATATCATAAAAGAGAGAACAGACAATCGAAAATATTAAAAAATTAAAATATAAATATTTTCAAGTTTTTTTGTTCAAATTTTCGGTGTTTTCAAATTATTGATACCCTTTTTACCACCACCACCCCCTCCCTTCCAAGTGATGCCACTGACTTAGTGACCCACGGGCTAGTATTAAAAAAAATAATGATCAAAATTTGATCATTACTGATCAGACAGTTAATCTCCAGCAATTAATCACGAATTTATTCGCCAGATAATTAATTTGGGATAAAATGAATTATCTAAGAATTGTTTAAAATAATAGAGATGTGATTATGAAAAAATTTTTTAGTATAAACTTAACGGTGTTTTAATTATATAGGGTCATCCAAATGTAAAGGTGGTAGTATATATGTAAACATGTGTATAGTTCTTTTTGTTTTTTTAAATACACATTTAGGCGTCGCATTTGGATGACCTATATAATTTTAACCAAACTTTTAATTCCTGTTACGAAAGTAAATGATAAAAAATAAAAAATAAGCAAATGATCTTAATTCAAACAAATCATCTGTTTTTAAATCGATTTGTCGTTCCTAATTAAATGTCAAATAGAAATAAATGATCATAACGTCGATTTAATATTTTATAAAAGTCTACATACATATAGTTTTTATAAAAAAAAGTACAATAAACTACTTCGAACGATAGATAAATGTGTTAATTTCTCGCATCATCCTCGCTGATCTTATAATACATCCATTTAAAACCAATCACGTGTTTTTCATACAGCATCTGTCAGCTTAATAGAACGATAAAAAACGTACTATAATCGTTGTATGAAATCGCACATACGCTCTGAATTTTGATTTATGATAGAGTGTGCCAATCAGATTATATTCTTTCCGATGGCAGACAAAAGTACATAATGAGCTGTAAATTGTCTATAATAAAAACAGGTACGGTTTTTTTTTGTACTGACAACGTTTTTTTTCATACAAGTGTTCTGTGTCGTCGACATTGATTGCATTCGGCTGTCATCCGTTGTATAATTAGAAATTTTACGGAAATTTCAATAGGGTTTTTTCATCCCTCTGTGTTTGTAGAATTTATGTATGAACGTGTAATGAAATGTTATTAAGTTAGATTTTTTTATTTCACTGAAAATATATTTTTGAAATTAATTTTTAAAATTATTATCATGTGTGAATATATATATATATATAAGCAAGTCAAGTATTTGACATAAAAAATATTTCCTATAATTTTACTTTGTTTAATGCAACAATTTAAGCTTTTTTTATGCGTAATAGAAATTTACATTGAAATCAATTTAAATTTCTGTCATCCTTAAAAAAACATCTATATAAATGCTTCACTCTATTAATTCATCTATCAGTATTTATCTGTTACTATTCATGTCCGTCACGTCTCGTTGTTTATCTGACGCTTCTTATTATCGTCCACTGCTTATTACTCACGTATATCTTATTATTTGTCTCATATTCGTCTATTGATTGTTCGTTACTCCACCTCCTAACAAACATACTTCTCCAAATCATATTTATTTATATGCTATCTATCGATACCAAACACAATTGTTTCCCATGTGAAAGAGGGTAGAGGCAACCTTCCCGAAACAGTCTCCTATAAACTACCCCTAAGAAATAGTTATTGTATTTGGTTATAAAATCCTTATACATTTACATATATATATATATATATATATATATATATATATATATATATATATATCACATTTTTAATATTTTTTTAATTAGTAAAAATTATAATTTTTAAATAAATTGGATAATTAATTTTTTTTATTAATAAGACATTAATATTTTTGACATCAATATTTTTCTTGTATTAATTAATATTGAATTTTTACATTAATTTCTTAATTTTTTACATTTATGTTAATAATAATTGCTTCTAATATTATTAACCATAAGTTTTGATTTGAAAAGATAATTCAACACAGCATTTTTAGATACACAATTTTTAAATTTTTATTTCTGCATTATTTTTTTTTGCAAGAACCTTTTAGACTCCTACGTTTATATTCTTAAGATTTTTTAAAATACTAATTGTCAATTTTACATTAATAAGGTAATGCAAAGGTTTGATTAATCTCTCTCTCTCTCTCTCTCTCTCTCTCTATATATATATATATATATATATATACATATACGAGGGTCGTTTTATAAATATAGTAATAAAGTAAGAAAAATTAAATTGAAACATTTAAATAAACTAATTAAATAAATTAAAAAATAAATAAATTTACCATACTTATCAAACGATACTCGTATATGTATAATATATATATTTATACGTTTTAATTTTTATTTTTGAATTAGTTTTATTTTTTTTTTATTAACTTTAGATTTTCATATAAATTACATTTTTAAGATTTCTTTAAAAAATACTAACCCACAAAATTATAAAAAGAATATTGATCATAGGTAAATCAACGTTTTTTACTTTTTTGAATTTTTTAATAGCAGTTAAATTATATTTATATATATATATATATATATATATATATATATATATATAGAGAGAGAGAGAGAGAGAGAGAGAGAGAGAGAGGTTGGTCCAAATAATACTGAAGAAGACTTTGGACATATATTTACTTGGTTACTATCGTTTATTATTCTTGAATTTTTTTGTCTCATTTGTATTACCTTATATTTACAAAATTATACTATTGTTTAAAAAATGCAATCAGTCAGTTTAGTGTCTAATTCTATATACTAGAATAAAAATTACATAAAATGAACAAAACATAGATGATGATCACAATTTATGTTTGTGTGACGAAACCGAACGTATCCATGATACAAATCCCCCAAACACAACACATACTACCACCCCATCCAACAGACTAAATCGACCATCCATCCATCCACTACTCACCCTCCATCTTACCGATCCACCGCCTTTAACCAAACCCGTCGTCGTCGTCGTACGTACTTACATACAGCCGACTTGAACGTCGCGACGCGTCTCTTCCGATGCTCGTCAGAGGTCAGATCGATAAGAAATCCACGGCCGAGTGGGCAATGTGGCAGCTCATTTGTACCGGCAGTAGAAACGAACAGCAATGTTTCGTAGAAAATAGTACTACTACTATTTGTGACGTAGTGATTGAGGGTGTCTCGTCTTAGGGTGAAAGTGTCAGCGACAATCAGAGTGTCTTATGCGGCAGCAGCTGGACTAAGTTACAGATATCGGTTCTTTTTACATCCCCTTGCTTGTTCGTTCGCTCCTCGACCCTTAATTTGAAAAGTGTACTTTTTTTAAAGTATGGCAAATTCATTGAACGGACTCGGTTGTTTGATTTATGTACATTCGAAACGATCGATTTTCCGAACTCGGGTAGTAGTTTTTTTTCTCTCATTTGTAATTTGATTTGTTTGCAAGAAGGGGCAACGGAGTTATTTCGTTCATTCAGTAAGCACTGCTTGTACATAACACTAAACCAAAACTTCATACCTAATTCAAGTGTTTTAATAACTTTATCTCGAATTCTGGATTTTATATTGCACCGCAATAAAGTTATTTTATTATCTCCCTCCTGGACAATCTTCTTAATGTAACCCTTATGAATTTATTAAAAAGAACAACAGAGTTTCTCAAACAAAATTTTATCAGTAATATTTTTCGTTTTTTTTAAAAAAATATGTAAGGGTTGAAATTTGATTTTGGAATTTTAGTCAAAAATTGTAAGATTTTTTTATCTAATATATATATATATATATATATATATATATATATATATAATGTTTGTTATTTTATTTCTTTTATATATATATATATATATATATTTTATATATATATATATATATATGTCTTATATTATTTGTTAGATCTGAATTACCGATCTAATGATAGATGATGGTATATTATATATATATTAATATATTATTTGTTAGAGATGATAGATGATGGTATATTTATATATTAATTAAGGGAGCAGTATCTTTGTATCCTTTTCTTAATTAAGGCTTTTCCCAAAACGTATTTTTGGAGATTTAATACATTTTTATCAATTTATATGTTGAAAAAATTGTTTGTCTCTGTACCATCTGTCCATGAATCTTTTCTTGGATCACTGGCTTATGTTAACATGTTCGAGGACAATACAATTTTCAGTGAGCTGCAAAAATAGGTGATTTTTTTTAAATTAATTGTGATACCCGAAATTCGATTAGACACATTGATAAGAGTAGTCAGAATATTACATTTTTATAGTTATATACAATTAATTAAAAAATTAAGGGTATATAAAATGAAATGAATAATTGGATTTAAAATTTGATAAAAAATCATATTAGAAATTTGAATAGTAAATACATTTTATAAATAATGATCTGACTGTCTTATTTAGTACATCATCTTTTATCTGCATTTTGTTCTGAATACCATTTTATTTTTTTATTATTAGTTCATGTAATTTATACCATATATATATATATATATAATATGATGTGTGTATGTGTATGAAATCTGCAACAGATGTTACAGTACTCAAAGAAAAAAATCTAAACATGTAGGCTCTATATGTCGGACGTAATGATACATCATCTAAGCCTTGAAGAGACATATGGCCAAAAGAAATATATATTGAGGAGGAAATAACTGCACCCGTTATTGAAGGATATCAAAAACGCACTGACGACACAAACCCTCATTGCACGCACGTATGCATACACATACACACGCGTCGATTCCAGGACCGCGGGACCTACGTACCAGGGGGCGCGTCGTGTCCGCCGCATTGTGTATTATATGCGCCGGCCTCCCAACGTGGGCCGTCGACGCTTAAGCGGTATCGCATTACGGTTATTATCAACATCGACCGAGTGGATGATGTTTACTTTGGACGATCGCGCGGTCTGTCGGCGACGGGGCGTGTTCCACGTTTTTTATGGCGTCGTTATCACAAGATTGCCCCGACGACGGCGGCGGACGCACGACGACGCCGGTGCGAAATGTGGTGCTCGGTTCGTTTGTGCGTTGTTGTTGCCCTCTTGTACTACGTACGTACGTACGTACGGGTCGACACCGGGAAGACCAAGAATTATGTTACTTATGAAAGTTGATAGCGTTTCTAATTAGTGTGACGGTCGCCGTCGGCAGAAGGTCGTGGACCAGGGACAAGGGAGAGTTCGATATTGTATATAGGGGTTTGTGTGTATATATAGAGAGAGAGAACAAGGGAAAGAGAAAATAAAAATGTTATAAAGTAATATTGACAATAATATAATTTATAAACATATTTTATTACACAAACACAATAAAGAACCTAGTATAACAAAAGTATTTTTTTCTTTACTTCCTTTGAATTTTATTTTTCCTATACTTCTTAAGTCACACCATATAGCTTTATAAAAATACAATATTCTAAAAAACACAATATATAGGGTCATCCAAATGTGACGCCTAGATGTATGTATTATTAAAAAGAAACATGTGTATAGTTTCTTTTTAGTAAAACACAAATCTGGGCGGCACATTTGGATAACCCTATATATACGTAGGTGGTTTGATAAGTATTAAGTATTATTTTTTATCAATTAGAATAAAATAGTATTTCAGAATAATGAATAAATATAAGACGAAACATATTTATAAATATATAGAATTTAAAAATATCAAGTTTTTAAATTAATTAAATTTGAATAAATCATATATTTTTTATTAATTGGAATAAAATAATGCTTAAAAAAATGAATTTAAATATAAAATGAAAAATATTTATCAACGTATATAAAATATACGAGGGTCATTTGATAAGTATGATAAACAAGTAAGAAAAACTAAATTGAAAAATTCAAATAAATTAATTAAATTAAATAAATAAATTAACCATAATTATTAAACGACCCTCGTACATATGTATTAGGCACCCCTGGGGAAAACCCACTATGTTATTATTGAATATCTAAAAAAACGGATATCAAATACATTTAGGTTTAGGTTCAATAATGAGATTTTATTGGGTAATTAATAAATAATTAATAAAATAAATAAATACGGTGGGTGTCTATTAAATATGAGCATAAATGTACATATGTATAAGGTGTTTTTTAACTGTGATAGAACTTTAAATTTAATCCTTATCGAAAATTCTATCTAACCTAAGAATCACCATATATATATATATATATATATATATATATATATATATATATATATATATATATATATATATATATATATATATATATATATATATATATATATAATCAGATCTTCTGATGTTGGAGTGAGGGTGGTTCGTTTATATAAAAATCGTCAAGTGTATTTTTCTACAAATGTACGATTGATAGTAGTTGAAATCTTCTCTAGTTCCGAATAACGACTGGAACAAAGTGAAAATAAACCGAATTAATCAATTTCCGTACGCGTGTACGTATCAAAAGAAAAATAATAACAGAAATAACTCGAACCCCGGCGACGTAACCGAACTCGAGCACGCGATCAAACATAAACAAATGAATATTTAATACCGATCGAAGTGTTTCGGACAAAATCGACTCCTAGACTCATCCGTCCGTCGTTCGACTTCATTTTACGCACACAGAGAGACCTCGTTTCTGTCTCACAGACACGCACACGCACGCACGCACGCACATCGTTGCAACGTCGGTCCACGCACACGCGCACGCACAGTCGTCGAAAATCTTATTCGCTCACTCGCTCGCTCCCGTACAGGATTAGAAATGCACACGTTGTGCTGTGCCTGTAAGTTGGTTGGTTGGGTTGGTTGGTGGTAGTGCTTTTCGCATTCAGAGATACAAATACGTACAGGAGAGCTCGGCAGATCTCTTCCGGCAGGAATAATAGCGGCCGAGCTTATACTACATGCATACATACACATACCGACCGACGCACGCACGCATCGGCGTCTAAACAGAAAAGCCCGATCGGATGGAACCATAGATTTCAATTCGAAATGGATATATAACAATTGTCATGTGCGGGATTTTCCTGTAATAAACAAGCGGGAGGACCGGAACAGGATCGACGATGTTACCAATAATACATAGGAATAGAGAAATATATATATATATATATATATATATATATATATATATTTAAACTCATCCAAATGTGACGCCTAGTTTTGTATTTTATTAAATAGAAACATGTGTATAGGTTCTTTTATTTCTTTTTAATAAAACACATCAAGGCATTACATTTGAATGAGACTATATATATATATATATATATATATATATATATATATAAACTAGAAAAATATTATTTTAAAATAAGGAGTAAAATAAAATGTAATGAAATAATTAGTAACAGTTGATAGAAAAGTAAAAAATATTTTTTTAATTCAAAAAATATAGAAAACCCCCAAAAAATATTTCAAAAACGAATAGAAAGATGATATATAATCAAATAATAAATAAAAATTAAACGTGAAAAATAATTAAAAATATATAGAAAAATATATAAACTCAAAATATATAGAAAAATTAAAAAAAATGTTTTTTAAAAACCTATTGAAATCTAAAATAGAATAATTTATAAAAAACGACATTGTTATAAAAAAAACATTTGTTTTAATTAATATATATTACATATATGTATACATAAACTAAAAAAGTTTTTTGAAAGCCAATAGAAAAAAAAGGTAATAAAATAATTAATGAACAGCGATTAAAATGAAAAAATAATATTTAAAATTAAAAAAATATAAAGAAGTGAGAAAAATATTTTTTTAAAGGCAGGAGTAAGATAAAATATAACGAAAAAATTAGTAAAAGTTTTGGTATCTTTATCTAATATCTAAAAAATGCATATGTATGTATAAAAAATACATATGTATGTATTTTTTAGATACCAGATGTAGTAACTGCATTTTATTTACATTAAGCAGGTTTTAAAGCCTCTGATCCAAGAATGTAAGTAGTTATATTATTGTTATGAATTTATAAAAAATATTACTTTCTAATATTGATTTCGATAATAGTACATTTTAATTAAATTTATGATATACTGGAATTAAATGTATATTGTTATAATATTGTATATAAGTATAGAGTAAAAGTTTATATAAAACTTATTTATATGTATAAATATGAATAAATATAGGGATATATATATATATATATATATATATATATATATTTAAAATTAAAATAATATATAAAAACTATTTTTTTAATTCAGTAGAAAAATATATAATGAAATAATTAATAAAAGATGTTAAAAATGTGAAAAATAATATTTAAAATTCCAAAAATATAAAAAAATTCCCAAAATATTTTTAAAATTCCAAAAATCTTTCTCTCTCTCTCTCTCTCTCTCTCTCTCTATATATATATATATATATATATATATATATATATATATATATATGTATGTATATATGTATATATATATATATATATATATATATATATATATATATATTAATTTATAAAAAATTATATGAAATGTTTTTAACGTGACAGAACTTTACATTTAAATTGATTTAAATTTCTACTACACTAAAAAACACCTATATTTTTATCTAATTTTCAGAATTATTTTATATTTCAATGGGCTTTAAAATTTTTTCATTTTTCTTTTTTTTTAATTTTAAAAAATATTCCTTACATTTTTATCAAGTTTTATTAATATAAATTCTGATTATATACATATATATATATATATATATATATATATATATATATATATATATATATATATATATTTCCAATTCAAACAAAAACCATTTTTTTTCAGTTTGAAAAAATATCCTAGTTTTCAATTCCTTTAAATAATTAATATTTTTTAAAAAATAAAAAAACATCATTAATAGAGTTAAAATTTCAAAATCTCCATTTTTAACAAAATAACAAATCAATTAACTAATGTGAAATATTCGATTTGAAAAATATTTATAGCTGGAATTAGTGATTCAATTATGTAAAAACGGTTAGGCAATCTAAAATCAATTGTCATAGTACACATTTCTCATCTACTTATTTTCATATTATATTTATATATCAATGTAGAATACTTTGTTATTTTTTTACAATTATTTCACATTAACAAAATAAATCCAAATTACTTAGAAACTGAAGTACGTAACAGACGAATTGGGAACATTTAATCTATTATATATTATTAATATGTAATAAATTTCCAATGTGAAAAGTCATGTTTATTATTTAACAGATACGATTGTTTAACCGTATCCGATTTATAAATGTCACAATAATAAATGAATCTTCGGAATGAAGGAAAAAAACTGTATAAAAATGTTATTCGACTAAATTAACCTTTCGAAACTTTTCGTACGCCCGATGAAAAACACACCACTCATATGAATATATTACTAGTACGTATGTGTGTGTATAGATTCGATTCGAAATGCAAATAGAACGAAAAACAAAGACCGTGTAGGCATTGTACGCCGATCAATTCGTTTCTATTAGATCTATGGACATAAAAGAGCGTCGTACGTGCGAGCGAGATCGCACGAGCCGACGTCCGTGTGTGTGTGTGTGTGTGTGTGTGGAAGAAAACGCTTGCGCGTCGCGACGCTACACCGTCCAACGGCCGTATAGAACTAGGCAGGCAGTGTGACGCCGCCGTCGCATCCGAGAGCGTCGACGTTCCGAGCAGCGACGACGTCGTCGTATGAAAACCAGTATCGGTGCAACAGCGCGTCGTGTCGCATATGTATTTCATGTACACATCCGGCCGAAGAAAAAATGTCAGTCTGAACGCCGCGTGCACGTACGCCGGAGGAACGTAAACGTAGGACCACTGGACCGTGGTATTTTGTTTTTGATTATGTTTTGGGCCGCTGTAACGGACGGCACCCGCAATAGCGAACGTGCGTACGGGTAAAACGTCCTGGCGTTATCATCGACGACCGATCTACTTCGACCAAAACTCGCGTTCAAATCCACGATAAATAATCGTTTTCGTTCTTATTTCTTTTTTTTCTTCTTCGAGGAAAAACCGACGTCTATCAGTGATTGTTGTGTGCGAGTCGCGGTTTCCGTTTATATTTTCAGTTCCGGTTCTTTTTCGTCACTCTTCATTTCGATATCGTCCCAGTGTTAATTGTTCTTATTGTTGTTTGTGTGCAACCATCGACATCGACGGCCCGATATCAACAGACCCGACCATCGAGTTCATGTGTTCGTCCTTGAAACAAATATCTTAACGCGTCCACGTACGAAAATCGAATATAAAAAAAACGACGAGTGTGCGGGATTTTTTTAAGAAAAAAAATATTCGCCGTAATCGACGCAGAAGATTTATTTATGTAGTGTTGCTGTTTCGGTGTCGGAGGAATATGTACAACACAGATACGACGCCGTCGTCACCACAGGTGTTTGTTTTTGTTAATCTAATGTGGTTTTTGTGGTTGTAGTCAACGTGTGTTCCACGGACAAGTTTTGAAAATATTTTACACGTCCGATTCTCACTCAGTGTGAACAATAACAGTTCATCAGTAAGTTGATTTTTGATGTCATTGTTGAATTTGTACACAACGCACAGATGAGTTCATGTAGTTTTGGAACGACCGAAGTTAAAGTTTCGAATTTATTTTTATTTTTTTTGAAATCTATACAGATTTTTATACAAAGAAAATGATTATATATTTTTAAAAAAATGATACGAAATTAACAATCTGTATACAGTATATGACTGATTTATTTCTACAGTACCTTTTGAGTGAAACGTTTGAAAAAATCAAGAGTAAATAAGGGAGGTAAAAAAGTTATAAGATCAAAACATCAGATGGGTTAAAAAAAATTTTTTTAACTCCTATTGAATAAGAGTTTCTTTTAAATTTCTCCAATTCAAACTATGCTTCACTTCTAATATGTTAGTTAATCTCTTCGTAATTAATCTTCATAAATGTCTTAAAAAAATTTAATATTTTAATCTCATTTCTTTATTAGCTTTTGTATATACACATACAATGTATATATATATATATATATATATATATATATATATATATATATATATATATATATATATATGAATTTTATAATATTTTCCACAAAATTTCCATTACCATTGTTTTAAAAATGTTCTTTATTTTTAATATAGGGTTGATTACATTTTTTTTGTAAATATTTTTCTATACTATTATTTATCTTTATTATATATATATATATATATATATATATTATACAAACAAATATAGGATCATCCAAATGTGACGCCTAGATGTGTTTTATTAAGTGGAAAGATGTGTATAGGGTGGGGTAATAAAGAAACATGTGTATAGTTTCTTTGGTTTCTTTTTAATAAAACATAAATCTAGACGTGACATTTGGTCGACCCTCACATAGAGAGGGAAAAAATGGATGGTCAAAGTGAAACTGAAGACTTTAGACAATCATTTACATGCTTACTATCATTTACTATCCTTCAATCTCTTTTGATCCACTCTATACATACGCTTTAAATAATCTAAGCAATTGACACAATCTGATCTTATTGATAAAATTCCTCAAACACGTGCACTTTTTTTGTCGTCCATCGACTCGCACACAAACACATTTACGTGCATACATTTATATAAATATTAGAGAATTTTCAACTGGCTGTTTGTACAGTTCGTGAATCTTAGTGACGGGAATTAAATTACCGATGGAATTTTTGTATACATACATATATATATATATATATATATATATATATATATATATATATATATATATATATATATATATTTTGAATGGAAATATACACTTATTTATATAATCTTCGATCTTAAGTCCCCGGTAGCATTTTCGTCGCTTATAATCATATTAAATTATCAAATTGAAAATTATATTATTGAATTATGTTTTATATACATATATACTGTCTAATGTATACACACGTACACGATGGAAAGACAGACAGACACAAACGTACAGTAACGGCCGACGATAGATACACGTCTTTCATTTGCATAATTCACAGTTTGATCATTTAATGTGATTATCGACTGTGAAAGTATTTCGGGAATTTAATTTTAAAATGAAATTATTTTCTGTGCTCGATATTTAAACGAAGTCATTTTTTCATTTATCGTCGTAGACAGTTTTTTCTTTATCAGTTTTTCGTACATTTAGTATATATGTATATATATATATATATATATATATATATATATATATATATATATATCATCTTTAATTTAGGACTATAAAAATTCACTTTGGAAGAAGTTGATTTTTTATTAAATTTTCTATAATATATATCGTTTTTTCGAGGTCAAAAATTAAAAATCGTTATAAATATTTTTTTTTACTAAATGTTAAATGTTTTAATAAAAAATAGTCGTTTTCCAGTAAAAATAATAGCAGTCATCGAGAAATACTATTTTATAGTCGTAAATGGATTTTTTACCTTTTCTCAAAATTCAAAATAATAAATAAAAAATTATTATTATTGTTAAAAATATATGATTTGGATTCATATGACATCTTTTAACCTCGAGTATATAATTTTAATGCAAAAAATAAATTCATTTCATGAAAAGCTCTTAAAAAGTTAAAATAGTGAACTTTTTACTTAAACTCTGTAAAATCAACTAAATAGAAGTTTTCTGCCAATAAAATTCGATCTGTGTTTGAAAATGTGATTTTAATCATCGATTTACTTTATTTTACACCTAATCTTTGATTTGATATGGAAAAAACGGATTTTCGAAGAAATTGATTTTTTACTAAATTTTCCATACTATAGGTCGTGTTTTTTTCGAGGTCAAAAATCGAAAATTTTAAAAATCGTTATTAATCCATTTTTTTCATTATATATCGATTATTTTAATTAAAAATAGTCGTTTTCTAGTAAAAATAATAGCAGTTATCGAAAAATACTATTTTTATAGTCGTAAATTGATTTTTCACTTTTTCATATTTTCTCAAAATTCAAAAATAATAAATAAAATGTTATTATTATGGTTAAAAATATATTATTTGAATTTAAATAATATCTTTAAATCCCGATTATACAATTTAGATGCAAAAATTGAAATTCATTTCATAAGAAACTCTGAAAAAAAATAAAATAGTGAATTCTTAATTCAAGCCTGAATAATCAACTAAATAAAAGTTTTCTGCAAATAAAATTCGTTCTGTGTTTGAAAATGTGATTTTAATCTTCGATTTACTTCATTTTACACCCAATCTTTGATTTGAGATGGAAAAAAATGATTTTCGAAGAAATTGATTTTTCACTAAATTTTCCATACTATAGGTCGTGGTTTTTTCGAGGTCAAAAATCGAAAATTTTAAAAATCGTTCTTAATCATTTTTTTTCATTATATATCGATTATTCTAATGAAAAATAGTCGTTTTCTAGTAAAAATAATAGCAGTTATCGAAAAATACTATTTTTATAGTCGTAACTTGATTTTTTACTTTTTCATATTTTCTCAAAATTCAAAAATAATAAATAAAATGTTATTATTATGGTTAAAAATATATTATTTGAATTTAAATAATATCTTTCAATCCCGAGTATGCAATTTAGATGCAAAAATAGAAATTCATTTCATGAGAAGCTTTGAAAAAAAATAAAATAGTGAATTCTTAATTCAAGCTTGAATAATCAACTAAATAGAAGTTTTCTGCAAATAAAATTAGTTCTGTGTTTGAAAATCTGATTTTAATCTTCGATTTACTTCATTTTACACCCAATCTTTGATTTGAGATGGAAAAAAATGATTTTCGAAGAAATTGATTTTTCACTAAATTTTCCATACTATAGGTCGTGGTTTTTTCGAGGTCAAAAATCGAAAATTTTAAAAAACGCTCTTAATCAATTTTTTTTACTAAATATCGATTATTTTGATAAAAAATAGTTATTTTCCAGTAAAAATAATAGCAGTTATCGAAAAATACTATTTTTATAGTCGTAAATTGATTTTTCACTTTTTCATATTTTCCCAAAATTCAAAAATAATAAATAAAAATTTGTTATTCTTGTTAAACATATATGATTTATATTTAAATTACATCTTTCAACCCCGAGTATTAATTTAAATGCAAAAATAGAAATTCACTTCATAAATAGAAGTTTTTTGTAAATAAAATATTCTGTATGTTTGAAAATGTTTTTTTTAAAAAAAATAGTATAATGATTGTTCATTAGATTTTCCATTACTATTTTCAAGTAGTCATTTTTGAGCAGAAAATAATTCATTTTGTTATTACACACACAATTATCTATAGAATATAAATGTTTTTTTGAACAAATTAAAATCCATCAAAATGGAAATTAAAGATGAAAATAAATAATAAGTGATTATTTAATTTTAAAAAAATGATTATTCAGTTTTTTAAAAAGTTGTGTGAAGTTAGAATAAATAAATTCATTTCTTTATAATGTCTCAATAACAGTGAGAGTGTTTTAACAAACGTTTTATATATTTATAAATAAGAACTGAATATTTAAAACGACATAAAAACTTTCATAAAAGCTTATAGGAAAATTGTACATACACGGCATGTAGTAACATTGCTATAAAATTGCAATAATAAACCCGGTCGAATAATTCATCCGATGTAGTGGACGATATCAAAAATTTTATATGTAATTACTTAGAATCACTGGCAAATCTGGATCGTTTCGTCGGGCGTTGCCGTGCGTAACGTCAGTAAAAATACAAAACATTTACATAACTTAAACTTTTCGTTCGTCGTAACATTTAAATCTCCGCACGTTTAAAAAAAATGAAAATAAATACACGAATTCATATTCCCGGAACAGAAAAAAACCGTACCCGCAAAAAAAAACACCCGCACACAAACAGAAAAAGAAACGGAAAAAGCGACCGTGTTTTTTACACCTTGACCGAAAATGTGTTAACGCGTTTGTGAAAATCTTACCGAGTTCATTAAGTCGCGAAATTACCTCATTAAGAACAGTATTAGGGGCGCGTAACGGTGAGAAAAATTAATTATTTCCGTTTTTTTTTAAAAAAAGTACAGTCTGTTTTTCTCTAGTCAGTGTCTGCGGCCGGACTTGTTTGTTTGTCGTATCGGAACGAACCGCTCGACACTGATCATTGTTCTAGATTAAAAAAAAGAAACGAACGAAGAAAACCGTACGTGACACGAACCTAGAACCTAATTATATAAATCCGTACGCTTTTCGTGTACGGATGCGGCGGTCGGGACGAAAATCGTCGGCGCGGAGACGAAACAGTACCGGAAAACTTAAATGAAAACACAACTGAAATGTCTCTTTGTGTTTGGAAACAAGGATTGGGACGTTGGTCGATATGTACGTGGCGGCGAACGTTTCACGGAGAAAGTTAGAGATTAAGAACGAATTGGAAAAACTTGATAGACGTTGTTGTTTCTACAATCGATTTTATTATCACTCGTTTCTTTTAATCTCTCGACAATATTTGTACTAATGAATATTCACTTGTCTCATTAATTCAAATATCTTCGACCAAAATACACAATCAGAATCTTAATGAAATATTTTTTTGAAAACCAGGACACTTTACCCTCTATTAATTTCATTAATCGACCCCCAAACTTGCTTCTATTTAACAATGTAAATAAGTTTATACAAAATAAAACATTTATAATGTGTGAATCACTTTTTTTAGTCATATGAGTGAAATTGTGTTCCATCATTAATGCCTAAAAATAAATAATTAATTAAATACTTTTTGTTTTATTTTCATTTAAACTTCTGAAGCGTTTATTGAAAAACCTTATATAAAGATTGTACAAATATTCTTATATCAATAAATTATATCTATAGAAAAAATTAGGTTAGTTATTTTATTTACAAAAAAATACAAACGTTCTTATTTTAACCTCAAAAAAATCTGAATTTTCTTAATATACTGATCTTCAAAGGGTTACATGATCTACCACAACACCAAATACCCAAAACGATTAACACCTATTGTTTTTTCTATAAAGATATTTATATAAAATACCGAGCACATCTCCTATATAAATATTTATGTAAACTTCTACGTCCGCCGTCAAATGTTTGAAGAATAGAATCGAAAGTTCTATTGAAACACTTGACGTTGACATGTGTTGAGAGAGTAACATACAAACATAGATCGAGTTTGAATATCGGCACGGGCATTGTATATTAACATAAATGGCATTCGTGATGAATATATGTACTGTTTAGAATAAATTTTGTAAGTCACTTTAGTTGATGATGGATACATAAACTGGGTTTTCATCAAGTTGTTGTTCAATGTAATAGAGTGAAATTTATTTTAGGTTTTAATATTGAGTGAACCGGAAGTTGGTCGTTTGTGAATTTCACAAATATTGGTGATTTATTGGATTAGGGAAAGAGTATTTTTACTATTTACTGATGTATGGCAGTTTGACATTGCGCCATTTTGTGATATATATCGTTTGAAAGGTGACATTTCACAAAACATTTTAAAATAGATTTGAACAAAATTGATTCTCCACTATTATTTCAGTTATTACAGAACTCCCTTATCCTATTAACTATGGAATTTAGTTTTAAAATCTCTCGTGGGGTGCGTAATTAAAATCAAGCAACGACGAGTATACACGTCAAACGTAGGTCAGATGCACATATTATACATTTTAATAAAAAAATAAAGTAAAATGAAAAAGAATTACATGTTTATTTGGAAAAATAAGTAATTCATATTTGTAAAAAAATATTAAAGTTCATAAAAAAGTATATAAGAAATTCAGTATAGTCTTTTTCAAAGTAAGATAACACACTAAGTGGCACTTCACAGGTTGAGCGCCAATATCGTGACTCCATTTTTTGAACACAGTGCATATTTTCGCATTTGATTTCCTTTTGATGATGTAGGTGGTATAAAATTTTGAAAATGCTTTCCAATGAGACGTGTAGGCTAGGTAGTTATAGTTGGTCGACCAACTTTCGAAATTTCTGTTTGGAATTGCATATTCCTCAATAATTTGTTCAATACATTCGAGCAAAAAAATTAATCTACTTAATTTCCATTACTTTTTTTATATAATTAATATGAATTTAAGCTTTTGCTTGACAACACTTCAAAAATGTTTTAATAAAAATTAATCATTGCAGTTTTAATAATAATATAGGTAAAATATACAACCAAATATTTTTTTTACCTTTTTATTTAAATTATATATTTTCAGAGCAAATGGTAATTTTTCACATGACGAATGTACTAGATGAATGAACCAAATTTGGGTTTTAAAATGACGTGTATACTCGTCTAACGCAGTTAACTGGTTAATGGAATAAATTTGATTAAAATAGAGACCTGAAAAAATCACCAGTCTGTATTTTTGGCCAGAAATCGATGGAATCATGAAAAATAACAGAAGGTCGTAGATCCAAATGGCACATATTTAGTTTATTTCAATATTTATAAACAGTTTACAAAATATGTTTCAATTTCACATCAATTTGTAAAAAGGAATTTTTAAGGACTGTTCCTCTAACTCAATATTTGTCTGTATTGTAAATAATTTTAATTTTATGAAATCTTTAACACAGATTTTCACATTCCACACAGTATGAAGAAAAACATCGATCCATGTATAAAGAAAAACTCCGAACCGTTCTATTAATAGTCCATCCAGACTCTGTCGATTATCAGCAATTTATTTCCAGACATTATTTAATTTTCGCGTTCCATTAAACATGTTCGAATGTTAACATTTGTGAATAGTGCACGGTACTCTGTTGAATTAAACATTGGCACTGATACGATAAACAGACGAGATTCTTTCCGTTGGAAATTTCATTAGTATTTCATAATTAGATCGTTTGATGTCTAATTGAAATTATGTTCGATCCGAAACTGTGCGAGTTTAAGTAAACTGATTCGGCGAGCTATTCTTTTCTCCACGTCTCGTCTTCTACACGTTTCGAGTTTGGTTTTTTATCTCGTCGTTTCATTCAGACAAGTGTCTGCGATGCTGTTTCAAACAAATCTGTTTCATATACATTTTTTCCTAGATATGTAATTGCCATTGGTGTCAATTTGAAAACACTGACACTTTTTTTAATACTTTGTTCTTCTTGTTTCATCTTGTAAATGAATTTCTTGAATATTTGTTCTCGGTTCTTTTTAAAGATAATCTTATTCATTCGTTAAAAATACGATTTAACCACAGAAATTTTGAATACATGTGTGTGTAATTGTGAAGTTTTTTTTATGAAATATTTTCTACATTTTTAATGAATTTTATGATTTTTTTCAATACATTATAGCATTTTATTTAATATTTTTATAGACTTTGATGAAATGATACTTTAATGATTTTTATTTAATACCTATTTCCATTTTTTATCGGATTTTATTATATAGATGTTTTTTTAAACGTGATAAAACTTTAAATTGAATTCTTATCAAAAGTTCTATCTAACCTAAAAAAAATACTTATATATATATATATATATATATATATATATATATATATATATATATATTTAGCGTTTTTTAGGTTGAATGGAACATTCTTTAGGGATTCAATTTAAAGTTCTACAATGCTTAAAAAACATCCTAAAGATATTTCAACTAATTTTATTCAATGTTTATTTTAATTTTTTTAATTGAATATACTAAACTATTTTTTCTTCTTGATTTGTATAATGAAAATTGTGATTTTTTTCGATATGCTTCTTTCGTAATATTTTTTTTTGTTATTTTATGTTTTGTTAAATTTTATAAAATATTTTTCTGGTTTATTGACTTAATATATCATAGTTTTTTCTTCAATAGTGAAAAGGATTGTTTGAGTTCCTTAATATATTTTTTAAGATGTGTAAATGATTCAATAGATCATTTCTTTTAGAATTTTTGTATGCCTCCTTGTATTTCAGATAAAATTATCATTAATCCATATATAAATAAATAATATTTATATATATATATATATATATATATATATATATATATATATATGTATATGAAATTAACTTAAATTTAAATATTTACATATTTATTATATCAATTAATTTTTTAATAAATCCAAGACTTTTATATCCCCAATTCGATTTTCAAGCACTGTAGCTTAATTAATAAAAATATATAAATGGAGCATAAATGATTACCGGTTATAATAAAAAAATATGTATAAAAACGACGATTAAAATTAAATGAAAGAGAAAACTTCATTATATATATATATATATATATATTTGTCTACACACCCACATAATTTTTATTAAAATCGTTCAATTACATAAAATTGTCCGTTTCGACGTCGTTATCGTCAAATATTTATCCGTTTGTATTTACATTACAACATTAATAACGAATCGTTTCATGTATACCAATTATATATATATATATATATATATATATATATATATATATATATATATGTATGTATGTATGTATGTATGTATGTATATATGTATGTGTGTACATTTATATTTGTATTTTATGTTTTATTCGTTAACAATTGTATAATTACACGCGCGCGTACATGTGAAAACTGCTGTAAATAAATGTACGATCGCGAATTAAACTGAAAATATCATATAAAACGTAATAAGTAATAAAATTAAAATATGAGTAATGACGGTGAAAAACGTACACACTGTGAATTTATTTATTTACCTGCTGTGGTCTGTTGTACTGACAGATTGTTGTTGGAAATTCTCACGTTCTCGGTCATTGTTATGTACGGACGTTTTTTTTTTTTGCTCGTGGAACTTGTATTTACGATTCAGGTTCGAATATATCTTCTACATTAACATGCACACAAATTTATGTGCATGTTGCTATATAAATATATATATATATATATTTATATAGCAAAATAGTCTATATATATATATATATATATATATATATATATATATATATATATAAACATACACACATACAAATGACCTTAAAATATTTTTATGGAGTTAAAATAATAGACCGTTGAGTAAAATAAAAAATTCAATGATTTTTACTTGTTGTTACACATCGTAAATAGCCATTTAAAATCTCTAAATTACTTTGATAACCTACAAAAAAGAAAAAGATAAATAATTAAAAATAAAAAAGTTGTGTGTGTGTATGTATATATTGAGGTATGATAGAGGGATTTTTTCGGTTAGTTAGAACTTTCGAAAAGGATTCAATTTAAAATTCTACCAATTCTAAGAAAAATTCTATATATGTATATATGAAAAATAATACTTTATGGTTTAATTTGTACACAAACAATTTTTATTATTTTATTTATATAAAATGTATAAGAGATAAATTATATTCAAATATATTTTTTATATTTTCATAAAATCGTTTATATTTTTAATTAAAAATATATGCAAATATTACTCTAAAAATAAAAATTAAAAATTGTATTATTAATTTCTTTAATTGTTTAATTTTTGTGAAATATTAAAAATTTATCTGAGTAAAAAAATATAAAATATATACGGTCATTCAAATGTAACGCCTAGTTTTGTGTTTTATTAAAAAGAACATGTATATATAGGGTAGTGTATAGAAAAAATGTTAAAAAGTATATTGACAATATACTTTATAAACATATTTTTTTACACAAACATAAAGAAGTAACAAGTATTACAAATATATCTTCTTTTTTACTTTCTTTAATTTTATTTTCCCTATATTTCTCAAATCACACCATTTATCTTTAGAAAAATACAAGATTCTAAAAAACACAATATACAGTGTTATCCAAATGTACGCCTAGATTTGTGTTTTATTAAAAAGAAACATGTGTATAGTTTCTTTTTAATAAAACACAAATCTAGGCGTCACATTTGGATGACCCTATATTATTATATTTTTTTTAATTGATTGATAACTTTTATATTTCTCAAATTCTCACTTATATTAAAAACTATATAACGAACTAAGAACAAATTTAACATATATTTCACGATTTACAAATAGAAAAGTAAACATTTGTAAGCGAAATAATGTTTACGCCTCACGTGATTGCCGAAATATTATATGATTAGATAAATGAATACAAATCAGAAATTATTTACGAATTAATATAGACGAATCGCGAACGTTCGTCTCAATAAAAATTCATATCTTTTTCGAGAAAATCCACCGTATTTCGGTACATCCGTCGAACAGAAATAGAAAATGCGGTCGTATTTTATATTCCAGATCAGTTATTTTTATACTTTCGAAATAATAGAGGCTGAAGTCGTATAATTCGATTTGTACTTGGTACTAAAGTTTCCAAAATATTGATTAGATTTGATTATAAATAAACTATGCATATATATATATATATATATATATATATAAGGTTTTCCAATAAGCGCTTCAGAAGTTTAAATGGAAATAAAACAAAAAGTATTGAATTAATTAGTTACTTATTTATTTTATTTTCAAGTATATTATATGGCATTAATAATAGAACACAATTTCACTCATATGATTATCACAACTTCATTTGACATAATGTATTCGTTTAGTCCAATTTTTAGTCACTCTTTCGCATAATTGTGATCCAATTTCATAAATTCTACGTTTAATGTTTATTTTTAATGCTTCTGTTGTTGGTAGTTTATTAGCATAAACCAATGATTTCACATAACTCCACAGAAAATAATCCAATGGAGTTAAATCACATGATCTTGCTGGCCAATTGATTTCGTGGAATAATGGACTCATTAAAATCTTGTTTCTTTAAATCAATTAAAGTTTTTACATTTTTTAAGCGTTGTTGAAGTATTAAACGTTCCATGATAATTTTCAAAACTATTCTAAGTTGAAATGTCAAAATAAACTTGAAAAAAAAACAAACATGGCTATCATTAGCTGTCAAAGTTCTGATATTTTTATTGGAAACCCTATATACATATATATATACATATATATACAAAAATTGCCAGATAAATAAAACACTCTTTAAAATATTTATAACTTCATTAATAATATTCAGGGTTATTTTTTTATATTAGCAAATTTACATAAAATAAAAATAGTAGAACGCTCTAACGATGATGGTTTATATAAGGAAGCCCAAATGAAACTTTCAAGTGCCATTGTTTTTGACCTTTCTTTAATTAATGTGGCATCCATTTGTCCAGTTTTTTAACTTTTTTATTGCAACTAAATAATGGGAAACTGTCATGGATAAAACTTCCAGATGTACAACAAGTTCTCGTATTAGAGTTCCAAAATAATCTTTGATAACTTCTCTCAGCGTATCATTTTTTAAGACGGTTGTGGGTCTTCTGCATGGATATTTTTCAAAGTTCAGATTGCCGGTTTGAAATTTCTAAAACTATCTTCGTGTTGGTTATTGATTAACAGATCCTTCTTTAAAAACTGAAAATTATAATCTGATACACATTCTTTCTCTTATCATTTTTTATTCCAAAATTGAATAACAATATTTAACGACTTGAAACACGGCTACAACTGTATTTAAATCTATAAATCGATATTAAATTTCCTACAATATTTATTATTTCTGTACTCTACAAAATTCCATTCAACAACAATAATAATGATAAAAAATCTCGTCCGGTAATCTCGATCGGTTTTAATTCGTACGGATTTTCGTCCCGTCTGAAAATATAAAAAACAATAGTCCGGTAATAAAAATATCAAACTGTATTTACACAATCTCATTATTTTTCAAACACATCTCGGTCTAAAAAGAAAGCATATAAATTTTAAAATACTCTGAAAGTTTTCCGTCGTACATTTTAATGTTCCGATTGCGCAAGAGACGAATGAAACGATTATATCAGCAATAATTCGTACAACTCTATCAAATCAATCTATTTTATGGATCATTGTTTTAATACCGAATCCTTTTCATCGTTTAGAGATATTTTTCATATACGGATCTCTTGTCCTGATAGAATTTCGATCGTAAATCTCGACCGAGTCGAATAAATAAATGAAACGAATAAAAGTTGATGTTTTATTACTAAGATTTTTTTTGGTACGAAGATATGGGTAAAAAGAATATGAATTCTTGGGTAGGTTGTACTGACCGGAAAATAGATAAGAGATTTGATTTTATTGACGAAACGTTCAGAGACGAAATCGTTAGAAGTTCGACAAATCTTTAATAAATTACATAGAAATATAGAAAGGACGGATAAAACAATAGAAATGTTTGGAAATTCTCAAATAAAATTGTCTGTTGTGACAAAACTGAAGGAAATATAGGGTCATCTAAATGTGACGCCTAGATTTGTGTTTTATTAAAAAGAAACGTGTACAGGGTGACGTATAGAAAAATATGTGTATAGTTTATTTTATTTCTTTTTAAGAAAACACAAATCTAGACGTCACATTTGGATGACCCTATATTTATTGGTATTATTTCGTTCGTTTATGCTATGTAGCCTTTTTTCAGTGTAATAAAAATTGTGCTATACGAATGAATTATCACTTCAGTTTCACAAAATATTAAAAAAGTGCCTAATAATTTTCTGGTTATATTATAAAAAATGTCCAATTTCTGAATAATCATTTTTGTACAAATACAAGAGAATCTTTAAGACGTTTATTACTGTTTTATCATTGTTTACTATAAAAGCGACTACTTCGTAATATTGTTAGTATTTACTTGATATTTCAACAATTGGTTTCTTTATTTACCCTCAAAAATATGTTGTCTATGGACCAAAAGCGATTTTTTTTGTACGAATTTAAATTAAGGCATAGAACAGCTAAAGCAAAAAGAAACATAAATTTCATCATTGAAAGAATGATCTGTTAATCAATAAACAATATAAAGTTGGTTTCATTATTTTCAAACTGGCAATCTAAGCCCTGAAAACGATCCACGTGGAAAATACACAACCGTCGCCCTAAATAATGGCGGATTGAAAGAAATTATCGAAGATAATCCTAGAATTACAATATGAAATCTTGCTATACACTTAGGAATTTCACCCATGACACTTGTTCATCATTGAGCTGCAATATGAAAGGTAAAAAAATTGACAAATGGGTGCTATATGAATTAACTAAAGATTAGAAACAGCGACACTTTGTTCATCACTGGTTATTGATTCATTTTTGAATTAATCATCACATATGATGAAAAATGGATATTGTATAACAGGATACGTTATAGACAGTGATTAAATTTTGATGACACACCAAAATATTTTCCGAAGTGAAGTTATGATGACTGTGTGGCAATTTTTGCAAAAAAATTATACATTTTTTGCCGCAAAAACAATCCATTGTTGCTGCATATTTTTGATAAAGAATTTAAGTAATGCATGAAAAATTAAAATCACAAAAAGCTAGACTAATCGACATAGTTGGACCAATATTATTTCATGACAACTTCCGACCGCATACCGCTTTATTCATTACACAGGAATTAATAAAGTTTGAGTATGAAATTTTACAGCATCCTCCATACTCACCAAACTTGTCAGCTTTCCAAACATCTTTATCTCTGTCTTCAAAATAAAACATTTATAAATCAAAAGATTATAATTGATTTATTTATAGATTTTATTTCTTCTAAAGGCGTGGAGTTTTATAAAAGATTTAGAGATCTATAATTTAGTGTCACATTGGCAAAAACGCTTTAATATAAACAGTGCATATTTTGATTAAATAAAGTATTTTTCTTCCTTACAACATTGTGTATTGATTTAAATATTCAAATTTGGAAATTTCATGTGGTACAATTTAATAATACAACTATAATCATGTTTTAAGTTGTTTAATGTTATTCAGTTTTATAACAACTGATTTTCATAAAAATGATAAGAGAATGAATGTGTATCAAATTATATCAACATTTCCTAATAACATTTTTCAAAGAAGCTGCCTCATTTCCACGGTATATATAAAAAATTCGCTTGAATCTGATTAAAACGACACCACTTGACATAAACTCAAACTTGACGAAAAGTCCAGTCGTATACGGATCGATAACCGAATGAAATCCGCACGAAAAACCATGAAAACTAATAATAAATCTCTGTATTTGTACGCCGTTCCTAAAAATAAACATGCCGACATACAATTAACTTACTAATTTTACAATCATTCCAATGGCACTCTGTGTACATAAGAACTGTAATTTAAATTGCCACCGCGAGCTAAATATATAAAAAAAAATACACCAGTCACGCCTCATTAATTCCTCGACAAATTACCATTTTTCGCGACTTATGAAGACTTATCGAACACGTTTATGCTTCCACTCTATCATTTATATATATATATATATATATATATATATATATATATATATATATATATATATATATATAAAGAGAGAGAGAAAGAGAGAGAATAAAAACAATCCGTCTAAAAATAAAAATGTTTATTCCAGCGTTGCGCGAATATGACTATCTTTACAACTTTATTCCATTGTTGAAATTCTTGCATGTACTATAATATATATATATATATATATATATATATATATATATATATATATATATATATATAAAATAGAGCACATGTTTCATTCTTAGAGCATTTGATGTCGAGATTTTAAGATAAGTATATCTTCACGTTGTGTCATTGTGTGTCATCTACCTCGGATGTATTCTTTTTTTTCGGCGAAAATAGGTCTCCCGTGTATCGTCTATGTCTTGATAAGAGCCGTTTCAACAGACTGAATTCTCTCCTTTCAGTCTGGACACCTATATCGTTTAAGGACGTCGTCTCTCGTCCTTTTTTCCTCATCTCTCGTGTATCAGATAAATGGAAATAGACGAGAACGACGGCGATAATGTAAGTGGAAATCGTGTAAAAAACGTATCGTCGGCGAGTGATAGTTGGCGGTAATAGGTTTATTATTTTTCTTTTAAAACGTTTGTTTATTTTTATCTGTTTTTTATTTTTTCGAAAATATGTAAAAAAACGGTATAGATAGTTTTTTAGCTTGATGGCGTGGGTACCAAAGTAGGACGTTATTCGAGTTAATTTTCATCTGATTAGAAAAATTAGTCGTAATTTATTTGTTGTTTTGGAACTGTGGCTGATTCACTTTACACAAATGAATTTTAATTATAAATAATAAGTGAACAATAAGTGATTATTGAACACTTTAAATTATTGTGGTGTTGGGGTTAAAATTCATTTGTGTAAAATAGTCATAATTTCTTAGGCGTAAAAATTATTAAAAATTTAATGACTCAAGTTTTATCCCATTAATCATCCGACTAAAAAAAATAAAGAAATAGTCAGATAAAAATTTAATCAGATGAAAATTTAGTTAAATAAAAATGTAGTCGATTAAAAAATAAAAAAAACGGACTAATATTTCAATTTAAGTTTTTTTATTCCCATACAGTATAGTGTCATCCAAATGTAACGCCTAGATTTGTGTTTTATTAAAAAAAACTATACACATGTTTCTTTTTAATAAAACACACATATAAGCGTCATATTTGGATGATCCTTCTTCTTTAAAAATGTTTTTCTTTGTTAAACATAATTCATCCCATTTTACTACATAAAAGATAGGATGAAAAATGTAAACGAAACCCTTTTTTGTGTTTTATTTTTACTGTTTTACATATTTTTTGTGAAAATACTTTATAAATTATTATATTTCATTAATAAAAATTTTAAATTCAATTTCATTAAAATGACAATTTAATTTTCATTGAAAATTATCTGTAATTTTTTCAAACAAAATAATTTTATTTGACAATTTGATTTTTAACTTTTAAATAATTTTTCGTGGCGATTTAATTAAAAGCCATATTCAACTAATATTGTATTTAACTATTTTAATATTGCACAATTTTGAATATTCAAATCAATCGATTTATTAATTGCTTAAAACGACTGATGACTAAAAAAATCAATCACAACTAATAATTAATTTATTGGAGATTGATTTAAAAATGACAAAGTTCAAATCAATGACTTGAAACGAATAATGACTAATAAATTAATTGTAATTATCAATTAATTTAAAATAACTAAAATTTCAACAGTTTGTCGTTAATCGGATAAATTTTGCTTTATTTTTATAGATATATTGTCAATATATATGGTCATCCGAATGTGACGCCTATATTTGTGTTTTATTAAAAAGAAATATGTGTATAGGGAAACATTTGTATAGTTTCTTTTTAATAAAACACAAATATAGGCGTTACATTTGGATGACCATATGTTTCAATAAATTTTATCATTTGATTTGTTGATTCGCATTTCGACAGTCATTCCATTTTAAATTATCATATGATGACACATGACCAAAAATGAAATCATATTAGAATAATATTTATAAACAAATCAATGAGAAAACAAAGTACCATTTTATGAAAATCAATAAGGACAGACGAAAATAAAACCAAATATTTAAAATGTTTTAACACTAATAATAAAGCTTTTAAAACGAACTCAGTATAAACGATCGTCATAAAATACAAAATCAATAAATCAGTATGAAAAAATTAAACCAGATTGTGTGTATTGCAAAATAATTAACTTGTCGTATAATCAAATTTGGTAACTGCACTGGTTTATTTTCTATTTTCAAAAAAGTATCAAACTGTAGTCAATTTTTAACAAAATCAAATTATATTCCATCATACAAGCGCATTAATAATTTCCATAAACATGAATAGAGAACATTAAATAATTAATTTTCTTTCAGGTACACGCGGTGCATTTTTATATTAAATATTTATCCTTATTCAACACACACACTTATATATATATATATATATATATATATATGCACATATATAATAAATATGTAACACGATTCTACTTTCAGACATTATTGTTGAATTTTTAAGTGCGGCTATATAAGTTGGTGGTCGTAAAAATACCACCATCATTGATAGCAACAGTACACAACGGTGGTTTATGCACCCCGTCTTCTCATTCCGCATGTACATTCTTTACAGCGCGCTCTCGACGACCGAATTTTTCTAACAGTTCTTTCATTGGTCATAAAAATATACGGTTTACAACAAAGTTTATATATATATATATATATATATATATATATATATATATATATATATATATATATACATATACGTAGATATAAATATTCTCACTTATGGTAGAGAAGCATGGATCTTAAATGTTAGAATAATTCAAAAGATTTCTAGCAGTGCAGAGAAATATGGAAAATGCATGTTAAAAATAGCGTATGGAGATGATAAATAAATCAGTGGATTTTAAAGAAAACCAAAATTACACAGACTTGAGTGAAATGTAAAGATTGATTGGTCGTCTAGCAAAAAGAGGAAATTATTGATGAATAATAAAAATAATTAATTGGGAATCCAAAAATATAAAAAAGCACAAAAAGAGTTTCATGAGGATATAGGATAGAGATATGAGAATGATTGTTGGTGTGGAATGGAAAAGAAAAACACTAGATTTCTGGAAATGAAAAGTATTGGAAGAAGCTTTCATCTAGAAGTAGAAAGAGAGGCATATATATATTCGTAATTATATATATATATATATATATATATATATATATATATATATATCAGCAGCCTCTTTCATTTTACTGCTAGATGAAAGCTTCTTCCAAAACTTACATCATCTTCTTTCTATTCAGTGCTGAATCAAGAATTTTTCCAAAACTTTCCTTTTCAATAAACCCAATGCCTTTCTGTTTCAATCTATTTCAATGAATTATTTATGTATGTCTCATCTATCCATGATCTCTTTCTAGACCTTTTTATCTTCTCTCTCTCTCTCTCTATCTCTATATATATATATATATATATATATATATATATATATATATATATATATATATGATTTTTTAATAAGCTCTTGAGAACTTCAAATAGAAATAAAATAAAAAGTATTTAATTAATTAGTTATTTTTATTTTTTAACTTTTAGGCATATTCTATGGCATTAATGATGGAACTCAATTTCACTCATATAACTCCCATAATTTCACTTGACATAATGTATTCGTTTAGTCCAATTTTTAGTCACTCTTACACATAATTGTGGTCCAATTTCAAATATGACACGTCCAATATTAATTTTTAATGCTTCTATTGTTTGTGTCTTATCAACATAAACCCATGTTTTCACATAACCACATAGAAAATAATCTAATGGAGTTTGATCACATGGTCTTTTTAGTAGCTAATTGATAGGTCCATTTCATGAAATAATGGACTCATTAAATTCTTGTTTCATTAAATTTATTAATTTTTTTTACAATCTCTATGCGTCATTGAAGTGTTAAACACTCCATGATAATTTACCAAACTATACTCCGTTGAAATGTCAGAATGAACTTTAAAAAATCAAACATGGCTGGCCACCAGCTGTCAAAATTCTAACATTCCTTTTGGAAAACTCTCTCTCTCTCTCTCTCTCTCTCTCTCTCTCTCTCTCTCTCTCTATATATATATATATATATATATATATATATATATATATATGTATGTATGTATGTATGTATGTATGTATGTATGTATGTATGTATATTTGGAATACAAATTGAAATTACACAATTTCGTCGAAAAGAGTTCACCCGAATCGATCGAACAGAATGTGTATGTAGCGTACGTACGTTCGTACGTTGGAAATAAGTTTAAAATAGAAACTATCCGAATTGAAACCGTATTTTAAATAAAACAACGGCCGGGGGACCCGTTTAAACTTTGTGACGGAGCGCCGCGCGATAGAACGAGGACGAGCGCCGCGCGCGAACGCTCCTACACACACAACGACAAAAACAGCACACACACATACATAGAGCTAGAGGAACGAACCGTGTGTATTGTTCGCCCGCCAGGATTGTGGATTGTGATGATTAAAGTGAATCGTGTGTCAAATGGATAAAAATCAGCTTAATGTAACGGAACAAGGATTTTAATTAAAACCGTGCCGTAATTGGATAGGACTAATTTGTTAAGTGGCGAATTTTAAAATCGAGTTATAAATCGTGGACGCGTTTTCTAATTAATTCGCTAAATACTACTGCATTAATTTCGTGTCTTTTGTGTACACGTCGCGCGAGCGTTGTATGTTGTTGTTGTTGCGCTAAGAGACGCCGTCGCGGCTCGTGCACCGCGAGTCGTCGACGGGGGGTACCGTTTCGATTTTCTATACGATTAAAAAATAGTATTTAGAAAAATTGGCATTGTACGTTTTTAACAACAGATATTTTCTAGAGAAATTCGTAAACATTCATTTGAAAATTATGATAATTAATCTGTTTATCGCACATCATCATTGCTGTTTTATCGATTTTTATATTTTTTTCCAAAATAAATAAAACTATAATATTTTTCAATAAGAATGTTAGAATTTTGATAGCTTATGGCAGCCATGTTTGATTTTTTGTAATTCATTTTGATATTTCAACTCCGTATAGTTTGGCAATTTATCATGAAACGATGAACACTTCATTAACGCTTAGAAATTGTAGAAACTTTAATAGACTTATTGAAACAAAAATTTAATGAGTCCATTATTTCATGAAATCAATTGGCGCCACCAAGATCATGTGATCTAACTCCATTGGGTTATTTTGTATGGGACTATGTTGTTTTTCAAAATAAACCAATTATTTCACATAGTCCCATAGAAAATAGTCCCAAACAATACAGACATACAAACATAGTCCCAAACAACGTAAAATACAAACATAGTCCCAAAAAAATACAAACATAATCCCAAACAACGTAAGCATTAAAAATAAACATTGAACATGTAATTCATGAAATTGGACCAGAATTATGTGAAATAGTGACTAAAAATTGGTCTAAATGAATGCACTATGTCAAGGGTCGGCAAAACTCGCGAGCCGCATGCGGCTCTTTGGCCACTTGAATGCGGCTCTTTCACAAATAATAACTATGTGCATTAAATGTGTGCCATGTAATATTATAATAATAAAAAATAATTTTTATCAATAAGTAAGATTTTTGTTAATTATGATAGGTATCTAGTTTTTTTTTTATTCAATGTTTAAAGTCAAAAAACCGATTACTCCAAGTTGGTACATTGGGCACACTTTTTGATTGTCAATAATAATAACACAATATTTAAAAAAAACAGCGTCCCGTTTCATAAAACTTACAGTTCCTGTATTACAAGTTCTTTTTTCAAATATCCCATATAAATTTTAAAAATAAATAACCCCTCTGTCACTTTGTAATTAATAGTGGAGAAAAAAGCAAAGTACATACGTGTCTAATCCTATCTATCACATAATACTAATTCCTAATTTTAATTGACTTCTAAAACAGATATCTTGTTTTTTTATGTTCCATCATTAATGCCATAGAATGTGTTTAAAAATAAAAAAATATAAATAACTAATTAATCAAATACTTTTCGTTTTATTTCCATTTAAACTTCTGTAGTGATTATTGAAAAACCCTATACAATTGCCAAACCACTAAATCGCATCACTCGTTCCTTAATTTTTTTTAAACGTTTCCATTTCGCCATCAAACTCGTCAATTTGATATCCAAAACTGTTCGACAATTTATCGATCGCCTGTACGACATCCGTTGCATACTTAACGATAATATACCTATATATAATGGGTAATTAACGTTACGACAGCGTACGAAGAAGGCGCAATGACAGTCTCTCGCAGTTCTGTTTCATCTAATTACGACGGGTGCAGATCGCAAGATCGTCCGTTCGTTTCCTTGCTCGTTCGTACGTCTTTGAGATGGAGTCGACGTCGTGACTCATCATGCGTGAAACTATTGATCAGTCAACGTGTGTGCGTTCGACGAAATTTGCAGAACTTATATATGTATATATATATATATATATATATATATATATATATATATATATATATATATATATATATAAGGGCAAGTGGAATGTCGAAGCAACTTGTATTATATATATATATATATATATATATATATATATATATACACACTTGTGCGCGATGATTACAAGAAAAGTTCGACAGATGTGTTCCGGCCGGAAGGAGTCGACGGATCGAACGCACGGCTTCTAGTTCTGACGAAATGTCTTTTTTCCCTCTACAGTTGATAACTTTTCGTCAGAATTATTTTTTACTGGTTTCCTCGCAAAACTGTTCCAGTCACTTTGAAAAAGATGTCAAGGTTGTTAGATGTTTCTTTCTCCAATAAGATAAATGTTGAAAAAATTACCTATAGCGTCGATCTTCTTCTTACAACTCTGTATAAAAACTTCCAGTTTGCATTTATTATTTAATTTGAAACGTTATGAAAATGTTCCACTTTGAAAAAAAAATTAGGGATGATGCATGATGAAGATTGGAAATTTATTGGTGCTGTATTGAAACTTTCAGTATATCTTTATTATTTAATTTGAAACGAGACATTTATAGTCATATTAGGCTCATTTAATATTTTATTTTTTGGGTAAATTTTGAAAAACTATTTCAATTAAATATTTTAAACGTCTAATATTTGATTAAAAATGAAAGACTACGATAAAATATTTAATCATGGCTTTACTTCATCATTTATAAAAAAATCAACACATTGACTGACATTGATCGTTAGAACTGTAAATTCCAATGGCATTGCGGAGGTCACCGGTGACCAGCGGCAACAAATCCGTTAAAAATGCATTATATAATTAACCCGTTCGCTACCAGTGTCACATATATGTGACGAGCCAGTTTTCTTACCTGAACCCAGCGTCACACATATGTGACGACTGTTCATTATCAGTTTATGATAACTGTTTGTACCAAATCGTGCCGCAAACAGATGAGTTATATTAAAAATAAATCAATAAAATAGATACAGGATGCTATTGGCCTGTCGATAATTACATTTTTAATCATTTAAAACGTTTTAAATACATCGCAAAAAATTAATGACAATTTGGTATCATATTTAAATAATAAAACGTCTAGGCTGTGGTGGCGGTTTTTCTCCTGAGGCCCTCTTAGCGAATAGGTTAAACAGTAATATTTATGATTTTGAAAATATAAGGTCATCCAAATATGACGCCTAGATTTGTGTTTTATTCAAAAGAAACATGTGTATAGTTTATTTTATTTCTTATAATAAAACACAAATCTAGGTGTCACATTTGGATTACCGGTTATATTATTATTAATATAATAGTCTTAAATTATAAATATGTGAATATATTTATTTTCAAATATATTAAATAAAATGGACATATGACAAAGTGCATGTTTGTTTTTAATTACATTGCATAAGAAAAAGAAACGAAACGAATAATCGAAATTATGCACATTTTTTTACTTAAAGCCATCTGTTCACTTTAAGTAAGAATACATAACCGTCATGAATATAAATTACTCACACCGTACGAGTG
Source organism: Neoneuromus ignobilis (assembly GCA_029203775.1). NCBI lineage: Eukaryota > Metazoa > Arthropoda > Insecta > Megaloptera > Corydalidae > Neoneuromus > Neoneuromus ignobilis. Next base: position 3,377,999 of record CP092090.1, on the reverse strand, counting down.
AGGACACTATTTAATATTTATACAGAATGAACGAAAATCGTACATTTAATATTCAGTATATAACATCAAAGTCATAAATATCAAACAGACGAAGAAATAAGTAATAATATTGGAAGCCGACGTCGTCGGCAAAATATTTCATATACCGTTTTCACTTCACAAAATATACATACATACAAATGTACACATTATATATATATATATATATATATATATAGATATATATATATATATATATATATATATATACATGTATGTACATATGTATATGTATATATTGTTGTAATATAAAAATTGGAACAAAGGTGATTTAAATATTTTATTTTCATCTTAAATTTTTACAGTTTGTAATACTCGCTTATCTCATATATATATATATATATATATATATATATATATATATATATATATATATATATATATATATAAACTGACGTGGAAAGTATTCTCCATATGCAAAAATGTAACCTGTTTTTATTTTAGCAATTTCTACTATATAATAGAATTAATTATTATTTTTTTGTATTTTTTTCTAATGAATACTATATTTCATATAAATTAAATATATTTTTTTAATTTCACGGCTTTATTATATGATATTATATCAAGAAACTGCTTATGTTACCCATGTGGCGAATACTTTTGTAAATCTGTATGTATATATATATATATATATATATATATATATATTCAATTAAATTTTCACTATTATGTAAACACTTCAAAGTACCAAGAACAATAATCATATCCAACCCTTCATTTAAAAATCAAATATTTAATAAAACAATTTAGAGAATGTGGCCAACAATATATAACGAAATATTTTAATAAAAACTACTTTGATGTGTTTACATATACAATATATGTAATTCAATTTTAGTAAACTTTAATATTTTAACACATTAACGTCCGGAGACATAAAAATGTGTTTTGTGTTGACTGCTCATCAAATGCCAGAGACATATAAATAGGGTTTTGTGTACTGTGCATTAAATGCCTGCAACATATAAATATGTGTTACAAATATATGCTAAAAATAATATTTCTTATCGACTAGACTAGTGATCGGCAACCTCATTAGTCAAAAGAGCCAAATGTCAGCAGTACAACAATTTTTTTTTTTTTTTTGAGAGCCAAATTTTCAAAATATCTGTTTTAGATATCAATTAAAACTAGGAACTAGTATTGTGTGATAGATAGGATTAGACACGCTCCATATACTGGATTGCTTTTTTTCTCCACTATAATGTTAAATTTGTAAAATAATAATGTTTGAAAAGATGATTCCTGTGAAAATCCTTGCACCATTTCTTCTCTACAGAGTGACATTACAAAGTGACAGAGGGGTACCAGGAGCCGTTTCATAAAACTTACAGTTCCTGTATTACAAATTCTTTATTTAAAATTTATATGGGATATTTGAAGAAAGAACTTGTAATACAGGAACTAAGTTTTATGAAACGGGCCCCTGGTTTTTTAAATATTGCGTTATTATTATTGACAACCAAAAAGTGTACCCAATGTACCAACTATGAGTAATCAGTTTTTTGACTTTAAACACTGAATAAAAAAAAACTAGACACGTATCATAATTAACAATAATCTTGTTTATTGATAAAAAGTATTTTTTATTATTATAATATTACATGGCACATATTTAATGCACAGTCATTATTTGTGGAAGAGCCGCATGCACCAAAGAGCCGTGTTTTGCCGACCCCTAGACTAAACTAATACTGTGTGCTTTGATAATATTCAAAATAAAATATAACAGTAAATTTCAACCTTCAACCCTATAATTTCCAAAGATTTCTTTAAATCGCTTTAAAATATACCGGCTACACGCATCAATTTTCGCGCAAACAGCCCAGACCGTAATGTAAACTAAAGAATTCAATTTTTGGTCTCATAAGTTTTTGATAATTCAAAATATTTAATACAAAAAATAATACTTTGAGGTTATCATTTTTTAATAATATCTTTCTTAAATTTTCCATAGTATTAGTAGTCATTTTTATTCACATTTCGTTTGTAAAAAAATTTAAACATGGCTAGAACCAACTGTCAAAGTTCTAATTGTATATATATATATATATATAATTGTGTAATCTTTCAATTTGATTTGAACCACCTATATTTTCTTTCACACTCTGTTCTATTTTAAATAGGATTCATTCTTCAAACTACAAATATTTTTCCATATATTTATAAACGAAAACTTTATATTTACTCGTCTATATATTCATATAACAAATCATACACATCGACACTTTGACATATCTGATGCATATGCAAAAATTCCGATACTATTCAAGGTCTAGTTTTTTAATCAGAACATATTATATGCATACTACTTTGCGCTTATGAATGTTTATATTATATTGTGTCATTGCGATAAACGTGAGAAACTTTATCATCCATAGGGAATATGTTTTGTATGGCAGACATGTGTGTGAGTGTATAGCATATAGTGTATATATATATATATATATATATATATATATATATATATATATATATATATATATATATATATAAGCATATATAGATGTACACAAAGAAAGTAAGAGCATTTGAACAGAAGACGTCTCTTCAAAGAGATATAAAGTATTGTTATCAAGTGTTGTATGTGTGTGTGGTGCAGTGCGACGAACTCGCATGAGTGAAACCACATGCACATACAAACACGACGAAGAAGATCTCGACGAGATGTCTGCTACGACGGACGTTAACATCCGTCGCTGCAGCAATCTCATCCACACGATGCGTCGTCGTCGTCGTCGTCAATCTTGCGGATCTTCATAAACAGCGACACAACTCAGTTCCCTCATCATCCGTATATCTCACACATACACGTATGTGTGTGTGTGTATCATGTAAATACGTGCCAATTAATTACCGTCGACATACGCTGACACCGATGTTGTTGTTTCAACACACGGACACACGAGGACACCACTAGTCCCTATTCACAGTACGTCTAAACCGTGACACGCGCGTCTATCGCCAGATAAACAGATAAATTTCATAATAAACTCTCTCTACCGACAATTCTATCCGTACACACACACGCGTCCGTTGAAAAAAAGCACAAGAAGTCTTCGGACTTGCACGGTGATTAATTCGTTTTGGCACATCGCGACCGAATCTGCTGTTCAGCAACTGATTTTTTTATTGTTAGACGAGTTTCGCGGTTTTTCGTATTCTGTTGACATTGACTCGGGATTTATTTATCATCCGAACATTCTTCGTGTGTGATTCATTCGCGTGTTCGATTGTTGTTGATGTCATCTACAGGTAAATCGATTTGATTCTCTTGTACTGATTAATCGTAGTCTTTAATTATCTTGTTCATTACATCCGAAATACATATTGTTGGAATGTTTTCTTGGATAAGCGTCGACTTAACACAAGCTGTTCTTAAAATGTTTAACAAGAATTTTAATGATTCATCAAAGAAACATATTTAGAATAGATTTTTATTACCGATTTATTATATTCATATCTGTTATTGCATGTGCAATAATAAAACTCGAAAATAAACCATTTTGCAAACACATGTTTGATCTTCATAGTTTTTACAGTGACTAATAGTTAAATATAGGGTCGTCCAAATGCAACGTCTAGATTTTTGTTTTATTAAGAAGAAACTATACACATGTTTTTTTATACACCACCCTATATACATGTTTCTTTTTAATAAAACAAATCTAGGCGTCACATTTGGATGACCCTACATATAGATGTTTTTTAAGCATGATAGAACTTTAAATTGAATCCTTATCGAAAGTTGTCACGCTTAAAAAACACCTATATATATATATATATATAATTGTAATAATAAAAATAAAATATTAATGAAACTGTTTATCAAAAAAGATTTTTTTCTAAAAATTCCTTTCAGTATATATTTTATTGAGATAAAAATACATGCAATTCATTAATAAAATAAATAAAACTTTCATAAACCAAATATTACTATAAATTAATTGTTTTTCTATGACAATAATATTTTATACAAAAATTATGACACTTATTTTCAGTTACGACAAAATTTGCTTAAATTAAATCACTTTATTTGAACTACGAAGAGAGTTGATTAAAATTATTACATTAGTAATAATTTTAATTGTATAATTTTATACATGAGAACAAATATGACTTCTTTTTAGTAAAACAGACTTCATTTAATCAAAACGTTTTCAATTAATTATTTTCTAAGTGTCTTTACTTTTTAAAAATAAGTACAAATAAACTAAAAATTATTAAACCTATCTATACTCCTTAAAACAAGTACAGATAGATATACTTGCAAATTCCACGTATCTTCCATATTTTTATTTTAAATTTGTTTTTTTCCAGAAAAATTATATACATGAGAAAAATGATTTTTTTAGTAAAACAGTCTTTATTTAATCAATATTTTTTTAAGTTTTTATACTTTTTAAAAATAAGTACAAATAAACTGAAAAAATCATTGAATCTATCTGTACTCCTTTAAAAAAAGTATAGATAAATATCATTACGCATTTCACACATCTTCCATATTTTTATTTTATATTATTTGATTTTTTCCCAAAAAATTTAGTACACCAGAAAAATGATTTTTTTAGTAAAACACGTTATTTAATCAAATTTCTTTCAATTAATTATTTTCAAAGTTTCTTTACTTTTTCAAATAAACTAAAAAATCATTAAATCTATCTATACTCCTTAAAATAGTACAAATAGATTCAGTTGCAAATTCCACCTGTTTTATATTTTTATTTGATTTTGCTTGTTTTTTCCAATTTTATATACGAGAATAAAAATATTTTTTTAGTAAAACAGACTTTATTTAATCAAAATACTCTCGATTAGTAATTTTCTTAGTCTCTATATTTTTTTTAAAAGAAATGCAGATAGACTAAACAATTCATGAAACTTATCTATACTCTTAAAAAAAGAATACAAATAGATCGAAATGCGTATTAATCCAAAAAATTAATAGCTGTTAATGGTCGAACACTTACATTCTGTTATATTAAATTCTTTTTTTAATGTTGATTGAAGAATTATTTTTATTTTTTATATTTTACTCTTGATTTCTTAACTGGTTTATATAAAAAATTACAAGATTATGTAGATCCAAATGTTGAAGATAATTCCATGAAAATTGAAGTTAGGGTTAGAAAATGAGTAATTCTTGAACATTGTTATTAAAAATATATTGGTGGAGGGAGTTGTTTCCTTGTTAAAACACACACAATTTCATAAATATAGGGTTGTCCAAATATGATGCTTAATTTTGTGTTTTATTAAAAAGAAAAGAAACCATACACATGTTTCCCTATACACCACCCTATACACATGTTTCTTTTCAGTAAAACACAAATCTAGCCGTCACATTCGGATGACTCTAAACAATACTCTGTTTTTCAATCGATATTTTTACTCTTGATTTCTCAATCAGTTCATTTGGAAAAAAAGTAACATATCTACTACATGTTTGAAATGTTTTCTCGTTGTTTACACAGCATTTTACATATTTCTATACACGACTGACACATATAAATATTAAATCATACAAATCATGTCTGTAACCACCATACTGACCTTTTATCTCTTATCGAATGTATCTTCGATAAGTACATTTGTATGGAGATAATTAGTGACCGCTTCTCTTGTTTCAGCGCAAACACACAGACAGAACTTGTTTGAATTCGTTTTTAAATGTACCACAAACATTCGAGCTCTAAGATATAGTTAAATAAATCGTAGTTAATCAAAAAAAAAAACTACTTGAAATCTGAGATAAAGTCGCTTAAAGAGTACTTGACGTGTTTTTAATTTCGGTTTTGTCGAGTTTCGTTGATTAGACAGACTGGTGAAATCAGTGCGAGTATGTGTACGATTGTTGTAACGATTGCTGGACCTTGTAATTAGTGCGATGAGATGCAATGCGTGCGAGGCAGTCATTCGTAGATGAATCATATCAGACCGAATTCGAAAATGGAACAGAACCGATCACGGAGAAAAGCGTACACAATTAGTTACTGTTTGACTTGAGTGTAACGCATATACCTGTATTACTGATAACAGGTACGGAGAGAACGTTTATCTATCCGCCGTTACTAGGACACTATCTGCTTATCACATTGGCAAGCACAGGTGTGGCACTCGACTGGAACATTCGATAGATTTTTAGAGACATTCGTCGTTTAGTGTGTGTTCGCTTGTGAGTGTTTCGATATATTTATTATTAATATTTATTATATTGTAAAGTGGGTGCTGCGATTTGTCTGTGATAACAACAACAGTGGTTGATTCTTTATCCCGATCCATCGACGTGTAACAAAGAATTCCCTTCGAAAAGAAATCTATTCGTATGTTGGTTGTTGTAGTTGTTGTTGTTGTATCGAAAGTAACGTCGTTTTTGTGCGCGTCGTCGTCGTCGTCGTAGAAAGCGTGTATATCAATCCGAATATACATACAGACACAACGGTATCCATCATGCTACATTCGTTGGATACTCTAGCTGGAAAAATTTCACCGGGATCGGCTAAAGGACAGCCGGCGAGTCCGCAGGCGTCGCTGGACGGAAACGCGAACCGCGTACATCCGTACAGCAAACCGAATCAACAGCAAAATGCCAATTCAACGTAAGTGATTTTATTATATAAATACATATGTATGTTCGTCATTTTATTCGTCTGGAATTTGCATTTTCGTTTTTCCACAAATAGATTTTTTTTTAAAAGATTTTATTAACAAATTCAATGTTCAGTTCGTACGCCGATTTCGATGACAGTGTGACGTCATATTCAAACGATTGTGTCATAACATAACTCTATGCATATTGAAGGACGGTATTGGCTAGTCATCGAAATGTGTATTAGGAAATTAAAGAATATTCAGTTTTGTACTAAATATTTTTATAAAAATTCTTGTAAAAAAAACATTTATGTATATTTCAATTTTTCACAATACACAGAAATTATTTAACGAATCATGCTCAGTAAGGAGGTCGAAAAAAATGTGTCATTTAGTAATTTTTGTCAAGAACCATAAACACTTTTCTCAACAAATGTTCGGGTATCTAAAAACGTATATTTAAAAGAAGTTTATATATTTTTTTTCAATAAAAAGTATTTAAAAATAAAAAAGATATGGACATTCTCCAGGTTCTTTGAAAAAGGAATGTTTGCATTGATCACTGTTGCTCGGATTTGGATTGTATGTAATCAAAAAAATGAAGAAGATTCATTTTAGACATTAAATTATCTAGTCCTTTCACGATCAGTGTTTCAAAATATTGATTTGGAACAAAATGATGGATATTGTAATTTAAAATTTCGATTTTCGATGAAAAAATTTAAAAATGAAACTATGTAACAGAAAAATCCTTTGTTCAAGGACTAGTGTTTTGTATCTATAATAAGCCTGAAAATTTTGAAATAAATAAATACAGTCCTTTTTGAAATGTTTTGGTCATCGGTTTTGAAAATGCGATTTTCAGGGAAACGTGTTTAAAGTTTTAAAATTAATTTATACAAGTTTTTGTAAAAAAAACTAGTATGTCTCTACTTCCATCAATTTTATTTGGATTATTTTGAAAATATCAAGGAATATTCTCTAGGTATTATATTTAAAATATCAAAATTCAAAAATGAAATTTTTCGATTTTCTGACTGAGCATGACCTCTCAAGTTTGGTACTAAATATTTTTATAAAAATCTTACACGAATGATTCATTTGTGAAAAAGAAACATTGTACATTTTTTGTGCACGTACATACATAAATCATTTTTTTATAAAATAATATATAATGGGACAAAGAAGTTTCTTCACAAGAAAAAAAATTAATTCTTTTTATAATTATATACGATAACTCAATAAATTCTTTTCTAAAAACTTTATTCTCATTTAGGCCATCTTATGTATAGACTCATCCAAATGTAACGCTTAGATTTGTGTTTTTGTCCAAAGAACCATGTGTGTATTTTTTTTATTTCTTTTTAATAAATCACAAATCTAGACGTCATATTTGGATGACTGTGTATATACAAGTATAGATGTATATGAAAAATAATGGTATGTGTGTATGTACATGCATTTCTACAGAACTTGTACATAGCTCATTGTAAGGATAACACAAACTCATAAATTCTTTCCACAAATTTAATTATAACTTGAGGATATATCAAATTTCGCGTTTTCTCTCTGCGGCTAATTAGTTTTGTTAAGGCAAATATACGGAAACTGAAGATGACATGCTTAGTTTATAAGACTATTAAATGAACACCAACCAGTAACCAAGCGTTACGCACTCCTCTATTTTCAAACTTTATATATATATATATATATATATATATATATATATATATATATATATGTATATATATATATATGTATAGTTTTGTTGTAACGAAAGTGTGTGTGCTGTACATAACGTACAGTTCGCAGAATGTTCAATATAAACATTTGGAAATATCATTAATCTCAACAGCTGTCGCACCACTAGTAAATCATCGATGGGCGTGAGACTATTAAATTACAAACTCTGTATATGTATGTGTGTGTGTATATATTTAGATCAGTCAATTGTACTAACATATCAGTGCATTTCGATGAAAACAGTTTCGAGTCCATTTGACAATAAACACATTCGTCGGACAGAGATAATTGTTTGTTTATAAATAATTAAGATCACTTTTAGTAGTGCCATGCGGATGATAAATTGTACTAATCGACGAGATAATTATTATTATTATTCATTTCTGTTCAATAACTTTAATTGTTTTGTAAATGTTTTTAAGTAGATTAATTACACACGTGCATTATCTTCTATAAATATTGATTTATCCGAAAAAAATATTTTTGTATTACGCTGAGGTCGTGAGAAAGTAATATCGTTTCTTTACCATTTTCTTCTCCATTTTTTAAAAAAAATCAGTTTTATACAAATGTTATGACTATTCTAAGGCTTTGGGTTTTCGAATAAAGTTAGATCAGTAATTATTAAAATAATTCTAGGTCCAGTAATTATTCGAATTCGATGAAAGTTGTGTTTTACGAGATGAGATTGTCAGATAAATACCCATCCCTCAATTTAGAAAACTCTCTGACTGGGCATCGAACACAATCTCTCATAATACAGGTGATAATATTAGGTCGTGTAATATGAAATAAATGTCCGATTTTTCTTTGATTTTCAATTGAAAAATCCGACATTTCATTTTGCACGACCTAATAAAATCCACTATTTTATCAATCGGTTAATTGATTATATAATTTCTTTTTTTTTAATTCGTGTTTCATCTTTCTATCAATTTAGTTCATTCCAAATTCCTAAAGCTTTGAGCCAAAAAATATGTTACTTTTATACAATTTTCATCAAATTTGTTTAATCTTTTCCTGCAATTTGTTTGTATAGGATGGATCAAATAATATCGAAAAATAAATGTTTGTAGACAAGTAAATGTGTGTCTAAAGCCTTTATTTTTATTTGAGCACGCAATAAAAGGGCACTAAGTTGATCTACGAAAAATGTGGTTTAAAATTTGTTCATAAATATAAATTATTTTTAAATTCTTAATAATTTTTTATCTTTTTTATATTTACCATTCTTTAATCAAAACTTGTTTAAAAATTAATTTCCTTACAGAATTCCTTAGAGAAAAATTTAAATAATTAATATAATTTATTTTGGAATTTGTAGTATTTTTGTTAATATTTTTTCGTCGTTTTTATTGGATGTACAAGGATGATTTGTATACGGAATGGATAATTTCTACTTAAAATGAAATAGAAAAAAAATGTATTTCTTTTAAAACTTATTTTTATTTTTTAATAAAGTCTCATCCAAATGTGACGCCTAGATTTGTGTTTTATTAAAAAGAAACATATGTATAGGAAAACATGTATATATATTTTTTTGTTTCTTTTTAACCCTTTGAACTCGATTTTTTTTCAATATTGTTACGTGTCTACTTGTATTTATTTTTAGATAAGTTAGGTTAGATTATATACAACAGTAAAATTTGTTGTTTTTGTTGTATTTATTATTATATAATTTATTTGTTAAAATTCTTAAGATAATTATTTGTTGACTGTGTTGATATAACAGTACTAAACTAATAAATAAAAACAATCGGCTGAAAAATATGCCATAAAAGCAAATGATTAATGTTGTCACCTCAGAGGTGACATATGAGTTTTTTTTAGCAAATTTGTGTTGCTATCTCCAGCGTGACATTCGAGTTTAAAGGGTTAATAAAACACAAATCTAGACGTCACATTTTGATAACCCTTTATAATTTCCTTTGATGCATACACTTGCTCCAACGATTCTCTAAAGAAATTACACCAGTATGAAAGTTACATTCCTCAAAATTTACAAATTAATCTTCGATTATTGGAAAACTCTAACTTCTAGTGCAGTTGGCTGAAAATTGTTTCTTAAAAGGAAGTTACATCGTGGAACTGCAAAGGGGTTAACAGACACAACACCTATTCTGTAGATAATTTTTTCGTTCAAGAAGGAATGCACATTTATTTCATATGTCTGCAACTTGAATAATTTTAGACATTTTTCAAAACCATATCGTGCGATTTTTCAGTACAGTTTTTGGATGCCATTAGAGGATTGTTCTTTACGTTTTCTTTTCTCATTAAATTCATTAGTCTTCTTGAACGTAGTTGAAAATGACGAAGAGTTTTATAAAGGTTTTTTTGTATTGGTATGAATTTTTTTCTTTGACAAACTTTTTTTTCATGAAATATTTTATTACTTTTTTAAAAAAATACAATTAATCTTTTTTAACTTGGTATTCACATACCTCTACTTCATATCATACTGCATACTTGTTTGTATAGAGTGACCCAAATAAAGAATAGTAAATGATACTAAGGGAGTAAATGTATCTCCAATCTCGTTAATCTCATTTGGACCATGCTATAAAAAAGATGATTGATTTTACTGATCCACAAATTTCAAATTACCATCATTTTCTTTATTTATTTCTAGAACTCTTAAAATCATCCTCGTATGAAAGTACGTTTTAAAATTTCGTTTAATAAAAACACTGTTGTGTCTAAAATTCAATTTCTTTTTATTGTACTTATTTAAAATAAAATACTAAAACGTCTTGTTAAAAATATTGAACAAATAATTTATTTACTTACTCATAACGTTCTTTTTTGCTTTTAGTTTAAATTCCGTGTATTAAGATTTCTTTAGAGACACGGAAGATTTGTGAAAAGAGGATATATTCAATGATTTATTTTTAAAAAGACATTACCGAAAATCTATTTAAAAAAGAACAATGAATTATGGTACACAAAGCTTAATCCATCAATGTTTTAGTGCAATAATACACTCATACACATGTGTATATATATAATGCGTGTGTGTGTATTTGTGTCTGTGTGATGGTAAAAAAAATATCGTTACGGAAGATTAACGCAGTGAGTAAATTTGTTTCAAACAGGATATTTTATACATTTGATTCCATTATATAAAAATGGAAACGTATCCTTTTTAAACTTGCCTCTCAAAAAAGTATTAATATTTAATACGAAAACGTCAGAGAGAACGTTGTGTTACGTTTCGTTCTGGTAGCCCGTTTTAAAACAATAACTGAAACGACCGAACGATAAATGAAACTTTTATAATTTCATCTCTGTTCATTGACGATTGTATGAACGGCCGTGCGAGAGAGAGAGAGACAGTTCGTTCCAGTTAACTGGAATACGTGTGTGTGTGTGTGAGTGATATAATATGGATAAGGGGCAACGGAAGTGCGAATTTTTACTCAGAAAAAATGAAATGTTTCAATTTACAGACGCACTGTCAGGATTCATGGAAATGTGGATGAAGAGGAGAGGAGGTATGTACATGAAAAAGTGTGTCTCGTCCTGTAGAAAGTTTTTGTTAAATACATAAACTGTTCTGTATCTTATTACAGTTTTATGAATTAATATTTAATGATCGTGTATATTATTAGACTGGATTTAATTTACGTACATATGTATATCGAACAGATTACACTTTACATTATTTTCTAAAACAATACTCCATTACAGATTTATTTCAACACAGACAAATCACTCATTCGATCACATCTCAAGATTTTTATTAAATATCTTATAGTGTTGAAATGGGTGATTTATTTGAATTAATCTAAAAGATGTGTTTTTACTTACATAGATAAATTTCAATTTTTTAATTATTTTAGTTGATCACTTAATTAGTTTAAAAATTTATGTATAATAATTTCACAATTATTTATATTTTTATTTGGTGTAAAATATTGAAGATAGTCTAATATTCAAAAATATCAATCGACATTTTTAGATTGTTTTTTTTTTAATTGAAGTATTTTGTATTAATAATCAGTAATTGAGTGATTTTATGCGTGTGGGTGTTTATATATATATATTCGAGGGTCATTTGATAAGTATGGTAAAAAAAGTAAGAAAAACTAAATTGAAAAAGTTAATTGAATTAATTAAATTAAACATTAAATAATTTTACCATACTTATGAAACGACCCTCGTGTATATATATATATATATATATATATATATATATATATATATATATATATATATATATATATATGTAGGGTTATCGTGTATAATTTTTTTAATAAAACGAAAATGTGACGCCTAGATTTGTGTTTATTTAAAAAAACATGTATATATATGGTATATAGGGAATACATGTGTATATACATACACACACACCTGTTTTATAACAAAACATGAAAATCTAGTGTGGTGTCAGTCTCTAGTGGATAAAAACCTTTTCCCTTTTTGTTATGAATTTATTAAACATACATATTAATAACTCTATCTCTCTCTCTATATATATATATATATATATATATATATATATATATATATATATATATATATAGATATATATATATATAAAGAGAGAGAGAGAGAGAGAAAGAATTTTCTACACCGTTCCAATTTAAACGTTTTATTTTCCACAAGTTTTCAATAAATTTCGAAATAATTTTTATAGTTTTTTTTTATATCAAGACATGATTCCAAATGAAGTTTTTATGTAATGAAGTTCAGTTGGAATTTATAAAAATGGTAGTATATATGTATATTAACTTGTTTCTTAATTTTATATATAGAGGGGGAAGAAAGAGAGAATATCTTCAAATTCTTTAATTTAAACTTGATTTTTCACAAATTTCACAAAAAGTTAGAAAATTAATATGGGTATTAATTGTTATTGATATATGTAATTTATGAAATGTATAGGGTGTTTCAATAAGCGCTTCTTCATAGAGTTTTGCTTACGTGCTTGCTAAAAATTAAATTATGGAATTATTAAATTTAATAATTCAAAGATGCTCAATGATTTTTAACAAAATTCAAGACTAGTCCTCCAATGCGATTGTTATTAATAATCGAATTCGATTGTTCATACAGTCATTTTTTTTTGATTAAAAATATGCTAAAGATTAAATTACGGAATTACTAAATTCAATAATTCCAAGTTGCTCTTTGCAGAGAACACTCTTCATTCCCATATTTTCCAAATAACATCTTCCTCGGTTAAGGCTTTTATCAAAATCCTAAACCAATCCTCCAATTGAACTCGGTTCTTCAGCGAGTCATAGTCTTGGTTACAAATAGAATGATTCGTAAATGTGAAATAGTAGAAATCGATGGTACGATTCTAAATATCCAATTACGTTTTCATCTATAGTCCCGCATATGCACAAACGGGGTTCGAACCGTACAATAATAGAGTCGACGCGACCGCAACCGCATCTGGTTTTGAGCAAGTCGATTCCGAACTCAGTTTCGTATTTTGATGTGTGCCATCGACTCGACATCGTGTTTGGGAATTATTTGCAGGCCGGCCGGGGCTGTTCTCGAATTTACAACCCGTTCGGATTAACAGCTACTTATCAATATATATATATATATATATATATATATATATATATATATATATATATATATATATATATATATGTATATATGTATGAGTGATGTAGCGTCGAGTGGCAGATGGCGTCGGCGGTTACGAATAAATTACAAGCCGACAACTGGTTCGATTTCTGAGAATCGGATTGTTTAACATTGTTTTGTGACTCAATCGATCAGTGATTGTTGTTCAAATATTTAAGTTCATGCAATCGTATGCATACATACTATAAGATTGAAAAGAATTTCGAACGTGCGATGAGGACGATGGAGATTTCATTTGGAACTTTGGCGAGATTTCTTGAATAGAACGTCTCGACGACTTTTCAAATATAAATAAATGGGCGATGCACGTTGCATGTAACATACGTAGTATAATATGTACGATACATCTGTGGACCGATGTGAACAGTAATACAGAAAACTCATACGTGTCCGTAGGTCATTTATTCGATATTCGCCGGCGCCAACATTCATTTGACATTTTCAAATGTCAGTCACGTTGATGTGTGTGCTGTGTTGGAACATTCAATTTCTTATTACATATATATATATATATATATATATATATATATATATATATATATATATATATACTATATATATATATATATATATATATATATATATATATATATACATGCACTAACGCACAGAAGTCATGGCACAAATGGGTAACAAACAAATTTATTGATATATTAGGTTGGCAAATATCTCCCTTCCGCCTTCTGGTCTTTTGAATTTCGCAGCTATGTACAAAAAAAAAAAAAAAAAAAAGCGGAAGGGAGATACTTGCCAACCTAATAATTCAATGAATTCGTTAAATTAAAAAAAATTTTAATTGAAAATAAATTTAATGAATATTATAATTATTTTCAATTAAATATAATATATATTTTTTAATTTAACGACTTCATTGAATTATATCAATAAATTTCTTATGTTACCCACGTGTGCCATGACTTATGTGCATCAGTGTATATATATACATATATATATATATGTAATTTTTTATTTAAATTGATTTTTATTAAAGCTACGAAGATTCACAGCACAACGTTGATATATAGGATCATTCAAATGTGACACCTAGATTTGTATTCTATTAAAAAGAAACATGTGTATAGTTTCTTTTTAATAGAACACAAATCTAGGCGTCATATTTGGATGACCATATACAACTCTGTTCAAAAAGTATGCTGACTGTTTAAATAAAACACAAATATTTTTTTTATTCATTCAAATTTATTTTGTCTCATTTAAAGTAATCCCCTCCCGTTGCGATACACATACGCCAACGTTTAATTCAATCTTGGAAACACTTGTCATATTCACTTTTTGGAATTTCCATCAGCACATTCTTTGATTTTTGTTGTATCCATTCAACTGAGTAAAATCAGGTTCTTTGAAGTGATTTTTTTAATCAAATGAACAGGAAAAAGTCGCACGGTGACATTATCTGAAAAATACGATGCTTGTAGAGCAATATTTGTGGAATTTTTGACGAAAAACTCACGAATATAATAATGCTCACGAATAATTGTTTTGCTGACAAACGTTTCAAGTCCAAAACATCACTTAAAATTGCATCTACTGAACCTATTGATATGCCAATATCTTCAGCAAGCTCTTTTACAATCAAATGACGATTTCACATTACTTTGTTTCTAATTTTTTCGATATTTTCTTCGATAATTAGTGTTGATGGACGACCAGAACGAGGTTCATCTTCTACGGATTCACGACCTTCTCTGAACAGTTTATGCCACTAGAATAATGTTTTTCTCGATAAAGATTCTGCACCGTTTTAAACGTTTTAATAGCATTAATTTCATTTTTAACACAAAATTTAATGCAACTTCTTTGTTCAACAATATTAGGCATTCTAAAAATCGAAAAATGACAAAAAGTTGATGTTAATAAACTGCTGTAACTTATGAACTATTTGACATATCAAACTGAAATTAGGAGAGAATGTCACTGAAAGTTATGCCAACATAAGAAAAATAAGTTTTTTGAAGTAAGACTTTTGCGCGAGTTTCAAATTAAAAAGTCGTCCTATTTTTTGAACAGAGAAGTATTTGGCTGATCTTTTTAGAAAAGAGAAAAAGCTATTTTTTGATTAAAATCCTTCCATACCAGATACTATATGAAAATGTTAAATATGTAAACAAAAATTCAAACCACCATTTACTTGCCAAACTCTTCCAATCATTTTACAAAAAATATCCATTTGAAATTGTTTATTTAACACAAAACCAGCAGCCATTTTTTTATTGTTCCATGTTTCCATGTTTTCCAGCAATCTTCAAGCAAAGAATTATGTATAACAATCTATTTTATTGCAGTAAAAACACACACACACATATTATTAAATTCAATCATTTTCGTCCACTCTATACAAAACAACCAATTAATACATTTCAGTTTTTACAAATTGGCCGATTGAACTAGATCTTTAGAAAAATCAACATTAAGTTGTTTTCCTTTTAATTTGATTTAACATTGAAAAAAAACACCGTTTGTCAAAACGCTTTTAAGAGAAAACATCTAACCCTTTGATCTTCGACAGCGATCTGTCCGTACAAAACGATTCGCATCCACGCGAGTTCCTCTCATCTGCATGGGAAACGAAAGATGTACTATTAATAGCTGTCGCCGGTCCATCATGTCATCGTAACAATAAACGCGCAAATTTCGATGTTTTCTTAATGTGGGCCATGGCCGTCGGTCGATTTAATTTCGGAACTATTAAGAGCAAGTACTTACGTCAGTGGCCGCATGCATGTATTGTTCTCGATTTAATGTATGGACGTATGTACCTATCGGATTGTTCCACAAGTCATAGCTATTTATTTACATTACCTCTATTTTATTTATGGTTCGTGTAAACAGGATTCTTTCACCGTTCAATCGGTCAATATTAATTTCTTTCAACGTTGAAGAATTATGCTTTCGTTAATAATATTTCTATACCAGGTCCATGAAACTTGTGTACCCCTTTTGACATTTTTGTGCCACCTGCACTATCGAACGATCTGTTTAAATCTTCCTATACGTTTCTATGTACTGTTGTTCAAAAATAATACATATACATTTTATAGACAAGATCTGGGTCCGTTGTTTGCATTCCGTACACTGAATTTGCACGTCGGATAATTGAAAGCGATTATTCCGACCGAAGAATGCAAATATGCTGGTTGTTGTTACAGCCAAGCAATTTAAATTGCTTGTGAAGTGTGATTTATTTTCATAACTGATTGAGTGCAGTAAAAGTTTTAGTGTATTTATATATATATATATATATATATATATATATATATATATATATATATATATATATATATATACTGACGCGTATAAGTCATTGCACACATGGGTATCATGAGCAATTTATTTATATAATTCAATTAAGTCGTTAAATTAAAAAAAATTGAAAATAAATATAATATTCATTAAATTTATTCATTATTTTTATTTTCAATTAAATATATATATATTTTTTAATTTAACGACTTCATTGAATTATATCAATAAATTGCTTGTTACCCATGTGTGCCATGACATATGCGCGTAATTATGTGTGTGTGTGTTTGTGTGTGTATATATATATATATATATATATATATATATATATATATATAGAGAGAGAGAGAGAGAGAGAGAGAGAGAGAGAGAGAGAATGTGGTTTAAATGAGACTGAAAAATAGTAAATGACAATTAGGAAGTAAATATATCTCTAGCCCCCTCGGTTGCTTTTAGGACCCTATATATATATATATATATATATATATATATATATATATATATATATATATATATATATATATATATATATATATATATATATATATATATATACACTTACAAATGATTAACAAATAATTGTCATTCTGACAGTTAACGCTCATTATTGAAATAATATATCTAAATTTCATTGGAATGGATTTGGAACAAATCCAAATTACTTTCATCCAGTTTACAATTAGTTCCGTACGAATTTGTTATATAGTTTGTGTAGATGTTTTGTTATCAATGTTTTTTATTATCAATTTGTATTTATATATAGGATGGTTCAAATGAGACTAGAGGGTTTAGACATACATTTACTCGCTTACTATTCGTTAAAGAAAAACATGTGTATGAGGTGTTGTATAGGGAAACATTTGTATAGTTTTTTTTTGCGTTTGGATGACCCTTTCTCTTCCCCCTGTATATATATATATATATATATATATATATATATATATATGTTTAATATAAATATTGGATCAATCAATCAATACAGAACTTGATAATATTTAGAGGACCGGATTTGTTTATATTTCTTTTTATATAAACACATACATACATTTTTATTTGATTATACTTTTGTGTAGTTTGAATATTTCTTTGCAATTAAAATTTTCGAATTATTTTCAATGTTCAATTATTAAATATTGTGAATTGAAATATTGATTTTTTTCATATTTTGAACCAATGATAGAGGGATTCATTATTTTTGTATATATAGGTCATCCAAATGTGACGCCTAGGTTTGTGTTTTATTAAAAAGAAACATTTTTATAGTTTCTTTTTAATAAAACATAAATCTAGGCGTCATTTAGATAACATATATATATATATATATATATATATATATATATATATATATATATATATATATATATATATATGTACACATATATGCACATATATATATGTATACACTGGTATATTAAAACATTTAATAAATAATATATTAATCCTCATGCCGAGTAGATTACCCTAAATTGTAATAAAACATGGAAATATAATTTAAGAGAGTACATGCAACGGATTAAACATGTATAGATGTGTGGGTGCGTATTTGCGAAGGTATATATATATATATATATATATATATATATATATATATATATATATAAACATGTGTCTAAACGCACATACACGCATATTTATGTGTGTTCATCCTAATAAAACGACATATCTAGACAGACTGCGTAAAATGTATATATATATATATATATATATATATATATATATAAATATAAATATATATATATATATATATATGTGTGTATGTATGTATGTGTGTTTGTGTGCACATTGGAAACGTTTCTTATCTGGCGAGATTACAGTTTCAGTTGACACAAGGTGATAGCAGGATAGATAAGAATGTGAAACATCAGCTCTATTTGTTTGATAAATACCACGTTGAGAGGAGAGGTATTAACTATCAAGCCGCACGACGAGATATGAAATTTTGTTCATCATACCACACGTAAATACATTTATGACATTCATACACACATATATCCGCCGCACAAAACACACACACACATACATGACGTACTCCTGTTACGGGTTGTGTTCGATGTGTGTGTATGTACATACATATATAAATTTATAACGAAACAGAAATCACGTGAGAATAAGTACCGAAATAATATTCGGTGAAAGAAAGATCGTGATGTAATAAGTCTTTAGAATTTCGGTATTTTCCGGATTGGCGGGTTTTTCGATACTGGAACATATATGAAAATACGCACGGATATACATTCATGTGCGAAAGTGAACATACAAGCAAAATTATTGTGTTCGTTAAATTTTTTTTTGAATTTAATCTTAAATTTAATGCGTTTTCTTTTCAACTCAAAATCAATAGACAAAAACAAAATAAAAAAGCCAATAATTAATTTTACACAAATGAATTTTAACCCCAACACCACAATACTTTAAAGTGTTCAATAATCACTTATTGTTCACTTATTATTTATAATTATATCGGCTGATGCATTTCGATGGCGACGCCATCATCGTCAGAGCCTTTCTTAAAAAAAAAAAATTCATTTTATATCTAAAATAGCACATTTTAACGGTGCAAAACTTAACATACACTTTAAAAATTGACAATTTATTAAATAAATATATATTTTTTAACATTCAATATGAAGTTGGACCACTTTTATTTTTAATGACTTCTTTTAATCATTTGGTCATAGAACTGAAGGCTATACCAAAAAAGCACGTTTACGGGGTCATTCGAGGACTGGAAAAATCGTTGGAATATGTGTATTGCTTCCAATGGGGAGTACTTTGAAGGCCACAAAACAAATATTGATGATTAAATAACTTCTTTTGTGTTTTATTTTAAAAGTTCCGATAATTTTGGACAGAAGGTACAATATGTGTGTATTTATGCTATGAAAAATAATCTGTTAATGTTTTTCTCAATTCAATTCCATACTGATTGTTTCTGCAGACATATTTACGCGACAGTTGCATCCGTCGATGTAATACAATGAAGATGCAAAAAAAAATACTACGAGATAAAAAAAATCACAACATAATCATAATAGTACGCGACGTTGCATTGTGACAGATGCAAGCGACAATCCGGTGCATTCCAATGCTCGGAAGGACGAACTGCTCACCGAAACATAGAGGACAGACATACGGCCAGATACATAAAACTCGCACATGTGTGTGTGTGTTTTCTTCGCATACTGTTACACGGTATCGAATAACCACTTGCATCTTGCAAACATAAATATTTGACATGTCGTGCGGCATCCGAACGCCAGAGACAAATGGCGGTTTGATTGTTGGCTGAACGCCACGCGTGCCCGTCGAGGAAAAAACGTACACACACACACACATCTTTTGCCTGATGATATATTTAGATGCTGTGCAAGCGGACATTTATTTCCTGACTGCGAGGTCCGTCAACTTTTGACACATGTTTCTAACCGACATTGTTTTTTATAAACAAACCGAACACGCACGTACCAAAACAACAATTCGTACCACCATTTTAAAACTATATATATATATATATATATATATATATATATATATATATATATATATATATATATGTTTTGTTTCACTCGGTGTTATTGTTACGACGTTATTTTTAAAATCCCTAGTTTCAATTGTCCGTGACTAAAAGCGAAAAGTGTATGTATGTATACATGTCTTTATAAAAATGTTTACAACCGTATGGAGAGAACAAAACGAGACGCATTCGTTGTGAAAATTACTCTTATGAGTTAAATGTTAAGTGCAAGTGAAACTTCTTTCGTTTTCGATGCAGAGAGTTCAAAGTTTTGTTATGTATGTTATAACACCTAGCGTATTGAAAAGTCCAATTACTATAAATTCATGTTTAAGTAGTTATTTGCATGCAAAATGAACTCTCACCCCAATACTTCGACTTTAAAATCAGATACGTGTTTCAAAAAAAGGTTATATTGTATTTTTTTGAAAAATTGCAAAAGATCTCTGCGTCATATGCATGCAAGTGAGCCATAACCTCCTTTACTTCGACTTCAAAATCAGATGCGTGTTTCAAAAAAAGGTTCAGTTGTATTTTTTTGAAAAATTGCAAAAGATCTCTTCATTGCGAAACCACACACAAGTTTGGATTACCCCACAGAAAATAATCTAATGAAATTAGATCACATGATCTTAATATCCAATTGATGGGTTCATTTCGTGAAATAATGGATTCA
This sequence comes from Neoneuromus ignobilis, assembly GCA_029203775.1. Lineage (NCBI taxonomy): Eukaryota > Metazoa > Arthropoda > Insecta > Megaloptera > Corydalidae > Neoneuromus > Neoneuromus ignobilis. Next base: position 3,356,565 of record CP092090.1, on the reverse strand, counting down.
TTAAACTTTTATTTCAATAAGTCTATTGAAGTTTCCACAATTTCTTAACGTTGTTGAAGTATGAAACTTTCCATGATAATTTGTCAAACTATACTGAGTGGAAATATCAAAATGAACTCAGAAAAAATTCAAACATGGCTGCTTAACAGCTGTCAAAGTTCTGACAATCTTATTGGGAAACCCTATATTGATAAATATTTTTTGTTTTGGAACTGTGGCTGATTCACTTTACACGAATGAATTTTGACCCCAGCGACACAATATATTGTGATGTTGAAGTTAAAATTCATTTGTGTAAACTTATATTAATATTTTCTTTGTTTCAATTTATATTTAACACTAGGTTTATGGGACGCGTCATTTTGACGCATTTCGAATTTCATGAGAGAATTTACAGAAACCGTTTACATTTTTCTTCTACCACTTGTACTGACTTTTATCCATTTAACGAGACAAATAAAATATCGAAATTAATTTTCTTCAAAGCTTTCCAATTTAGAAATTATGTATGTGGTATATCTACCTCTACGATACGCATCAATTTGACGCAATCGTAAAATAAGCATTAATGCTAGTTGGAAAACCCTGATACAGAAAAGGCAATTTGGTTTGCTCGGGAAGCATATGAAGCAGTCACTAAAAAATTTTTATTTATGGTCGAAGAAATGGGGACCTACTTTCTTCTCAAGCACAATGCCTAGAGATTAATTTACGCAAATTCTTCGATTCATATGATTTGATAAAAGAACAGAACGATCCGAACGTTTAGATAAATTTGGATTGATATCTGAAATAAGGAACAAATTTATACATAATAGTAAATCCTGTTATGAACCTCACGAAAATATCTCAATAGCCGAGCAACTGTTCCCTACGAAAGTCCAATGCAGATTCACGCAATATATACCAAATAAGCCACATAAATTTGGCATAAAGTTTTGGTTGGCAGTAGATGTAAATTCAAAATATCTAATAAATGGTTTCCCTAATCTGGGTAAAGATGAAACGCGAACTTCAACACTTTTGGGTGAATTTGTAGTTTTAAAGTCAGCCGAATCATATTTACATCAAGGCAGGAATATATCAACTGACATTTTTTTTACCAGTATAAGTGTAAAAGATACGCGGAAGAAATGTATTGTTATATAATGTTAAATATTATAAATTTTATATAAATATATGTCTTATAGTTTCATTCATAAATTAATACTGTATAATTGTTGTTTTTTAAAGAAAATGTATAATTTTGTTCATGCGTCAAATTGACGCATGTCCGTAAAGATAGGTATACATGAAACGTCCGTAAACTTAGTATTAAGAAAAAAATTTTTTGTGCCTATTATTATCGCCATATGTACACACATACACACACACACACTTATATATATATATATATATATATGTATGTATGTATGTATATATACATAGATATATATATATATATATATATATGTATGTATGTATGTATATATACATAGATATATGCTGTTTTTCTATGTGTGTACCAATAACACATTTGGAAAATGGATATTGTTTCACACTATTACGCGGCGAGCGAGCGTCGAACCGCATACATCTAATATTTTTCGAACCGTGCGTCATTACGCCACACTAAACCACGCAAATTTTACTACCAATGTAATTACTAGCAGCGAAATAGCGAATGAAAGAGAGAAAGAGACAGAGTGCGCGCGTGCGAGAGAGAAGCAAGCAATACGAGAACGAGCTGTACGTACGTACATACATACACACAGAAGAGAGTCGCACGTGTATAGAATGCAAATGAAAATTTGCATGTATTGATTTTCATTTAGTCATTATACCAGCCACTATAGCATCTACAATACGGTATCAATGGCTGTGGCGGCGCGTTCGGAGGAGAGATTGTTCGCCAGCAACAGATGGAGTTTTAATGCGTTGCCAATTTACGGTAGTGCTTCGCACGGACGGACGGACGACACGAACACGCGCACCGTCGAACAGATACCTAGACGAAAAGTACACGGCGACTCGAACGCGCGACCGTGTGCCAGCGTCGGCTCCGCAACTGCTACACTTCCACTCGGCAGGTAGACGTTTTCCTTGATGTCGTCGTTGTTATTCTACTTTAATTGCTGTTTTAATTCACTACAAATCTCGACTAATTTCGTTACGCCCGAAATTAAATTTATTGCCGGTGCCGGAGGGTGGATTTTTCGTTTTAAGGATCGCGAGAGAGCGCAATTACTGGCGAGTGGTCGGGAAGAAAAAGTGCACGGCGCATATATATCATTCGGATTGTTGAGTTTTCGTAGTGAACGAATGTACATACATATGTAGAGGTACGTGTAATGCGGATGATACGAGACCGAATGGACGAGCACGGACAAGTTTCGGTCTTGTATTATGGGCTGGTGAACGATTTTGTGTCGGTGATTATTTTTCGGAATGTCGTGCGAATAAATGAACATTGTATATGGTGGAGCCGATGTGTTCTCTTTCAGCTTGATAATTTGGAATGGAGATGAACATTAGTTAATTTGTTTCAATGACAATTGGAAAAAAATGTTATTTGACGGCATGGTCATCGAAATGCATATCAACTCATAAACAATAAAGTGAACAGTAAATAATTATTGAACACTGTTGGGGTGGATAATATGGATTTGCCACAGTATCGAAACAAATAGTGTGTTTTTAAATCATTATTAGGTTACTATTGTAGTTAATTCATTTTTACACAAAAGAAAACACTGTTCCAAATATAGGGTTTTCCAATAAAAATGTCAGAATTTTGATAGCTGGTGGTAGCCATGTTTGAATTTTTTTAAACTCATTTTGATTTTACAACTTGGTATAGTTTGGCAAATTATCACTTGCTGATTAGATACTAGAGTAGCTGGAACTTGATCCAAATTTTTACAGGAAAATCTTGTTCAGTGATGAAACACATTTTTGGTTAAATGGCTTTGTAAATAAAGAAAATTGTAGAATTTGAAGTGAAAGTAATCCACGAGTCATTAAACATGCTGCTAGTATCATCGGACCATATTTTTTCCAAAATGAAGCTATAGATCACGTTACAGAAATGGAGTGCGTAACCGAACCATGATTAATAATTTTTTTTCCCAAAAATGATTGAAAATGGTTTGCACGATATGTGGTTTCAATAGGACGGTGCTACGTGCTATATTGAAACAAAAGTTTAATGAGCCCATTATTTTACAAAATGGAGCGATCAATTAGCCCATGTGATTTACCTCCATTGGATTATTTTTTGTGGGATTATGTTAAGGTGACCAACTGTCCTTCTTTTGGAAGTTCTGTCCTCCCTCGAAAAGTGTCCTCCTAGATGCCCTCCTTTTCGATATGTAATATTAGATGTAATTAAGACTGAATGTTGATTCTCTAGCTGCAACACTTGCTGTGAAATTCAATATGAAAAATAGTTCTTTTACGGATATTTCTAATATTTTGTTAGAAAATGACACATTGACAAAAAATATTCATTCAATCGAGAAATATTCATATTTAAATAATAATTAATCATAATATGCCTGCGTTATATATTTACTATATTATAATGCTTTCTGTTTAGTTATTGTTGCAAAAAAAAATTTTTTTTATTTGCAATATTTGTTTCTTTAATTTATTTATGTCCTCCTTTTCATTGGAAAAAATTAGTCACCTTAATTATGTGAAATCATTGGATTATACTGATAAACCACAAACAATAGAAGCATTAAAAATAAACATTGAACGTGTAATTCATGAAATTGGACCAAATTATGTGAAAGAGTGACTGAAAATTGGACACTATGTCAAACGAAGTCATGGTGGTCGTATGAGTGGTAATTAATGCCATAAAATATCCTTAAAAATAAAAATAATAACTGACTAATTAATTAAATATTTTTTATTTTATTTCCATTTAAACTTCTGATGCGCTTATTGGAAAATTCTACATATCTAAATAAGTTATCTTAATTTAATTTGCTTTTATTTTTTTTAAATATTTAATTCTGTGCGGCGGGCCGCACAAAAACGTCAAAAAGGTCATAGATTGCACCGACCTGGTTTAAATATACATTTATTTTCTTACGGACCACCCTATATATATATTAATGTATTATTTATAATATGTATTAATGAATATCCTTTTTTATTTTATTAGTAAATATTTTATATATAATTTCGGGTCATCCAGATGTGATGCCTAGATTTGTGTTTTATTTGAAAGAAACATGTGTTATAGGGTGATGTATAGGCAGGCAAACATGTGTATAGTTTATTTTTTTAATAAAACACAAATGTAAGCATCGCATATAGATGACACTATATTTAATAATGAATCTGCAAAATATTATAAACTGTTTGAACAAAACTTGAAAGTTTTTTTTTAAAAAAAAATCAACACCTGAAACATAAAATTAACGAAATAAATAATAAAGTCATTCGACTGTTACCTTGTTTTCTTATTTTCAAATTAGATGAGTCAGATCGGACGTATGAGTTGAATACTCAATGTTATTGAATTCTGTCACAGTTCTATCTGTCGCACCCGACATTTTGAATAATCGTCGTCGGTGCAAAGTCTTTTGTCGCTATAACTAACCGTTATTAAAAAAAATAAATAAAAGAGACAAACATTATTCGTTTGACAGTAGTGGCGAATTTATATGCCGATTGTATTTTTAACGGCCATATATCACACGAATGAATGTGGGTACGAAATCAGGTATCACCTGTGTTAAACGTTCTTGGAAGAAACGCAATTTTCGTGCACGTTTACGCGGATAAAAATATTTTTCTGATAATTTTTTCGTACATACATTTTATCAGAAAGAATATTAATAGACGACATTGTATCTTTGGCTTATCAGTAATGTTTTTCTCTAGTTGTTCGATATTTTTAATTTTCACAGATATAAATATTTATCTTTAGTTGATATTAGCTCACTTAAAAAGTATATCAACACTTTAAAAATTTTGAAATCTTTATTATTTTACTGACTATGTTTGGATTTTTGAGGACATTTTTTAATTTATTTTTCTTACGGTCGACACTAAATAAAAAAATTGCAGAATTTGGATTAAAAGCAATCCACAAGCCATTGAACAAAGACAGTCATTGCATCCACAGAAAGTGACTGTCTGAATTGCGTTACATACTGGTGGTGTCATCAGACCATATTTTTTTCAAAATTTGGCTGGAGAACACGTTACAGTCAATGGAGAGTTTTTTCCATTTTCAATCATGTTTTTTCCAAAAATGATTGAAAATGGTTTGCACGATATGTGGTTACAACAGAACGGTGCTACCTGCCATACATCTACGAAAACAATAGACTTATTGAAATGAAAGTTTAATGAGTCCATTATTTCATGAAATGGACCCATCAATTGGCAACCAAGATTATGTGATCTAACTCCATTGGATTATGTGGAATTATTTGTTTATGCTGATAAACCACAAACAACAGAAGCGTTAAAAATGAATGTTAAACGTGTAATTTATTAAATTGGGCCACAATTATGTGAAAAAATGACTAAAAATTGGACTTAACGATTACACTATGTCAAGCAGTCATGATGATCATATAAGTGAAATTGTGTTCCATCGTCAATACCATAGGACATGTTTAAAAATGAAAAAACAAATAACTTATTGATTAAATACTTTTTATTTTATTTCCATTTAATCTTTTGAAGCGCTTATTGGAAATCCTGTATAAAATAAATTTCAACTGTGAATTATCGGTGGCTGCAAATGAAATAAGTTGTATGTTAGGTGTGGAGTGTTTTAAATTTTTTCATATAAAATATTTTCAGAAAAATGAGCAGTAAATCATGTAGTGAATTTCAATTTCAAGAGTAGAAAATATGTTAAAGTTTTTAATACAAATTGCAGATCACACAAAATCAATTCTGTTTTAAATTAAAATTATTTTATAGCCGAAACAACGAATTCCAAACGATAGTAAATCCACGAATCGTAATCGAATTTACAAATATTAATATAGTGATAAAAATCGTATACAATTTCGAATAACGAACGAGCGAGTACAAATCGTATCAATCTACAGAGATAGCCACGTACTCGGTTTATTATTACAGCGTGTGTGCATTTTTAAATCGAAATAAATGTACGATTTTGTGGCAGTGTTATAAAACATGGATCCATCCACGTTGCGATCACGACGAACCGATAAAAAGAAACTGTTTATATGTCGTCGGTTGTGTAGAACGACGACGACGACGAGCGTCGCTACTAAAAATAATCGGAAATAAATTTTCGTCAAGGCTCCTCGCACACAAAACATACAAAACGTTCTCGAAACAATTAATTCTGAACGAAACAATGACAATTACTGGTTTCGACGATAAAACGTTTAGGTAAATAACGGACGGACGGACCGACCGAATTCCTTGGGGTTTTGTACGACCTTCGAGACCATAAAATACCGGGTGTATATCTACATGTATGATAAATATATATATATATATATATATAAAATATATCTGTGTGTGTGTGTAAAAGTAGTCACACAATACATTAGTTTTAAAATCTGTCAACACGGTTGAAAACAGGAATCGAAAAGTATAAGTTTGCGTGCGTTTAAAAATAATCTGATTGTTCCGAGTCGATGTGTTCATTGGACAGGGGTGTAATAACATAACCGTAACGTCTATATCCACCAATACTCTTATTGTATAAATTCGTCCAAATGTGACGCCTACATTTGTGTTCTAATAAAAAGAAACTATACACATGTTTCCTTATACGAGTGTTTCTTTTTAACAAAACACAAATACAAGCGTCACATTTGGATGACCGTATATTTTTCAGATACGTACAGTTTCCACAGTCATTCTGTACAAGTTTCTATTGAACAAAACTGACCGTAATTAGATTCACATTACTGCTTATCTCGAACGAATAGGTAAACTTTTTGATTACTTTATCGTAATGGCATCTGTTACGGTCGAACAACAAAATATTGAATTTGTAATTCGTGATGTTTTCGAAATTATATATTGGTACACAAAACTGTTTGTCCATTGAAAAAATGTTTATTATATTATATAGAGAGTTATCCAATAGGCGCTTCAAAAGTTGAAATGGAAAAAATAAAAAGTATTTAATTAATTAGTTATTTATTTTTTTATTTTAAAGCATATTCTAGGGCATTAATGATTAAATACAATTTTACTCATATGACTTCGCCTCTCATAGCGCATTCGTTTAGTCCAATTTTTAGTCACTTTTTGTGGTCCAATTTAATGAATTACATGTTCAATGTAATTTATCAGCATAAACCAACGATTTCACATAACCCCACAGAAAGTAATTCAATGGATTCAAATCACATGATCTCCAAATGATGGGTCCATTTCGTGAAATAATGGACTCATTAAACTTTTGTTTCAATAAATCTATTAAAGTTTTTACAATTTCTAAACATTGTTGAAAAATGTTAAATATTCCATGATAATTTGCCGAATTAATTAAGTTAAAATGTCAAAATGAACTTGAAAAAAATCAAACATGGCTGCCATCGGCTATCAAAATTCTGACATTCTTATTGAAGAACCCTATATAAACATTGAAATTTCAAAAAGAAACAAATTACAGAATATAAGACAGTGAATAATTCAAACTAGAAGAATTTTACAAAGAATACAGGATTGAATTTTAAAGTGAACATAGTTTTTCGCTCTTTATATATATATATATATATATAACTAAACATTTCAGTTTTTAAAAATCTTTAAATAAAAACAATTACTCTTTGTATATCTCGATTTCTAAAAATCCTCATTATTGTATATTTTAATTTTATTAATAATTCAATATTAAGATTTCAACATCAATTTTACAATATAATTTTTATTAATTTCAATACAAAAAAAAGTTTTTTTCTTACAAGGCGATTTATTTCTTTAACAGAAATAATTTTAAAAATCATTTATTTGAAATCTTACTCTCTCTAAATTTCTATCTTTGAAAACTTTTTTTTATAGAAAATTTTAAATTCTAAAAATTGGCTGAGAAAATACCAAACCATTATAAATCATAGTAATTGAAAATGCATGTTTAAATTATAGATAAATATTATTCAGATATTTATTAAAATTTCAATATTAATTTTTCAATATTTTTGTTATTAATTTCAATAAAAAAATCCATTATCCAGCACTGGACTAACATATAGTTTCTAAATTTCACTATTTTTGTCATTTAATTCGATTTTTCTCTAATCTGCAACTATTATCATGTTTATTATACGTATATTGTCTATTAATTATTAATCATGTTTATTAATTATATTTATTAATCATGTTTATTATAAGTATATTGTCTTTGTAATCATTTTCATTCTCTATCAATCAATGTTTCACTTCATCAATCTTTCATTGATTATCATTTTTTGGTAATAAACTAAATCACCAAATAAAACATGTATTTTTCAAAATTATGTTCTGTATTATATTAAAATATTTCCATATTGTTTTTTACTAAATTTATTTTTTTCTATTTCAGGTAAGTGTCTTCATTCATTGAAATATAAATGCACTTCATATTGGTAAGAAAGTTCAATTCATTTTTATACACTGGTAAAGTTGTATTTAGTAGAATTTCGTTTTATCTTTCAAGTTATTTACTAATTGGACAAATAATATTACAATTACATTCTAAAAACGTATTTCTAAGTGATTGATTTTTTTATTATTCAACTTATATAAAAAAATTATAATTTTACAACTCATAATTTAATTTTTTTTATAATTTTTATTATAAACTGTTTGAAATGAAATGAAAATCAATATAAGATTGTTATGAAATGTTCAATAATCATTTATTGTTCACTTTTTGTTTATAACAATTTCTGCTGATGCACATTTCGATGGGAATGCCATCATCGTCAGAGCCTTTTGTTAAAATGTTATTATAAATAAAAAGTGATTATTGAACACTTCATAACCATTGTGATGTGGAGGAGAAAAATTCGTTTGTGTTATAGTCAATCTGCTACAGTTTCAAAACAAGCAAAAATAAATTTATATATTGACTGAATCGAAAGTTTTTCCAAATTGATAAATCGAAAATAGAGTGGTATTTTTTTGTTGCATCGAGTAATAACTTCTTTTACTATTTGAATATATATATATATATATATATATATATATATATAGAGAGAGAGAGAGAGAGAGAGAGAGAGAGAGATGTTCGTTATGTAAGATTGAGCGTAGAATAATGATGAGCTCATCGGCGAATTTGTTCTCGCCGCATTCGCGCCGAGAAAAATTCTTAATAGGAAATGTGATACGTGCAGTAAAACGCGACGAAAAATGAAAAAATAAAATATTTAAATTTTGCGGTAACATAAAGTGAAAAAGTTACTTTTTTATAACTGCCCATAAAAATTTTATCACTTGCGTTATACAGTAGTAGGGTTGCGCTTGTAAAAGTATATTTCTGCTTACTTTATACGCGAAATGTAAATAATAAAAAAATATATTATTAAACACACACCCACACTCACACACACGTACATACATATGTAGAGATACATGTGTGTGTGATATTAATGTCAAAGATATTAGTTTTCTGTTTTAAAGAGACGTTGTTTTGTTGTTGTAATGGAATCGTTCCAATTGCAAGATAAATATTTATGTTCGTTCCGAGTTCGTTCTAAAAATAAGAAGAGAATAGGATGTTCGACTGTGTTTTATGTCCGTCGAATATTTGTGTGCTTATCATGTTTTGATACACTGTTGTCTTTTAATCTGCCTCTTTTAAGAGCTTTCTTTCGATTCGGAAACAATAGTGGGTTTTGTTCGAACGATTCTGCATCGTCTGGTTTCTAAATTAAGAACGGACGGATAAAAAAGTAAAAATAAAAAAAACGACGGAATCTTCTCATCCGATATTTCTCCATGAATAACTTTATTACTGATTTATTATATCTGACTGTATTATTTACATACAACAACTCGACTGTGCAATCATCCCTCTTTCGAATAAAATACAATATAGAGTCAATCGCATCTATCTTGTGAACTTGGATTTTAGTTAACGGGGAGAATATATCAATCTGTAGATTGCGTTTGGAAATTGTAGACGTTTTGGTTAAAAATAAATACAGGATTGAATTTTTAAGTGAACATCGTTTTTCGCTCTTTATATATATATATATATATATATATATATATATATATATATATATATATATATATATATATATATATATATAACTAAACATTTCAGTTTTTAAAAATCTCAAAATAAAAGCAATTATACTCTTTGTATATCTCGATTTCTAAAAATGCTGATTATTGTATATTTTAATTTTATTAATAATTCAATATTAAAATTTCAACATCAATTTTACAATATAATTTTTATTGTTAATTTGAATACAAAAAAAAGTTTTTTTCTTACACGGCGATTTATTTTTTTTAACAGAAATAATTTTAAAAATCATTTATTTGAAATCTTACTCTCTCTAAATTTCTATCTTTGAAAACTTTTTTATGGAAAATTTTAAATTATAAAAACATGGCTGAAAAATACCAAACAATTATAAATCATAATAATTGAAAATTCATGTTTAAATGATAAATAAATATTATTCAAATATTTCAATATTAATTTTTCAATATTTTTGTTATTAATTTCAATAAAAAAATATATTTTTTTTGTTACACAGATTATTTTTAACCAAAATAATTGTAAGAAAGTTCAGTTTTATAAAATCTTATTTTCTCTAAATCTATATCTTTAAAATATTTTTTGTAGAAAATTTAAAATTATAAAAATATGGCTGAAAAAATCCAGACCCTTAAAAATCATAGTAATTGAAAATTCATGTTTAAATGACAAATAAATAATATTTAAATATTTATTAAAATTTTGACATTACTTTTTCAACATAATTTTTATGATTAATTTCAATAAAAAATATGTGTTTTTCTTACAAAGCTATATTATTTTTTAACCGAAATAATTGTAATAAATTTTAGTTTCTTAAATTCTAATTCTCTTCAAATCTCTACCCTTAAACAATTCTTTATAGAAAATTCACATTTATAAAAATATGGCTGAAAAATTCAGTGTATTAAAAATCGTAGTAATTGAAAATTGATATTTAAATGACAAATAAATATTATTCAAAAATTTATTTAAATTTCATCATATTTTTTATTATTATTTTCAACAAAAAAGTTAGTTTTTTTTCTCACACAACTATATTATTTTTTAATCGAAATAATTGTAATAAATCCCAGTTGTTTCAATTCTTACTCTCTCCAAATCTCTACCCATAAAAAATTCTTCATAGAAAATTTACATTTATAAAAATTCAATATATGAAAAATCGTAGTAATTGAAAATTCGTGTTTAAATTAAAAATAAATATTATTCAAATATTTCCCAATCAAATCGAATAAAGAGCGTTATTCGAATATTTCTCAATTATTGATTTATTTACATACACTCATATATGTGTGTGTATTAAAATAATATGTGAGGGTATGAATAAAAAAAAACGTACGAAAACATGACATTTCTTTATAGATCCATAAACGATACGAGCCATTTTTCGAATATTTACATTTATTTTCCATACAAACGAATTCCCTTTCGTGCGATACTCGTTCATAGGTCGTATGTATGTATGTATGTAACACTGACCTGTTGTTAATAGTGGAATTATCTGACTATTAAATCACGTCGTTTGAATACTGAAACGCCGATTCGAAACACATATAACAACATTATCGATTTTCGTTAACTTGACAACATAGCGCACGTCGTGGCAAAAAAAAAATCATTTTTTCTCATCGTACAGCTACGTTCCGATCGACACGCAAGATTAATGAATTCGATGGGATTTAATGCGAATCGGATGCTGACTCTGTATGTCTAACTAATATTCGATGACCAATGAAACGGGTTCAGTCTTACAAGAAAAATCTACAGGACGATTTGAAAAAGTTGTGGAATAATTCTGCTATTGTATGATTCATGAAGATCGCTTTACGGAAGAGAGTATTAAGCTCGGTGCTGGAATAAATCCCGAAAATACATCTAAACTGATTATACAGTCAGTTTATTTCTTTTTTCTCGGCCGGTCGAACGCGACACGCAGTCATCGTTAATGTGACACGAGTCGTATCCCACTTAAGCCTGATGTGTTGACTTTAATAATCAAAACAGTAGACAGACCGTAAAACACTCAAAATACATTATTTATTAAGGGCGACGTATGTGCGTGTGTCGTGTATATTTTCATTCTTTCTATCTTTCTTCATCTGAAACGAATCCACTACGACATTGGAAACGTGGAGAGAGAAAAGTTCGTGTCCGTCGTCGCGATTGTAACTGAACGGATTAACTTCGTGTCCTATCTGTCCTCTAGATCGATACAAACCGGACTGTACTATTCCTTGTTAGACCGATTCGAAAACTTTTCCAATAGCTCGGTGAATTCCAGGAAGAAGTGTACGGAGAAAAGGTTTTTTTTTCTTTAACTCATTCTTCGGGTAGGGCGACGACGCCCGTCGTCGATACGAACAGTTATTTATCAAGCGGACACGGACTGAATTTAAAATTAAATGAAAATTAACTAAGAAAGGGTCAAGTTTATTCTGTTTCACATTTATTTATATAAGGTGTAAAAATAACATATAATAAGGTCTTCTTCAATACACACGTTCTTTTTTTAATGACAGTTATTTTACACTTGGCTTGTCTGATAATTATTAAGAATTAAAAAAAAATGTTTGTAAAAATGTGTTGTATATATATATATATATATATATATATATATATATATATATATATATATATATATATATATATGTAGGGTTTTTCAATAAGAATAACAGAACTTTGACAGCTGGTGCATCCATGTTTGAATTTTTTTTCAAGTTTATTTTGATATTTCAACTCGGTATAGTTTGGCAAATTATTATTGAACGTTCAACATTTCAAAAACGCTTATAAAGTGTAGAAACTTCAATAAACTTAATGGAACAAAAATTCAACACGTTGACGCTCACTTTGAAATCGATGAGTAACGACGAAAACAATTTTTTTTGTTAATTAAAATTTAACATTTTCTAACAAATTTTCTTAAAAAAATGGTGGACGTCTATAGCCGTCATTTGATTTTAATAGCTCGATTTCTCTGATACACAAAAGACAGCTATAGAAGTTTTGGTAGCTGTACAGACTATAACAATATTTTTTGAGAATAATTTAGTAAAAAGGAAAAAATATATTTTTATAAACATATAAGTAGATTTTCTTTAATACAAAATTCAAAAATAGAAATTTATAATAGCGTAACAAAAATTCAAAAATCCATTTAGAAATACAAAATTCAATTTTGAAAAACATTTGTAACGAGAAAAAGCAGAATAGCAAATTTTATAAAAAATTTCCAGTATTAATTTCAAACAAAATTTTTGAAGCTTTCAAAATCACACTTAAAAAGAGACAGACAAAATGTTTGAAATGTTGCAACCAGTTTCCAATTCTGGAAATAATTGAAATAAAATGACTGTATCACTTAATGAGAAATATTTCATCATTCATACTTGGAGGAGGATTGAAGAATTTAGAAGGAAATGGATTCAGCACTGATATACATTTTAATCATTTATTTATAATACTCGTACTAAGAATATAGCATGGCCATTGCCGTCATTTGCACCTACAATCACGAGCATTTGACGACTATAGACGGCATTTACATCGACGTGTTAATGTATCCATTATTTTCTAGAAATGGATTCATCAATTAGCCATCAAGATCATGTGATCTAACTCCATTAATTATGTGAAATCATTGGTTTATGCTGATAAACCACAAACAGCAGAAGCATTAAAAATAAACATTGAAGTTTACACAAATGAATTTTAACCCCAACACCACAATAATTTAAAGTGTTCAATAATCACTTATTGTTCACTTATTATTTATAATTATATCGGCTGATGAATTTCGATGGCGACGTCATCATCGTCAGAGCCTTTTCTGTGTAAAGTGAATCAGCCACAGTTCCAAAACAACCAATAAACATTGAAGTGTAATTCATAAAATTGGACCACAGTTATGTGAAAGAGTGACTAAAAATTGGACTAAACAAATGGAAAGGTAAATTGTGGTGGTTATATGAGTGAAATTGTGTTTCATCATTAATGTCATAGAATATGCTTGAAAATAAAAAAAATAATACCTACTTTATTAAATACTTTTTGTTTTATTTCCATTTAAACTTCTGAAGCGCTTATTGCAAATCTCTATATAATAAAAAAAAATTTTTTTTAAATTTACCTTTTTCGGAAATTCATATTAATAAATGTTTTTTTTTCAAATCAGTGATGAAATGTGATTTTAGAATCATAACAATTTTTTGTACTTAACATGATGGAACAAAAATATTAGTAAAATGAGTAGGCAATAAAATTGTTGAATATTTTTTCAGTTTTTTGGTACTGAGATAAGTGATTTATTTGTATAAAAAATATCTTTGCAAAATTATTAAAATTTCGCTAGTAAAACATTCGACAAGAATAAATTTGTATGAATGTGAAACAGCGTTAAACAATTTCATAATTTATCCTTGACTGAATTTTAATCGATGTATGACTATCATCCATCCGCGCTTCTTAAAGAAAATCGTCGTCGAGCGCACGACGATTAAATCTCTTTCACACCTGAACAATCGACGCTCGCAAAGTTCCCCACGTATGATTTCCGACTCGTTCATTTACTTTCAAGTGTATTCCATGTCACTGACTCATACTCGTCACACACACACACGCACCATAACAGCAATAACACGTCTAATATTTATCGCGTGTCTCTGGTTTCCGCACGAGTTGATTCCGCGGCGTTTCGACTTCATCCCTTACTTACGCAGCGCGGTCGCGTGTAACTCTTGAACGGATCCGAACAGCAAAAGACCCGTCCGATCCTCCCGTACTCCTCCATCGCCCGCGCGCTTGTTCCAAGTCACACGTGTCTTGTTTGCGGTTAAATAATTGGTAACGCCGAGTGAGTCGTGTTGTCAGTATGTTTACGTTAATGGCTGTCAGGGTATGCTTTTGCGGGTACAGAAAACAACCCTTTTCCAGTCGTAATGAACAAACTACTGCGTGCGTGGTGATGGCGCGAGGGCGGCGGGGAGGAGACGTCGGTGTGCGTGCGTGCAGCGACGACCTAGTGGTAGTAGTCGACGACGACGTGCGCGCGGCGACGGAACGACGGAGGCGAGATACAAAAAGGATCGAAACCCTGTTAGAGTTTCCAACGTGTTTGACATTGACGATTAATTATGTCCTTGCGGCTTAATTCGTTGCGTTAGCACGAAATTAGTAGCAAGGATAACTGTATAATGAAACGCGGATGGTTTTTCGACGAACGAACGATTATTTTTTTTTTTTTGTTCGGTTCGTCGGTGTGTAATTGGCTCCGTCTTGTAACAAATTGGGAGTCTGTACGTACGTTTTTTTTTGTTTGCCTCTCTCGCTTAATTAAAAATTATAAACAAGACATGGAACTAAGTAGAGACGCAACAAGTTCCGGTAATGAATATTATTTATTTCTCAAAAAAACTTTTTTTTCAATTTGTTCGTACAAACGATTCGACACACTTAAAAATTACAAATTTCTATTTAACCAAAATACAGAGTGATTTGAAATTATTGTAACTCATATGAATGTCTAACAAATTATAACTACATGCAAATTCGATAATAACTTTTACATTGAAAATATCTTGGATGTTTTATGAATCGAAAAATGTTATAAAGCAATGGAATAATTTTCAGAATTTTCAATAAAAGCCCGTTACGAAGTTTAATCAGCGAAGTTGCAGATTGGAAATGGATTTTTTCCAGATCAGACAGAGATGCTTAATTAATTAATAGATAAGAAAATCAAGAAAGAATGATAGGAGGATTTATGACGAGCATCGGGGTATGTCTCACACCCCTAGGTACTTCTGAGAAAGGAAGTTCATTAACATCAAAAGACGTATAACACCTAAATCTAAAAAAAAAATGGAAATGGAGATAGTCTCTTATTGGCTAGGTAACCCATACTAGAGAAAAATGGACTATCTAGCCAAATCAATTAATCTCTACAATTGTCAACTCTTATGTAAGAATAAACATTTTATAAAATCGAAAATATAAAATCAAGAAAAACAATCTAAAATTATATAAAAAATACTTTACAAAATTCAATAAGGAAATGAAATTTTAAAAAGATTTCATGAAATTCCATTTAAATATATACGTACAAATATTTGTGAAGATTCGAGAAAGAAACTAAAAATTAATTTCAAAAAATGAGAAATAATAGAATACGAAAAAATACTTCTAAAAATTTAACAAGGAAATTAAATTTTAAACAATATTTCTCAAAATTCCAATAAAATATATATGAACAGATATTTGGAAAAATTAGAAAACATAAAATCAAAAAACCTGTTTTAAGAAATGAAAAAAATAAAATACAGAAAAAATATTTTACAAAATTCAATAAAGAAATGAAATTGTAAGAAATATACCATTACAAAAATATATAAAAACAAATACCTTATGAAATCGAAAACATAAAATCAAGAAATGCATTTGAAAAAAAATATTTCATAAAATTCCATGAAAATATATAAGAACAGATTTTTGGGGAAAATAAATACAGAAAAAAAAACATTCTACAAAAAATATAACATCAAATATTTCATAAAGTCAAAAACAAAAATCAAGAAATAGGTTTTTTACATGACATGCCCATTCCTATTTTCAAATTTGTCGTACCATCCGTTTTTTTCTCTCTGATCTATTCATTTCTCTTTTTATCTTTTTGTGTAATTTTCAACATATATCTTTCCATGCTTCTTTGTGTTATTCTCAACCAATGAATTATTCTAGCATACATTCATATACGAGAGTCGTTTGATAAGTATGGTAAAAAAGGAAGAAAAACTAAATTGAAAAATTTAATTAAATTAATTAATTAAATTAAAAAATAAATAAATTTATCATACTTATCAAACGACCTTCGTATATATGATAGGGTTTCCAATAAGGTGTTTTTCTAATAAGAATTTTTTTGGTGGGAAAAATTCAACAATGAAGTAATAGTTAAAAATTTTTCGAGGAATTTCTTAAATGTAAAAAAAAATTAGATTTCTATAAAAATGGCATGGATGTACCGGTATCTCATTGGGGGAAGTATATTGCGTTAAATGGTGCTTATTTTGAATTATAAAATTTATTTTTAAAAAAGTTACAGTTGTTTAAAGCTCCGTTAGAAAATCCTCCATTCCATACACAACAACCTAATAACGAGTACGCACACAGCTCTATTTTGAGAACCAATGATATGAATGAAAACAACGCAGTATATTTATTTTATCTGTTACGCTTTTATTGCCACTGAGATAAAAGTCGAGTACTCTCCAGATTACCAAGATAAGTATCCGAAAATACAATAGGAGTAGTGGGGATATATGTAGGTGTTTGTACGTATGTATGTACACGATATTTTTTTATCGTGCAATAAAACGCGAAACTCGTCGTCGAAAAGAATAAAATTAATAACATCTGAACAGGCGTTATTTGTTCAATGACATCCGTTTATGACGCGTTATCGAAACACTTAAGTTGTTGTCGAATTCGATTTTCAGAAATAGCGTTATAATATGGAACCCGTACGGCTTTATCTCTATGTAAATTTATTTACACGCACACATATGTCCTGATAACGAAACGAGTCCGGAATATCGGTTTTTAATAATATAATAACGCGACGTGGATGCGTATCATTCCATATCGATATATACATATGCATATATATATATATATATATATATATATATATATATATATATTTAGAGAGAGAGAGAAAGAGAGAGATCAGTAATCTCATATTTATTTACACAAATGTAGAATAGTTCAGTATTATCTGTGTTTAAAATAATCGAGTAATTTCACAACACAATTTCCAATATTTATTTATGTTGTTGCTACAACATTTAATTTTTTATATAGTTGAATCTTTAGAGCAATATATATCTGAGTCTGTTTTTATGCGGTAGATACGTTCCGCAGAAAACCGCATTAAAAAAATCGCACAAAAAAGACTTACATTGAAAAATTAGGAATACATTCCGTAATTTTTAAAAACCGCATAAAATCAAAGCTACAAAGTGCTTGAAAAAATTTCAAATATTTGCAAAAAATTCATACAAAGCAAAGCTTTTTACTTTATTTTTTAATTAACTACTTAATTATATTCAAAGCAATATGTACATAATTTATTTTAGAATTTTTTATACATATTTTAATTATCATCGCAATAATATCTGCACTGTTTAGAATAAAAATAAAAAAGAAAGTGAATAGCTGCACTGTTTTCAAGACATGTAGGCCAAGCCTTTTTTCAACAGGCATTTAAAGTGTATTTTTTTATTTGAGTAATGGCAAATGCAACATGATTTATAAAGTCAAAGATAGAATTTTTTTCAAGCGTCAGTTACTGTTATTGACTCATTTTCTAGTTTATCCAATATAAATTGAAAAGTGCGTTTAACGTAATATCGTTTAAAAAAAAATTGGCAGCTTCTTCATCAGCCGATGCAATCGCACCCGTAATCTTCACGTTATACAGTGCATTCCTTTTTAAAAACCCGGTTAACCATCCTTTGCTAGCCGAAAATTCCTTATCAGTTTGAGAAGCGGAAATAAATGCTCTGATTCTTTTATTTGTTCATAAAACTGAAGAGCTTTTCGTCGAATTAAATAACCACTAAAGGAATTCTTAAAAAAAATTCATATGAAAAGATAGAAGAAATATGAATGGCATTTCAAAACGCAACTTCAAAATCGCATTAAAATAATCCGCACAAAAACAGACCCAGCTGTATATGGTTGTGATTTTTTTCTTACATATTAGATGTTTAAATTAACCGCTCTCAGTGTCCATTATATAAGAGTGTTTTTTAAAACATGATAGAACTTTAAATTGAAATAAAACACATACTAATTGACCGGATGACCAGTTATTTGGTATTATTCAAAAGATCATTTATTGGCATTAATATTTGAAAATGATTTTGGGTCTATGTGCACCTTGGCTACCTCTAGCATAATACCACATTCTGTTGGTTCAATTTCGAGTCACTTTTTCGAGCAATTGGGGTCTTATGCAATTTGGGTCTTGTGCAGTTGGGGTCTTGTGCAATTGAGGTCTTGTGCAGTTGAGGTCTTGTGCAGTTGAGGTCTTGTGTAGTTGGGGTCTTGTGCAGTTGAGCTCTTGTACAATTGGGGTCTTGTGCAATTGGAGTTTTATGTAATTGGGGTCTTAAAGTCTGTTTTCAATTTATGTCCGCAATAACACTAGTTATGTTAACTTCTAATACCTCAGTCGTTGTTGGTAGACCGGAGACTTCATATATCCTCCAAAAAATAATTCATAGATCGTGGAGGTCAATTCATAGGTCTATTTCTGGAGATAACGTTATCACCGAATTTTTGTTTCGATATTTCGGTCGAAGTATGTCACGTGGCACCATCTTGCTGAAACCACATCTCTTCCAAATCGATGTCATGTAAATTTGGAAACAAATAATCATAGTTTTTGATTTTCGATTTTTTGTTTTACCAATAATACAATCAGTTGCTTCGAATTTTCTCACTAATCTTTGAATTTAAGACTGATTTGGCCGATTATTTACACTAAAAAAATTACGAATTTTACGATGTGTATTTTTCAAAAAACACCCATTTTCATCATAGGTTTGAATAATGTAAATGTAAAATTGTAACCTTCTTCTATCATTTGAAAAGACATGACACAGTGCTCACATCTAGGCGTCACATTTGGATGATCCTGTATATTTTTTTGAAAAAGTTTATTTACATTTTCGAAATTAATTTTATTTTTGCAAATATATTACTAACTTTTTTAATCCGGTTTACTTAAAACCATTTCCGCCAAATCATAAAATCCCAATGAACATTTCTTATCATTTCTTCTCGACCATTACCATAGAGTAAAAAAAAATATGAAGTACACACCGAGCACTCGACGATCGAAACTGACGACGGCGACGACGACGCGAAAACATCATGTTCTCTAAATATATACAAAGCGCACGCAATAACTCTTACAGTTTATTTATCTTTAAGTTCTCTGACAGTTTACGTCCGTGACATATAAAACGTCTAATATTTATCGCGTGTCTCCAGTTTCCGCTCGGGCAGATAATACGGCCCGACGTCGTGTATATCCCCTCGTCGACGACGACGACGACGCTACTCTCGTATGCCTCCGTCTCCGCCGACGCATAGTTCAACATGACGTCCGCGTATAACTCAGTAATTACAATTTTATCTTTTACCTCCTGCGAACTGGATATTTTATTGGCCGCGCGCGCAGACGACCCCTGCACGCGCGTGTGTTACATCCATTTTGATTCAGGTTTGTCTAGTTGAGTTTTTGTAACATCGAGGGTATGTGCTTCGGTTTGAGTACGAGATATACAGTGAAGTTTTCTGATAGAACGACATACGTCTTGCTCTTATGTAACATTAAACGATTTATATACAGTAATACCTCGATTAGTCCGATTTCACTAGTGCAGCTTAAAATTTCCAAAAAAAAAAAATTTTACTTGAAAAAATCCCAAAAAAGTAATACATAAAATTATTTTTATACGCAAATTTTCAAGTTTTCCCCTTTATTATGAAAACATAATAAAAAAGAAAACCGAAATCGTATATGCATATTTTGCGTAACGCATGCGCAGTTCTAGTTTTGTGGTCTTTTTTTCTTTTTCTTTTAGTTTTCGATTCGCAACTCTTGAATAAAGTCGATTTTTTAATAATTAATTTTTAATAACCCATTTGAAAATGTATTTGAAATGAATGTATAAAATTTAATCCCCTCTATCTCTCTCTATATATGTTTATAAATTACCAAGCTGTTTGTAACTGAAAATAATTCACTTAAAAATGATGTATGGAATAATTTTGTAGTACTTAGTAAATAAAAATTTGGCCAAATTATTCTTTGTACTTTAACGATCTTCAAATAAAAAATGAAATAAAATAATATAAACAACTAATATAAAAGAAGTATGTTTATATAATATACTGAAATACGAAAATGTTAAGAAAAAATGAAGAAGTCGCGGTAGTAAAAACCGGTTTGTCCTTACAAGAGACAATCAAACAATATACGTACATCTGTATGTATACATTCATTTCTACATGTGTTTTGTGTACGGATACGAAGTTTGTATTAGAAATACGTAACCAAACCGTGTGTACGTTGTCGACTGTACGATTTTTATGTTTAGGTAGATAAGTGAGTAGGTGGGTTTGGCGCACGACGACGAAAAACGGTAAAGAAGACCGTCGGCCGTAGTGAACACACGGCCGTTCTCTCGCCGTGCGAGAGAATATCGACCGACAAGAAAGAATAGTATAACATGAGTTATGAATATGGTGTTGACATGGGGAAGTGGCCTAAATGCCCGGGGCAAGGCTGCGCGAACCCCAATCCAGGGGCGTAGCGCAATCTGTGTCCGCCGTTGCCTGCGAACTATACACGCGGAACGTGTGTTCAACTCGTATCATAAAACGCTATCAAATGTATATTTTATTGAATTGAGAGACCGTTTTGTAGCAGGGAACGTTCCACTGCCTCTCTCTATATATATGTATGTATGGACGGGCATAATTCTTGGAAACGATATGATGGATATTTCTCTTCTCATGCACACGCATTTATATATATATATATATATATATATATATATATATATATATATATATATATATATATATATATATAAAGAAGGTACAGCTGACTTCTGAAAATAATTTAATATGCAAGATAGATTTTAAATTCTGATCCTTTCCTTCTTCGTGTTACATCTGCTACAGATGTTTCTTATAGAGTGATCTTGAATTTATGCGATATATGCGTACGTACATACACATATACATGTCATACACACATATACATACACATATTATATATATATATATATATATATATATATATATATATATATATATATATATATCTTATAGGGTTTAAGATCCTATTTATCAATCAATCCTCGCATATAAGTGTGTATATAAAAATATAGGGGTTTTTCAAAAAGCGCTACAGAAGTTTAAATGGAAATAAAACAAAAAGTATTTAATTAATTAGTTATTTTCATTTTTTATTTTTAAGCATATTCTATGGCATCAATGATGGAACACAATTTCATTCCTATGACCATCATGACTACTTGACATAGTGCATTCGTTTATTCCAATTTTTAGTCATTTTTTCAGATAATTGTCCAATTTCATGAATTACATGTTCAATGTTTATTTTTAATGGTACTGTTGTTTATGGTTTATCAGCATAAACCAATGATTTCACATAACCCCACAGAAAATAATTCAATGGAGTTAGATCATATGATCTCGGTGGTCAGTTGATAGGTCCATTTCGTGAAATCATGGATTCATTAAAATTTTATTTTAATAAGTGTATTGAAGTTTTTACAATTTCTAAGAAACGTTCTATGATAATTTGCCAAACTATTGCAGTTGAAATATCAAAATAAAATTGAAAAAAAGTTCAAACATGGCTACCACCAGCTTTCAAAGTTATGATATTTTTATTGGAAAACCATATAGGTAGATTTATATAATTATAACAGCAATTTAACAAAATATACGATTGGGAGTTGATAAAATGAGATATGTGAATTCATATTTTAACCAGTTTTGAACTTTATTATATAATGTGTAACATTCTATTAAAATTTATTGGTTTTCAATAAAAATACAATTAATCATCTTTCAAAAAAAAATACAAATTGTTTTATAAAACAATGATTTTGGTCGAGGGAATGAATTGTCATGAGTGATAAATAATAAATATAATAAATTGCACACTATAAGTAATAATAAGTGGGGTTGAGATTACCTATTCCATGGTCAGCCTCTAATTTTAGAAACTTTCTGATTAGGGATCGAACGTAATCTCCCACATGACAGATATTAAAAAAAAATAACGTTTCATATAAAAAAATAAATAAATACAAACACTAGAATTGTAGAAATGAACATATGTAACAATAAATATAAAACAAATAAGTTTAAAATGTCAATTATTGTGGAACTAACAAAAATTTATATTTATATTTTATCATTGGACAAAAATGTTCTCTTATCAAATGATTTAAAAAAAAATATTCACTTGATAATTTAAATAATATATAAATATTGATTAATGAAACTGTGATAAGAGTTCATGGAATTTTATTAAATTATAGGGTCATCCAAATATGACGCCTATATGTGTGTTTTATTAAAAAGAAACATGTGTATAGTTTCTTTTTAATAAAACACAAATCTAGGAGTCGCATTTTAATGACCCTATACATACAAAATAAATATTACCTCATTAGAAATCTTGTTACAAAAAATAAAGCAAATATTATTCTTGTTTATTTTTTATGTTTGATGTTTTTATATATTTTTAAATTTATTAATCGGTTATACAAATATATATATATATATATATACATATATATATATATATATATGTAGATTAAGGTTTGTATATTTCGAAATGTCCGTATGAAAAAGGTTCCACGCGTCACGACGCCCGCCGTCGTCCATATGCATACACCATTGCGAAATTTAAAAATTCACTCATTCATATCGCACACAATATATAGAAATATTTCTCGTTATGTACACGAGACTATACGACCTTCCTCTTCGTCATTGTTATGCTTTCAACGCATCCCACTTTGAATGCTTATCAGATCGGCCGCCGGGGTCACTACTACTACTGTAACCGACGACCGGGTCTTGTCCTCCGTTAGAACGAACGTCCACCCAGGTATACAACACGTACTTTGTTGAGTCGGTCGGTCGCTGGTTCGTTCGTTCATCGGACGGGCGGATGGGCCGCTTTCATTTCCCTACGTCCGTGCCACGCGCACGTGCAGCTTTTAATACACTGCGCGTCGTTTTAGCAGTGAACGACGACGCCGTGCGGCGTTTCCACTCGCCCCCATGTGTTGGTTTCGAACCCTTCGTGCGAGCACCATCACCTCAACAACGTACAAATATTTCTCTCCTATACATTTTTAAATTATAGAATTTCTCTCCACTACTCACTCTAATTTTCTGATTTTTTATAAAAAAAAAATCATTTTCGATACTTGTCAGATAAAAAACTCGTTTCCATATTTATTAAATACTGTCATAGGATCAGTATGATTATTGAAATCCAATTTTCATCACAATCAGGAACAATTTCTCTTTCCATTTCGCTTTCTCTTCACTTGAATATTGAATAGAGATCATTTTTTCTTTGACTGAAATATAACACTTGTATCACTGTCTCCTGCATCACAAGAATTAAAATCACTTGCCGAATATTCAAAATTTTCACATATTTCACTACAACTATTAATGTTATTTTCTATATTGCTATAGTTTTCTTTATTCATTTTTGAAAGAATAAAATATTATAAGTAAAATAATTACTGAAATATGACAAAACGTGTTGTCTGCTATCAAGTAAGAATTAAACTGTAAAAATATACAGTGTGTACATTTAGCAATAAGGACGTTGTTACTTGTTCAGTCTTATCACCTCGTACGTGACATAAGACTGATAGAGCAAAGTTGTAATGTCACGTCAGAGGTGACATATGACTGATAAGGGTTAATTATGCGATAGTGATTTTTGCAAACGTTTATTAAATATGAGGTTTTCCAATAAGCGCTTCAGAAGTTAAAATGGACATAAAATCACAAGAATTTGATTAATTAGTTACTTATTGTTTTTTATTTTTAAGCATATCCTATGGCATTAACTTTGATACACAATTTCACTCATATGACCACTATAATTTTGCTTAACATATTCTATTCGTTTAGTCCAATTTTTAGTCACTCTTTCACATAATTGTGGTTCAACACATAGTTCTGGATTGTCTTTGAAAAACATTTCTAAATTCTATTAAAGAGGAAGTGAGAACGTAGTCTTGTTTCTTATCAAAACGACTCATATCAGATTTATTAATAATAAAAAATTTACATTTTAGAAATAGAAACAAAAAAAAATTTTTTTTCACTCCCAACAACACAATATGTTATAAAGTGTTCAATAATCACTTTTTGTTCACTTCGTTGTCTGTGAGAATATTCAGCAAATGCGCATTTCGATGGCAATACCATCATCGTCAGAGTATTTTTGTTACAAATATAGAAATAAATATTTCTTGATAATTGACGGATATTTCCATTTATTAACATTTGTCATCAGGTTGTACATTAAATGGATAAATCAACTATACAACTCGTCTACAATTTCAATCAAATACAAATATTTCTCGTGAATTGCACGAACGGTGCCCTTTTGAAATAACAGCAGGGCCGAAGTTGTTGTACGTGTACATCCCCCAAGAGAACGATGACACAACACACTCCAATGTTAATTTGGGGGCTGCTTGATGACTTTTTGTACCTATACATATATATATATATATATATATATATATATATATATATATATATATATATATATATATATATATATATTGGCGTCTACGTGTTTCTCTGCACGTGTATGTGTACCGACAAGCATTCACGTATGAATGACGACTGTACTCAACTGTACACGTGTGTGTGTGTGTGAGTTCGCGTCGAATAAAAAGTAGTGTTCGCAATATGACAGAACATGCTCCTGAATGTATACAACTACATGTACATACATGTAAATGCTGGCGGTTGTTTTCGAGTGACACTCAGGGATGAAAATGAGCGAGGGTGTATGGTGGTGGAGACGTAACGCCGCCGAAACCGTACATACACTCAGTATGATTAGGTGTGTGTGTATGCGTTCGTTCGTTATTTTCAACGAATGCGTCGGACTTATGAAATATTGCAGTCGAAAGATATATGTACGTGTGTGTGTGTGTGTGCGTGTACGTTTTTTTTTTCACTCCGGTAGATTTTCGGACGGTGCTACCGTACATTTCCACCGGAACGGTACATAAAATGGTATGTGATGAAGAAATCATTACGTTAAGTTTTATGTATATCTAAACGAACGGAAGAGGATGTGTATATAAAGGACCATCCAAATGTGAGGTCTGGATTTGGATTTTATTAAAAAGAAACTATATACCATCCTATAAACATGTTTTTTCTTCATAAAACGCAAATCTAGGCGTCACATTTGGATGATCCTATATATGAGGGTCGATTGATAAGTATGGTAAAAAGTAAGGAAAACTAAATTAAAAAAATAATTTAATTAATCATTTAAATTAAACAATAAATAAATTTACCATACTTATCAAACGACTCTCGTATATTCAGTGTCTCATCAGGAGCTCACACCCATTATTGCTTACTCAAAAAAAAAGCGTTAAAAAGATTCTGACGATGATGGCATCGCCATTGAAATGCGCATTAGCTGATTATTCTTATAAACAATAAAGTGAACAAAAAATGATCATTGAACACTTTATAACATATTTTAGTGTTGAGGGTGAAAATTCATTTGTGGTAAAAATGCGTTTCATTTAAAAATTAAGTTGTATTCTCCTGATTAGACATCCTATATCTGTCTATCTATCTATCTATATATATATATATATATATATATATATATATATAGAGAGAGAGAGAGAGAGAGAGAGAAAGAGAGGTTATTGCAAGTTGTAATATATTATTAACCTACACTCTGAGTACTGCAGTAAAAATCAAAATCACATTCATATCCTAAAACACATACTCATTGATAGATAGCATTGCTGTCGAAACGTAAATCAACTTATAAATAAAAAAGTGACAATAAACAATTATTGAATACTTTTCAATACCTTTTGGTGTTGAGGTAATAATTTGTTTGTATGAAAGTGAGTTCGCCATTTTCAACACAAATACTGATAATGTTTTTTGTGTGTGTGGGGGGGGATGGTATTAGAAGAAATTTGGCAAATAGTAATCTGGTTACGTAATATCAGGCTTGTAAGGTGGATGATTAATAAAATTTCAATCAAAATAGTTTAATTTCTTTTGTGTGTTAATTGCAGCATGTAGTGCCAATTATTTTGATGAAACATGAATTTTCCATTAACCTCAAATTCTACTCTAACCTAACCTTCATTCGCTTTAATTGCGACCCTAACTATCTCATAAATATATCCACCTATCTTTTCTCAATTACTATAGAAATTTATAAAAATATTTATTAATCATTTATAGCTGACAATTTATTGTTTATGCGCATTTCACTAGCATTGTCATTGAGATTCATTAAAATTAAATTTTTCTTCAGAAATAGATTGATTAAATTTTATCAAATATTAAAAACACTATCTGAAATATTTTTATTTTTTACGAATGATGAGTGATTATTGAACATATGTAAAATTTTCTGATGTTAGAATGAATAAAATCTTGTGTTTGAGTCGATGGTTTATTTATATCAAGAGAAAAATATCTTTTACTTAATGTCGTTACAATAGACATTTTCAATATGAACTCGTGGTAAATAAGATCTTTAAATAGTGTCGTTTTCTTCGAACTCAGCAGCTGACCTCCTTTTTTCCCACTCACCACCAGCCAGCACTACCACCACCGACTCGTTTCCGGATCGTTTCATTCCGTTCAAATGAAAAGGCGTCGCGGGCCTAATTCCAACATCATCGACAGCGACATAAAACCATTCCCGCAAGTCGCATTTTTCCTTCGTACGTGTTCACTGTACTGTCGCGTCGAAGACACACACAAGTAGTCGTAACAACCAACCAACCAACGAACCACCGAACGAACGAACGTCACCAGTGGGTTACGAGTAGAAGACATTTTGCGAGCGCACGAGATAAATTAGTAGCTTGTAAAAACGAGGCCGTTATCTAAAGACGTGATTTGTATAAGGACGTGTGGAGTGCGGCGTGTTAAGCGCCCGACGTCGTCTACGCCGGCAAGCAGCCCGGCATCCACCGCCGTCGCGCTTCTGGCCAGTTCGTTCGTTTCGGATGCGGTGTAGACGACGTCGTGACGGTGTGAGGCGTCGACGATGTGTCGTATTCGTTCGTGTGGCGATGCGGAGAAGGAAAAAAAGCACGGAAATGAACGGAAAACGGGCGGTTGGATGCCCACTCGACGTCTCTCATGAGTGAAACAATTGGAACGTTTACGGTTCTATCGGTTTATATCGGCGATTGTGTCGGCCGGAGACTCGAAGGTTAATTTTCGACGGCGAATTAGTTCCGTCCGTTTTCGTTCTCTTTATGTGTTTTTCTTTCTTGCAGTTTCGCTGAACTCGTGAAAGTTTTCGATTCTTTCTTTTATAAAACATAAAACGATCGTCGAACGAATCGAACAAAGGTTTTTTTTATCAAATAATTCCTGAAATGGACGATTTTTTTGCATATGTTGTATTTCGACAAATTTATTTTAACACGAATCAATCTTACTGTTTACTTTAGTCACCGATGGACGTATGATCACTGGACATTTTGTATCCCATCTTTTCAATAAATATGAGGTTTTAAAATATAAAAATAGTGTATCGTAAAAATTAATATAATTAATAAAATCATGAGGTACAAAAACACCCCACGTCGAGTGGACTGGATTAAAACAGCAGTATGTGGACGAGCATTGCCTTTATTGCTTTTTTCTTCATTTTAAACTAGTTACTGACTTTGATTTTTCAACGAGTTGACTAACACTAGGTTTTGATTTTTTTTTTTGGCTTATGGACAAGTTCAGATAAATAACACTCTGAGTCCCAGAACATGATAATCATTATTTTTCTTACTAAAAAATTGTATTGGTTTTGATTGATAGAAGAAATCATCATGTTTCCACTGCATATTTTATATTTTCGATTAAAGAATAAAATTGCGAATTTAAATCTCTTCAACACGAATGAATTTTAACCCCAACACCACAATGATTTAAAGTGATTATTAAACATTTTAAACCATTGTGGTGTTGGGGTTAAAATTCATTTATGTTAAAGTGAATCAGCCACAGTTTCAAAACAACAAATAACATATATCTCATCACAGGTTACAATAAAGTCCAAAAATTCATCTTATCTTTCAAAGTATTGAAGAAGTTGAGTAACAAACCCTACATTTGGATCTACATTTGGAATCGCGTTTAAGATTATTCATTCGAGCCAAATTTTGACAAACTTGCCGAAACTATGCAATGCCATCAAAATTGAAAAAAAATATTTTTTTAAATTTTTTTCACTTTGTAAATTTTTTGTTGTGAAATTTGCATCTATTTTATTAATACAATTCTGAAACAATAATTTTCTTTTTTTCTCAATATTTTCTTGATTTTTTTTTCAAATTCAGGACCAGTTCTAGAAAATAATTATTTATAGGTAATTTAATAGTAGTCATAGTAAAATGTCTTCGTCAGTTCGTGACGTATATAAAAGTCACCAATTCGTAAGTACATTATAAAAAAACGTAGTGTTCCTCAGGTACACTTTCACTAAAAAAGTCGCCCCAAAAGATTGTCCTCCCCTACCCTATACAGAAATTCTTGGAACTCTTGACTTTTATTCGTTTGAAATGAAACCCTTTTTTCGACTTTCTATCCAATTTCACGACTCTCAAATACAATACACTTATTTATCAATAATATTTTAATTAATATAGCAATATAATATCCCAATAATCTCATACTCATCAGCTAGAAGCTCGGTCATATTTCGGTACTATGTATCACCGCTCTTCTCAGTATGTGTATGTGGGGGGTTTAATTATACCGAACCTGAAAATCAGTTACCTTTCTTGTAATAGTGTGGTTAAAGGTGAAATAGTTGAGAATTATTTATAGTGTTATTAGGTAAATATATAACGCCGTATGGCTTTGTGTGCATATATGTATACATTTATATATA
Organism: Neoneuromus ignobilis; assembly: GCA_029203775.1. Classification (NCBI taxonomy): domain Eukaryota; kingdom Metazoa; phylum Arthropoda; class Insecta; order Megaloptera; family Corydalidae; genus Neoneuromus; species Neoneuromus ignobilis. The sequence goes on along the minus strand of CP092090.1, from coordinate 3,326,587 downwards.
TATATATATATATATATATATATATATGTTTGTATGTATGTATGTGTACATGTTATAATCACAATGTAAAATGAGCCAGTCATTGTTTTTGAACTATGGTACAAACAATACCATCTACTTCCGAAACAATGTCTGTTATATTTAAGGGTGAAGTTCTTAGCCTCGACACGGCATCAGCATCGGCACAGCAACAACAACAACAACAGCAACAGCAACAACGCAGATACATGTGTTCGCTAATCTCTGCGACGCTATTCAAAATATGCGTCGTATGCCGCGATAAGACCGACTTACTTACTTAACTCTGTCCGCCATGACAGATTTATGCGCGCTGATTGTGTCGTCCGGTTGGCAACAATGCGAACCGCTGCCATCGCGCTGGCAGCGACGCGCTGCGGCGTTCCGGTGATTTATGCGCATCTGATCCACCGCCGCGCGTTACGTAACAAACAATCTCGGAATCGTACCGGAGCAGGAGGACGACGAGCCGTCGTTCGTAACAACCGCCACCCGTTCGTCTACTCATCCGACCGACCCATCCGACTATCCACCCCCGTCTCGTACGACAACCATCGTCATTAATACCGTTATTGTTGCCGTTATTATTACTATTATTATTTGTATTAATGGTCGTGTCGTTGATGTTATAATTGTTGTTATCGTGCTTGTTGCGAAATGTGTCCGATCCGCAACGTCCCCGAGTGAACATTTACAATAATGGTAAATGTCTGAAACGGCACGGGAACACTTATGTCGTGCGTCTGCATGACACTGAGACCGAAATGAAATATGTTCGGTTGTTGGACCGTCGAGAGTTGCTGTGACGGCCGATAACTCGGACGCCGATACAACAAATTTATGTACATATTTGAATGGGAAATTAGACGAGTTGAAAAATAGAACAGTCTGGAAAACACTTGTACATAATTTCAACTAAATATTCGATGTTTATTAATTATGCATGAAGTCGATGACTTAATTCGGAACGAAATGTAACAATTCGTTCATTCGTGAGCAGAAAATGTATTCTACACAAATTCATTGCAATTCTTCATCAATGACTGTGTATTTGTACAGAAAGTTTTTTTTCTTTTTTTACTTCCAATCGTATCACGAAACGATATATTAAATTGTTAATTTTCTAACGAAACTTTAAACACCTGTAACTTTTTAAAAAATAATTCTTATTAATCGAACTAAGCACCATCGAACGCAACACACTTCCCCCAGCGAGATACTTATATATTAATACCAATTTTGTAGAAATTCGAATTTTATATTTAAAAAATTCCTCGAAAACATTTCTGACTATTACTTCAATGTTGAATTTTTTTCCATCAAACGATCCAAATATTTAGAAAAGTGGTAAATTATTGACAAAAGGTCTGATGAAAATGATGGATGAGGAAGAATCTCAAAATTATTATTTCAAGAAAATTCTCGAAAGTGTTTTTGATTCCTATTTAATTGTTGATTTTTTTCTCTATCACCAAATAAACTAAATGTTCATTAAAGTGGTAATATGTTGATGGAAAGTTTGGTAAATATGATGGATCAGAAAGTCTCATATTGGTAAAACGTTTAGTGAAAATGATAGATGAGAAAAAGTCTTAATTTTTTTTATTTTAAGGAAGTTCTCTGAGGAAGTTTTAAACAAATTGGCAAGGGCTGAACTCCACTAGTGTGTGCAATTTTTCGTTGTTGATGGCTAATTCTGGATGTCCACTGAACTCATTGCCAAAGTTTATATCCCCTGATCAAAATTATTTTTTCACCATTGCTGTATGGTTCATTCGCTTACTGTATGAACTCGAAATGTTTTTTTGATATTCCTTATTGCTTCTGCTGCGTTGTTTCAAAATTTAAACTCGTACATGAAAAACAGACGTTTTTGACTAATTTCTACATTTTTTTATCTTTTTTACAGTCCGTGGAGTGGAAATGATTGCATTACACTATGCAGTGATAGTTAAACTATAATACCAAACAAAGTCTATATTTCCTGTTGGCAATTTTTATTATAAAAAATGCAATTAATTTTACTACACCTCTAAATATAATATCGCAATGCATACTCCACTACAATGTAATATGTTACAATTTTTTTAAAAAAACTATTTGCAAAAACTGTGTACTATAGATCAATGTTTGGTTGAGATGTATCTGGAAAAAATTGATAAGATTCATCTAAAGTCACTTATTATTATTCCTTTAAAACAAGAAATGAAATCGAGTGGAGTACATTTTTTAAAAAAATATTATTTTAAAAATATCTAATTCCAGTATATAAATTGATAATTTTATATGACACTCAGTCGCTTTTCCAATAATAATTTCATAAAAACAAACTAAATCGAATTTAAATAAATACTGAAAAGATAAAAAAAATATTTAGACAGTCGGATACAACAAACAGATAAAAAAATAACCGAGAGGGAAAAAAACAACGAAATTAAACTGCTCGAAAATGAATTAAAATTTGGCCGTTTTGTTATTAAACAGAAACATTTTTATATTTATATATATATATATATATAAAAAAAATATTAATATGCAAATGGACAAAGTCGGTTATTACATTTTAATTGGATTCTGTAGTACCAAGGAATGTATGTCAAGCACTGTTTGATTATTGTGTTATTAAATTCGTCGCTTTTGTATTTATTCGTACGGCTTTTTTCAATACACACACACACATAATATATATATATATATATATATAGAGAGAGAGAGAGAGAGAGAAAGATACACAATATTGAAAAAAAATTGTAAAAGCCGATTTTGATACCTGCGGTCCAAAAACAGCTGATATAAACCAACTAAATATTAAATCGCGCTAAAATTTGACACAAAATTCAATTACAGTGTTGCTAACTTACTCGCAATTTTTTTTAAGATTCCTTTAATGCGCGACTTTTAAATTTAACAATTCCCAGTACGTTTTGAACAGACTGTATTTATAGGATTTTCCAATAAGCGCTTCAGAAGTTTAAATTAAAATGAAAAAAAAGTATTTAATTAATTAGTTATATTTATTTTTAAGCATATTCTATGGCATTAATGATGAAACGCAATTTCACTCATATGACCACCACATTTGATATAATAAATTAATTTATTCCAATTTGTAATCACTCTTTCACATAATTGTGGTCCAATTTCATGAATTACACGTTCAATGTTTATTTTTAATGCTTCTGTTGTTTGTGGTTCATCGGAATAAACCAATTTTTCTGTGAGTTTTCTGTGGGATGATAGTTTCACATCATCCCACAGAAAATTCAATAGAATTAGATCACATAATCTTGGTGGCCAATTGATTGGTCCATTTCGTGAAATAATGGACTCATTAAACTTTTAATTCAATAAGTTATTAAAGTTTTCACAATTTCTAAGCGTTGTTGAAATGTTCAACGTTTCATGATAATTTTCTAAATTATACTGAGTTGAAATGTCAGAATGATCTTAAAAAAACAAAATGGCTGCCACCAGCTGTCAAAGTTCTGTCATTTTTATTGGAAGACCCTACATATATATATATATACCTAATCTTTCTCTCTCTCCCTCTCTTTCTCCCTCTCTCTCTCTCTATATATATAGAGAGAGAGAGAGAGAAAGAGAGAAAGAGAAAGATTAGGTTGTATCGCATGAAATGTCTAAATTTAATTGATGAAAATGAAAACACAATATTGTAAGAAAAATGTTCTTTCTTTTTACAAAAAGAAAGTTTCTCTCATCTTTCTTCGATAAAGTGTTACTTTCCGTAACTGTACAAGTCGATAAAAACAAATATTTATATAGAGAGAGCGTCCCTTCGAGAATGAATGTCACTAATAATAACTATCGAGACATTAAGTAAAAGCGAATCGTTCGCACGGAATCGAAAATGGCAAACGCCACGCTCGACAGAGTTTTGTCTACGGCGTCGCGTTCTGCAACGACAGTGTGCAGGTTCGAATTCCGTGACGGCACGACGTCGAAATTACACTCGCGTCGAAGTGGCGATGTCGAAGACGCGACGACGGTGGATTGTTGTTGCGGCGCTATATCGATTTAAGTCCCACAACGGGGTAATTATACAAGCGATGCTTGCTAATGGATTGGAAATTTATCTATTACTGTCGTTACTGATACACACACACACACACGCGCGCGCGAGTGTCGAGTACGTACACGCACACGCACGCGTGCACGCACACGACGACGACGCACATTTCAAGTAATTATCGTTTGGATTTAAGTCGGCGTTTATGAGTCGACGGAAATTCGAGAAAGTCTCCGCTACTTCAATATTCTTGATGGAATAGTCCTATTCGTTTTATATAACACGTTTATCTAATCGATTTTTCAAATATCGTAGGAAGACATTTGCTCGAATATATTTCATACTTAATATAGGGTTTTCTAATAAGCGCTTCAGAAGTTTAAATGGAAATAAAATAAAAAGTATTCAATTAATTAGTTATTTATTTTTAAGCATATTCTATGGCATTAATGATAGAATACAATTTCACTCATATGACCACCGCATTTGATATAAGAAATTAATTTATTCCAATTTGTAATCACTCTTTCACATAGTTGTAATCCAATTTCATGAATTACACGTTCAATGTTTATTTTTATTGCTTCTGTTGTTTATGGCTTATCAACATAAACCAACGATTTCACATAACCCTACAGAAAATAATTCAATGGAGTTAGATCATATGATCTCGGCAGCCAATTGATAAGACCATTTCGTGAAATAATAGGCTCGTTAAAATTTTGTTTCAACAGTCTGTTGAAGTTTTTACAATTTCTAAGAAACGTTCTATATGATAATTTTCCAAACTATACTGAGTTGAAATGTCAAAATGACCTTAAAATAATCAAACATGGCTGCCACCAGCTATCAAAGTTCTGACATTCTTATTGGAAAACTAAGTGTAACCAATTAATTAATAAAATGTATCGATTTTTATACATCAAAATATTTTAACCCTTATCGGACGTTAGCATTTTGTACTTAACTTTCCGCTAGGTCGGAGATATATTTCAGTGCTTATTATAAGAGAAGAGTAACTAAAGTTACTTGATATAAAAAGATAGTATTTATATTTACACTTTAAATGTATTCGTCATCACTGTCGATTTCAATACAATCTTCATCACAATCAGGAACAATTTCTCTTTCCACTTCGCTTTCCTCTTCACTTGAATATTGAATAGGGATCAATTTTTTTCCTTGACTGAAATATAACTCTTGTATCACTGTCTCCTTCATCACAAGAATTAAAATCACTTGCCGAATATTCCAAATTTTCACACATTTCACTGCAACTATCACTGTTACTTTCCATATTATTATAGTTTTCTTTATTCATTTTTAGATGAATAAAATATTATAATATAAGTAAAATAATTGCTGAAATATGACAGAACGTGTTGTCTGCTATCGAGTAAGAATTAAACTGTAAAAATATACATTGTGTACATTCAGCAATAAGGACGTTGTTACTTGTTCAGTCTTGTCACCTCGCACGTGACATACGACTGATAGAGCAAAGTTGTAATGTCACGTCAGAGATGACATACGACCGGTAAGGATTAATAATTTATTTATTATGATTTTTTTTCAAGTTAAATTTGTTGATTAATAAGTGAAAAAAGTGGTAAATAATTGATGAATGTTAAATACAACTTTATGCATTAAAATGTTTGAAACGATTCATTTTGTATGATTTAGTTTAAGTTTCCTGAACTATATTTCTTTTCGACGTCCTTTAAACCAAAACAAACACAACGACCTAATCTCGAATCACACTTAATGCATTTCAAGTAAAATGAAATATAGTTAGGAAAATATACACGTTATTTATATGTTTTCAATCCCTAAATCTTGATTATACATGAACATATTTATAATATGTACACGCGTTGTTTATTTTTCAGACCCGTCATATTATTCTGTCAGGTTTTAAATACACACACACACACATGCAATATATTTATATATAGATGTGTGTGTGTGTTCGTGGAACACTTATGCCCGACGACACGGCTCGTCCGCTGTTTTTCACGATTTAAATTAATTTCTGAATCGTGTTCGTAATATTGTTTGACATGAATTCGGCAAATTTGTGAAAACGTACGACGACGAATCGGCAGCCGCGCAATCCGCCTGTCCGGCCGACCCGTTTGCCAAATGGCATTCGGCCAAACGACTAGCGGAGATTTCTATTGCACGAGAATGATATCTGTATTAGTAACAATAAATTATGTGCTGGAATCAATTTATCGTCAACGTTATACTGTATTACAATAATCATTTTATAATTTCCGCATTTAGTGCATATGTCTATTGGATTTTTTCGGGAAGCTAGACGTCGTGAGTTTTTTTTGCAAAATGTCTTGCGATTTGTGACATGCAATTGAAATATTTGATTTTTTCAAGCTAATTTTTAAATTTCAACATTTAACACTTTAGCATCGCTTATAAATTGTAAAAACTTCAATAGACTTATTGAAACAAGAGTTTAATGAGTCAATTATTTCACGAAATGGACCCATCAGTTGATCATCAAGAACATGCGATCTAAGTCTATAGGATTATTTTTTGTATGGTTATGTGAAATCATTGGTTTATGCTGATAAACCACAAACAACAGAATAAACGTGTAATTCATAAAATTGGACCACATTTATGTAAAAGAGTGCCTAAAAATTGGACTAAACGATTGCACTATATCAAGCAAAATCATGATGGTCACATGAGTGAAATTGTGTTCCATCATTAATGCCATAGAATATGCTAAGAAATAAAAATAAATAAATAACTAATTAATTGAAAACTGTTTATTTTATTTCCATTTAAAGTTCTGAAGTGCTTTTTGGAAAATCCTATATTTAAAATGGATCATAAAAAATTAATTATTTAAATATATTGAAGTATAAAAATCGAATTAAAGATAAATGATTTTTGGATGAAAATATTTATTGATTTAGAAGATAAAATTAATCTAAATAGTTTTCTTCATTTCCTACTACTATATAGTGGTCCAAATGAGATTGAAGGATAATTAAGGATAGTAAATGATAGTAAGGAAGTAAATATATGTCCAAACCTTTCAATCTTATTTGAAACACCCTCTACAACATTGACATTATGTAAACGAAAAACGATATCAATCATTAATTAAACTTTAAGTATCGAACTTGAGCTGTTCTGGTCACGAAGAGCTTTCGTGGTAATCTTTGAATTGTTCTCGACGATGTACGAGATCTTTTCAGTCCGGTTATCGATCCGTGTATGACCGGACTTTTCAACAAGTTTGAGTTTATGTTAAGTGGTGTCATTGTAATCAGATTCAAGTGATTTTTTGCTGTATCGTGAAAATAAGACAGGTACTGGGAAAAGATTATTAGAAAATGTTTGAAAAACTGGAAATAATTATCTGATTCTTCGTCTTATGATTTTTGTAAATATCATTCGTTGTTCCAAAATTGAATAATAATATTTAATGACTTAAAATATTGTACAACTGTATTGAAATCTATAAATTGGAATTAAATTTCGTACATTATTGATTATTTCTGAATCATATAAGAATTCCGCTAATATTAAAAAATATACAACCTAAATATTATTAGGTTGAGATAAATAATTTCCGTTTTTGCATGCCAACTTTAATTTTTTAATAAAAAATAGCAATTGTATTTTAATCATTTATATATTCGTCTTTTTTCAATGACATTTTGCCATTTGCTAGGTAGCTCTTTATCCTTTTTGGATAGAATTCCGATTGTTCTGACTGAAAAAAGTTTTCAACCAACTTTCGAACCTGGTTCTCATTTGAGAAAGTTATGTTCATCGAATGGTTTTGCAGCGATAGAAAAAGATGATAATCAGATGAGTATGGCGAGTGGAGGAGAACTGACCATCCAAGTTCCAAATTTTTTCCTGCCTTTTGTTGTATTGGTATCTTGTGTTGTCATGGAGCAGAACAACGTTTTTCCTATTGACGAACACAGGACGTTTTTCGATCAGACTTTGATGGACACGTTTCAGTTTTTGGACATACAGTTCTGCATTTAATTTTTCATTCAAAATGAATAATTCCACGATGATTCCACCATATACAAACACTTCTTCTGTGAAGCTTAGCTTTTGGGTTCGTTTCTGGAGGCTTAAGATTAGACTAAACGAATGCACAATGTCAAACGAAGTCGTGGTGGATATATATGTGAAATTGTGTTCCATAATTGATGCCACAGAATATGCTTAAAAATAAAAAAATTAAATAACCAATTAACTAAATACTTTTTGTTTTATTTCCATTTAAACTTCTGAAGCGCTTATTGGAAACCCCTTTATAAGCTTCCACTGTCTAATAAGACTGATTATTACTCATTTAATTCAAACAAGCAAAAACTTGTCATATGTAGTAAATCATTAGAATGAGTATTGAGTCAATAAAACTTGCACTCAATAACGGAAATGATTTATGATTCATATCAATAAAAAGTTTTTTTCATTATGTAATAAAATATTTCATAAAATTTTTGACTTAAGCCATTTTCATAATCACCGGTACAATTATTTTTCGGTAAATAAACGTGTCATTCGTGTAATGTGTGCGGTAGGTTTTTTTTTCAATGAATCGATTGAAAAATTCGCTGGAAAATCAATAAATATTTCACGGAGACAATAGCGTCCGAGAGACAAAAGTAATCAAACATTTGATGTTGCAGCACCGTTTCTGTTGTATTCGATAGACATGTCGCCTCGTAAATGATTTCCATGTGTAAAAAATCCGCGTTATAAATAAAAATCAACGGTGTGAGATTTTTATCGAGAGATCGATCATCGCGATTAGTATGTATATGAAAGCACGGCGATGAAAACTCTTGTTTACTCACACGCACGCACGGCCGACAACAAATCCTCGCGCGCGCTTGTATGCGTGTGCTTTTTTATTTTTTTCATTTTGTTTAACTTCCACTGACATTTCGTATAGCAATCATTCATGCTCTATCACGATAATATATTATTTTCTGTTCATTATTCGCGATACGGGGCCCGTGAAAACGTGTTCCTTTCTGGCGACGGGTTCGAGTTCGTGCGGCGTCGCGTGCGCGTCGGAAAAAATCCGTGACGGCACGTTATCTGGTCATGTTTTATTAATCGGGTTTGGCATCTATTCGATTCGATACGTTTTTGTCTAGGTCGAGTGTGAGAAATGGACGGGGATATTGACCGAACGGCTATAACGAATAAATAAATAAACAGTACGATAAATAACGTTGAATTATGGCTGTTGAAATTATTGGCTTTGGCGTGTGGATTTTCAGATTTTTTTAATATCACCCAAAACTGCGTACGTGATTTTATACTATAGAACTATTGTTTGGAACAGTTGTTCATGGGATAATTTTCTGGAAAAAAAATTGTGCCATGAACTGCAAATTTTTTTCAAAAAAATCGTAGTAAAAACGAATAACGTTATTTACTGTTGATGAAGTAGAAATTACAACATCTGGTTCATTTAAATACGAGGGTGGTTCAGATATAAACGAGAATTTAATTGCATTTTGTGTCTCTGTGTACGTTATGACGCATACGTTAACTGCAAATCTTCAATTTTTCACCTTTTCATTTTTAACAAAAAATTCTTTATTCTCCGAATTTTGCCTTATCTAATAACTGTGTATTCTGAAATTTTCGGAATCATCGTGGAAAAAAACTTAGAACAGATGATGTGATTTTTCCTTAAAATTCAAAGAAAGTCATGGATACATGAAATTCCTCAGATGGATTGTTTGGTATGATTTTATAGTTGATAGAGTTATTGGTCTGTATTTTTTGAAAATCGAGAAAATCACACATAAACCAACACCAAGGCTCTATACATAGAACCATGATTGATAATTTTTTACGTCCGGAAATCCTAAATAATCCGAATGTATGATTTCAATAGAATAGAGCAATTGTGCACACAGTGGGCCTTCTCACACTAGTCAACATGCATACAGTATTCACGGCCTATTGCCACTTGTCTCACACGCTCTTTCCCGAAAACTAATTTTTTTAGGTGGGGGAATTTGTGGTAAGAAGGTGTGAAACGAGAGGTAATGGGCGTGAATACTGTATGCATGTTGACTAGTGTAGGAAGGACCAGTAAGAGCACAATAAAACTTTTTTATGAACTTTTTAATGAATAACTCATTTAAAAAATCTGATTTCGTTTGGCCTCTCCATTACCAAATTTAACAGTTTCTGACCTCTTTTAGGACTACTTGAAGAAAGTGTCAATAAATCCCAAATAATTTAGCAACTCAAGAACAATATTCGTGACAAAATAAGTAATTTTAAATCTGAAACCTTGCTTTTAGTAATGGAAAATACTCTGAAAGAGCCAAAATTTATCAGTATAAATAAATATATTTTCTAACAAAATCAAAAAAAAATATATTTAAACATTTTATTTGTATAAGGTTATGCAAATCTAGGCGTCACATTTGGATAACTCATTTTACATCCTTCAGACTCATTTGACCACTCTGTATAACTTTTAAGAGTTAATAGGAATTATCTTAATGTCTTACTATATAAACAAATTAACTTTAAAATGACTACGGTCTTGGACGTCAGTGTCTTTGTCGTTTTAAATCGTCCGTTGTTTTTTTCCTTTATGATCAGCGACAAAGAACTAAATTAACAGATTTTTCAAAGACTTAATGTTTCTTTTCAAACCTGCCACGTCCATTATGAAATTTCGAAAGTCGAAAGAAACGTTTAATTCGGAAACGCCTGGAAAAAAACGTACCGAAAAAAGTGTATGCGGGAGAGAGAGGCCGCGACGACGATACGGGAAGAGAAAAAAAACTTAAATATCGTAAATCAGCGAAAAATACTATCGTATCGTTAAACACTAAAAATACCGCGCTCATTAGCGACGAAAAATCCGTCTCGCTCGTTCGTTCCGAGTTTGATTCGCGCCTGTGCTCGTTCCGCACGCTCCTTATTACCCGACCGACGACGCGTCTACAGTCATTTGCATTCAGCCAGTCAGTCACTTTAACGAAGTCATTACGAGCCGAGATGATGCGGACGATTCTGCTCGATGCTGCGACCATCCGACCGAACGACCGACCGCCTACCCTTCGAATGGAAAACGAGAAAACGCTTTACGACGAGAAGCGATATCGGCGACAACGACGCCTCGACGTGTACGCCGTCATCGCGGACCTCCTCTTTCTGTTATCTGCTTCTAACACTGACGATATACGTTATGATGTACAGTGAGTCACAAAAGTCATGGGACACATGTGTAATTCGGAGAAAAAAACAACAAAATAAGTTCAATTTATAGGTTATGTTCGTTTTTTCAATACAAACAAACATAAATGTTTCTTTTAAAAAATATAGATAAAAACGAATTTCTTAATTTTGATTACTATAATAAACAATAAATAAACTTTAACAAATAAAAGTAACAAATTGATCTTACAAAAATCATGGAAAATGTAATATAAGGTTTTCAAATAAGCGCTTTAGAACTTTAAATTTCAATTCTTCATTAGGCCTTTGTCACACAATTATGCGACCAACATTCATAAAAATGTTGAATATACTTTTATCTGTAAATATGATATAAAATATCCAAATATGTCTCCTAGATTTGTGTTTCATTAAAAAGAAACATGTGTATAGGGAAACATGTGTATAATTTCTTTTTAATAAAACACAAATCTAGACGTCACATTTGGGTGACCCTGAATTTCCAATATTTCAAATATAAATTTTCATTATTTTTTTACAAATTTTAATCGTTTTTTCGATTTGCTTCACTCACAAAAAATTTTCTCCTTTCAGTTCTTCCATGAAAATTAAAGTTTTTGATAGCTCGTCTTATTCTTTCTAGATTAACGTTTTTTTCTGTTATTATTTTCAAATCAGTAGCAATTTTTGATGCATTTTTCTTGGATTTTGTTTGATGTTTTTAATATAATTCTTTCACTACATTCGTTAACTATTTTGGACGACCGCATTGAGCTTTATTTTTCAGTCGTTTCTCAATTTAAAATCTTTTTATTACATTGAATATTATAGAAAGACTTATTTTAAGTTTAACACAAATTAATTTTCACCGTCAACACCAAAATATGTTATAAAGTGTTCAATAATCACTAATTGTTCACTTTTTTGTTTATAACAATAATCGGCTTATTGGCATTTCGATGACGATGCCATCATCGTCAGAGCCTTTTTGCAATTAAAATCTAGACTGATTGTCTAATCTTGATTTTAATAGCAAAAAAATAATAATAATTGTCTAGTCTAGATTTTAATGGCAAAAAAGACTAATAATTTTTTCTAATCTTGATTTTAATAGCAAAAAAACACTAATAATTGTCTAGTTTAGATTTTAATAACAAAAAAATGCTCAGACGATGATGGAATCGCTATTGAAATGCGCGTCAGCCGATTATTTTTATAAACAAAAAAGTAATTATTGGAAACTTGATAAAATATTATAATCCTAGAGGTGAGAATTTATTTGTTAAAATGAATTTTCCACAATTCTAAAGCAAGCAATAACTTGTTTTAAGTTTTTGTGTAATTTCTCTTACAGTTTTATTTTCCAACATACAATTATTTCAAGAGATATTAAAAAAATTTTTAGTAACTAAATCGTCCATTATTCCTATCCAAATTACTACTAATTTAGTGATGTCAATGCCAAAAAGATTAAATAAAATCCTGGAATTAAAGAAAAATCTCGTTAAATATTAAAACTATTTTCTTGAAAAAATATGATTAATTGTGTTTTTAGTACTCATTTGTGAACTGGATTTGTTACTTTCAATCGTTTAAGTTTATTTCTTTTTTTATAAAGTAATCAAAGTTAAGAAATTATTTTTTTCCTTTATTTTTGAAACGTTTATGTTTCTCTATATTAAACAAAAATTGAATATAAAATATCTATTAAGTTTATTTTATCTTTTTCCAAACTACACGAGTCTCATGACTTTTGCAGCTCACTGTAGCTGTCGTTGTAACGCCGCAACGAGTTTTCGTCAAGTGAAAACGACTGCACTGCAAAGTATTTGTACAGATTTGTGTTTCAGTATTGTCTTTATTTCTGTAACCACTTGATGCTGGCAGAATCGTGTTTATATAAAAACGTATCCTGGTTCGAGTACAGCATCCACACTCTTTCTATCTCGTCGTGTATGCGTGTATCGCGTGTTCCTTCTTCTTTTTCCCCTATCGACGATAAATTCGACACCGTTCAGGAAATTGTTTACGGTTTTTATTGCACGACATTCGGTTCTATACGTTCTCTCCTCTTTCATATTGATATCTAAACCGAACATATTTTTCGTTATGCGCTTAAATAAACGACGCGGCTGTCACGTTTGATCGTATTTGAATTTCGGCTGAATTCAATAAACAGCTGTATTAGTGCTTTGTAGCGCTGTTTCATCAATGTGTTCTCTGTGTAATAAAATACCAGATGCGTTCCGACGAACGAGATAAAAACTACGATGACGACGATTGGTTTTTTTTCCTCGTATCGGAAATATCGTACGGTTAGAAATGGGCGCTGTACACTATTCTGGATTTTTCGTTTTAGGTATTTGAATTAAATTCACGGTTCGGATAATGATTGAATGGACGATAGTTATTTGTAGGATTTATCGAGAGAATCATTTTGAATATTAACCTTCGATGTCCAGCGTCCACAGGATTAGTGAGCTATTTTTGTACCCCAGCTTTTCATTAAATATTATAAAAAATGTTTTTTTAAACGTGATAGAACTTTAAATTGAATCCCTATCGAAAGTTCTATCTAACCTAAAAAAAACATCTTTATCATATATAATGGAGGGTGTTTTTAAGTTAGATAAATATTTCGATAAAAATTGAATTTAAAGTTCCATCTCTCTTTAAACACTTATATACGTATTGAAAATATAAAAATAGTATATTTCACAATTAATAAAATCATGGAGTACAAAAATACCGCTTGGGTTAATTCGTTTTGATGAGAGATAATACGAGGTGCAACCAAATATAAGGTCATCCATTATTTTAACCGAAAATAATGATCTGGATTTTTTTTAAAACCCGTTGTGACTGGTGATAAAGCGCCAAAGCTCTGTTTGGAAGAGTAGAGACGAACCAACACCGAAGAAATTCTAATGAAGAAGTTAGAAGAGAAAACAGTGCTGATTTCTGTTTCAATCCGCAAATTGTTTGTTATAGAAGATCAAATAATTAATTGCGAATACTACCTGCGAATTATTGAATCGTCTATTGACTAAAATTGCTTAGAATCATCCTCAATATCAACAAATATATTTAGATTTCTTTTCATGAGAATGCTTCGTCTTACAAATTCATCATATATTCAACTTTCTAACACCAAAATGTGTCATAGTGCTCAGTTATCCGTCTAGTTTACTTGATTTGGCATTTGGGGATTATTTTCTGTTTCTACAACTTAAAATGAATTTAAAGGAAAAGCAACTCAACTGTATTCAATTGATATTCTCTTCATGATAATGAACCGCCCTACAAATCCATCATATATTCAATTTTTAGCATTAAAATATGTCACAGTCTTAGTCATCCATCTTGTTTACCTGATTTAACATTTTGACAGTTTTCTGTTTCCAAGACTTAAAATAGAATTAAAATGAAACCAACTCAACATTATTCAATTGGTCTTCTCAATGCACCATCTCATAAATTCAGCATGCATTCAACTTTCTAGTACCAAAATATTAGTCATCCATCTAGTTTGCTTGATTTGACATTTTGGGACTATTTTCTGTTTCCACAACTTGAAATTAAATTAAAATGAAAACAACTCAACAGTACTCAATAGATTTTCTCTTCATAATAACACCGTTTCAAAAATCCATCATGTACTCTAATTTTTAGCATCAAAATGTGTCACAGTTTTTAACCATATATCTTATTTGCCTCATTTGGCATTTTGAGACTATTTTCTGTTTCCACAACTCAACAAAAATCTGAAAAAAAATCAACTCAACACTATTTTGATATCCAAAATACTTTAGTTGATTCCATTGCGCAGTTAATGTAGAAAAAGAGTACTAGACATATTTTCCAAACTTTTATGGTCATTATGAAAATTGGATTTGTTCAAAAGGAATTTATTTCAAATGATTATTAATTAAAATCATAAGTATCAACACAATTGAATATTGTAAAAATGTTTAAAAATTATTTATTGTTCATCTCTGTTTTTAAGCTGATGTGCATTTCGATGACAGTTTCATTATCATCAGATGGTTGCGTTTTAAAATTAGATATAATTTTTGTATATGATTCTTATATTCCAACGTTCTAATGAAAATTTTCCTTCGAAATTCACATCATCTATAAGCAAAGAAAATGAAAAATAAATAACTACTGAACATTTTTACAACATCTTGTGGCGTTAAGTTGATAGTTTGTGTGAAAGTAAATTACGTTTTATATAAAAAAAAGTTTCTTTATTGAAAAAAAGTCTTAAGATTGAACAACATACGAACTGAACAAAAGTTTATAAAATATTATCGTTCGAGGAAACAGACCAAAAATGCCAAATATATGCAGAAAAGAATCGAATAAATAAAACACGTAAAAGTCTAGTTAGGATCGCCACTTGAAAAATCCGAACCGAATCGACGACCTTCTGTATAGAGACCGACAACCGGAACCGAGCAACGGCGTCAACTGAACCCGAGCTACAAAGAAAATTACAAAACGATCTCCTATATACACAAATATATACTTTATATTCATGCACACATACATACGGACGTATGTAGAAATGTGTGTATGTACTTTGTACATTTCACGGACATTCTTTACCCCGCCTTGGTTCGTACACTGGAATGAGCACGTTATAAAATGTGCTCGGAAGTGATAAAAAAAAGTTTTAAATCATCGACCGCAGCAACGTATGCAGCAGCAGCTAGGAAATAACGGACGTCGACGACGCCACAAGAAATGCCGCCGGCGGCCTTTGTGCGGTCAGCGTCGGCTGTCGCGTCGAGACAAATTACACACACACACATACGACGCCGACGACGACCTACGGTGCACGGACGCCCCGCAGTCACATGGAACAAAATGCGTTAAAAACTCAACGGTCGCTGCTCCTGACACGCGCCTCAAGTCAGATCACGCGAACCCCGATATCCGACCACACACACACACGCACGCACGTACAACGACCGTATTGTTTTTCATCCTCTGCTTATTATTTTATTGTTAATGCCTTCACTTCACTGTACATTTCATCCGACATTCACACATGTCACATATATTACATTCTATAAAAGGACTGTCGGAAAAGTAATGAGATTAATTCCGTAATTCCTGAAAGGGTGACCGTAGAGTAATGTACCGAGTCACGATTTGCTCCGGTACGTTTTTCCTTCTTCTCTTGATATTCTGTTCTTCTCATAGTCTTATAGTTTATACTCTACATGGACATATCGATATTTAACCCGTTCGCTACTAGCGTCACGTATATGTGATGACCCCATTTTCTTACCTGAGCCCTGGCATTACAAATATCAGAATCAGAAAAAAATTATTTTGTCTAATAATTACATGAAGTTTACATGATATTTTCGGGGTTAGTTAGGTTACCTATCTTATAATAATGTGCCTATGGTTGGGTATTATTTTCGGTATGTGTTAGTAAGATTTTGTAACAATACAGGAAAAATTTCAAAAAACCTGTTTTAATGTGAATTTTTTTTAACTATTTTAACTTATGCTAACTTAACTATCCTAATCAATTATACTGACTTAGTTATAAATAGCTTATTTGCTAACTTAACCTATTTAAAAACATTATTTACAGTGGCTCTAGGCGCTAAGAGTTTTGTCACTGAGGAGTTGTTGAAGACATTGAACTGTTGTTCATCATTAAACGCGTGGGTTACTGAACACACTGTGTTGTGTTTGATTGATGGGTTACAGTCGTATAAGCTGTACCAGGTGAGTGGTCTGCCAGATAATTTTGAAGAATGCCACAGGTTGCATCGCCGTGGGGGTGTTTGTAATAGTTTGGGTAGGAGGTGAGTTTTATGTTGGCTGTTTGTTGGGATTTGGGGGTATTGTGGGGTTTGTGGGGAGAAGTTGATTTGGGGAGTTGGTAGGTTGGGGTGTGGGTTTGGGTATAAGGATTGAAATAAAGTGAAATGTATTTTTAAGGAAATTCATACAAAAATAATATCTAGTAATAAATCGAAAAATGTCAATTTACTTTGCTTTTTTTTAAAATATTCAATTCTGTGCCTCGGGCCGCACAAAAATTTTAGAGGGGCTGCAAGTTGCACGTGTCTAGTCTAAACAAATATTTGCACATTTTAATCGGCACAACCGATTCACTGTAACTTTTTGTGATATTCTGGTAAAATTCCACTATTATCTTCTTTTGATTATACAAAAAAGCAATACGTACCGAAAATTATGTTTAGTACGCCCAATGGTTATTAATTTCTATGGCAAACAATTAATAATTTAAACTGTTAAACACTTCTTAGAAATGATCCAACTCTGAAACTCATCAACTTTCCAGAATAACTAGATGCAATTCGTAGCTATTGATCTGTTGGTCATTTCCTCAAAATTAACATCTAATAAGTCGTGAAAATCTGTCGCAAATTCATGAAAAAAATATCACAAAAATAGTAAAACTTTAAAAAGATATATTTTCGCGAATGAAAATTTTCTGAGAATCGAATAAACACTCTCCATCTTGTCGTACAATACTGCAAGATGCCAAAAAAATAGATGAAACAATCCGTTGATATTCAGTATCAAACAAAAACACGCAAAAAAGAACGTATTTCCGCTTGCTTTATGCAATCAGACGTCCGTCGAGCGCGTCGCGCAACTCTGAACTTTGAAACGAGCACAATTCCTTTTTAATCTGTTTTTGTCGAGAGAAACAATTTCGTATGTGTGTACCAATTAGAGCGAGAGCTCAGCCAGCAAGTACATTAAATTTAATTATATTCATAGTACAGTGGCACGTAATCACATGCGACCACAAACATTAAAGCTTTATATTCCCTGACAACTTAATCATAAGATTTAGAATGTGTCTAGCGCTGAGGACAGTTGAAACATTCATAAGTATGATTATGCGTAATCTTCGTTGTCGGCGACGTTTTATCCATGTTATTCTTATATTCGCGAGTCGTTGCGGGCGACTTTCGTCCCAATTAGTCGTTGAATATTTCTGAAAATAATTATACGTTTCGTGCAGAGGTTTTCGTACGGTTTATTTTTTTTTTAAAAAAAACATACAAAATTTAAACTTTTTAATTTCTGTAAAATTAATTATTTTTGGAACAACTAAACTTTCGCTCCATTTTAAAATCTGTGTATTATAAATCCAGTACCCTGACGATGATGGCATAGGCATCGAAATACACATATGCCAATATCCTTTTAAATAATTAGTAAATTTAGGATATTTTTATAATATGTTATATTGTTGGGATGATGATTCATTTATGTGAGAGTGAGATGTAACGGGCTCTCGTGAATCACTTCAGAAGCGGCAATTTTGTTTATTAACGCACCAGTATATTTAAAAAGAGTCTTTTTTGCTCTATAAGTTTAGCAAACAGAACACTGATTTTTGAAATAAATTTCCACAATTTAGAAACATTTCTCAGGTGTAAAATATTCCATAATGATTTACTAAAGTATGTATACTGAATCCATGTGTCACTTATAACACTCAAACTGTCAACTATCTTTATCAAAAGTTCTATCTAACCAAAAAAAAAAACCTTTAATATTGACACATTACCGCCCGGCCACACCTAAACGCTTATTTCATATTGTACTATTGCAAGTCCGTTCACGCGTTAACGCGTTGTATGAACTTTTAACACAAAAAAAATATATATAAACAAGCTATATTTTTTTTAATTCCATCAAAAGAGGGTGGTGTATATATTCAAAATATTGGTAAATTATAAAAATTATGAAAAATATTTCAGATATTTTAAATAAAGTATTCTCTATCCCTAGCATAGTTCTGTTTTTCTGAAATAAAATCGAAATTGGTTCTCTTATTTTTTTTCTAACAATTTCTGTATATAGAATAATTGCTTTACGTAATTTATCATATTTTTATCTCTTCTAGATTTTTTTTACACTAAAAAGTGTTTTTTTTATAATAAACTATGTTTATTATAAAGCATCTCTTTTTTGTACTTTATTACGCTGGTACACTCATTACAGATTGAAAACCACTATTATATGTTCATATATCTATGTATCAAACCTTTTTATAGCCAAATATGAAATTTCATTTAAAAATGTTCATTGATTTAAGAATTACGTCGATTTTATGAAGTAGTATTTTTTTGCGAAATTCGCCGGACTCTAAATGAAGTCTAGCGCGAAATACTGCGGGCCGGAATGTGTTAAGGTATTTGTGTTTAATTTTTTTGTTATAAATACTTAAATTAGCCTATAATTTTAGTAAGAAATGTGCACAATTTTTTTCAATTTTGTTCGATAAATAGGCCATTGTATGTGTGTGTGTATTTTTTTGTTCAGATGGCACGTTATACCTACATAAATCGAACTGTTACAATCTGAACTATATGAACGAGATATCAAGAAAATAGTGAATTCCGAGACCTCCCAAACGGCATTTTTTCTTAACAACATTAACTTATAGATAAATCTACATTTCAGTTTTATTTAATTGGGCGACGCCTCATTGAATTCCCGGTAAACGATGCCAACCTCATAATGTAATAATAAATAACTGCTGTGTCTTTGTGTCTAATTTAATTACAGACGAGTGAATGAGCGATCTGATGCTTATCAGCCGTTTGAAGTTCGTTTCAAGTTTCTATTTTAGGACTTGTTGTACGTACAACACGGAATTATTTCTCCTATTGTTTCCGACGTTTCGGATCGATATTGAAAATCTTCATTGTACAAACGTACTGATTATTGTTTTAGGTAATTTTAAATTCCAACTCGTGGGTATATCGATCGTTCAGAATTCGACATTCCATACATCTTAACAGAAATCAATTCGAACGTGTTCGATACCATCGACCATCATCATTACTATGATTATTATTAATATGTTTTTTAATAAAAAAAAGTCACGCCGCTGCTTGTTAGTTAATACAGACGAGACGATTTTTCATTACATCTGAACGTACGTCCGCTCGCTCGTTCTCGTCGACGCGAATTTATGAAGTTAGAGAAACGTGCTTGAAAAATATCTAGACGATCTTATCAAAATTTCATACGAAAATTCCTGTACTCAATTTGGTCTAATGAACGTATAAAAATTCCTATTACTCTTACAACACTCCGCATTAGACTTATGAAGAGAGCGAAAAAATATCTAATATATTCGAGCAGTAAACTGTGGTATTACGCTAAATAAGTTATAAAACTTTCATATGAAAATTTATTATATCTGCGGATCTTAATAAGGTACATACTGTTTGACCCTTTCACTCACACATTATCGCATATATATATATATATATACTCGTCTCTCAATTTACGCGGAACTTTTTTTACGCGGTATTGATTTACGCGGCACTTTTTATACGCGGTCAGATAGATTTCTTTTTATATACTTTTTCATAGAATTTATTATATATCAGAGTGAGGCAAATTCTTACTTGTACGTATAAAAGCACGATATACATATATAAAAGGTTGACTGTTTGGAATTACAGTAGCGATAGTGACACCGAATAAAATTTATCTACTTTTATTTTCTAAAACGTCATTATTTTTTGTTAAGCTATGTGAAATAAATGTGTGTTTCTACAACTTTACTAACTTTTATTTCCAATATTTTTTCTATTGTACTGACAGACTCAATTTACGCGATTTTCATTCGCGTAAAACAAATTTTCCTGCATGAATGTGATGAAAACTAAACATAGGTCACAATTATCGGATTTTCATTTGGAATCGTGTTTAAGAATTAGTTTAAGTTCATACGAGTCAAATTTTGATAAACTTGCTGAAACTATGCAATGCCAAGTGTTATCAAAATAAAAAAATCTATTTTTTTTATAAAATTTGCATCTAATTTATTTTAATGCAATTCTAAAACAATCTTATTTCTCTATATTTTCTTGATTTTTTTTTAAAACTCAGGACCAAAAAAATAATTATTAATATGTAATTTAATAGTAGTCATAATAAAATGTCTTCGTCAATTCGTGTCTCATAAAAAAAGTCACCAATTCATAAGTACATTCTAAAAAAACGTAGTTGCTTTCAGATACATATTCACCAAAAAAGTCGCCCCTAAGGCCTAAAACTTTGGCCACCCCTGGCCTAGGAGAAGTGGTAGTCAGTTGGAGCAGTCTGGAGAATACGTTGTGTAGCAGAGAGGTTTCAAGTCTAGCTCCTGCAATGTTATTTGTGCGACCTGTGATCGAGTATTGTTTCACAAGTGAATTGGCATGTCTCTATTGACCAATCTCGGTTGTTTAATCCCAAGCATCCCCATCATTTGGCCCAATTGGTTGCAAATAGACATCCGTTGTAATTGATTAATCAGGTTTCATGAAGCTGTAGTGGATAATACCAGCACTGGACCATCAAACAGACATTGTTACCTTTTTTGGTGACTATTCTGTTTCAGTGTCGTTTGATTTTTCATAACTTATTAATATTATTACCCAAAAAGAAAATTGAAAGTAACCGAGAGAAGCGAGCAGGGAGTAGAATTTCCTGGTTTGCAAAAAAATAAAATGACATAGTTTCTTTAAGAAACTATAGGGTTTTCCAATAAGAATATCTGAATTTTGACAGCTTATGGCGGACATGTTTGAATTTTTTCAAGCTCATTTTGACATTTCAATTCAGTAAAGTTTGGTAAATTATCATGTAACGTTTAACACTTCAATAGTCTTATTGAAACGAGAGTTTAATGTCTTCTTTATTTTACCCAATGGACCCATCAATTGGCCACTAAGATCATGTGATCTAACTCCATTGGATTATGTGAAATCATCGATTTATGCTGATCAACCACAAACAACGGACTCGTTAAAAATAAACATCGATCGTGTAATCCATAAAATTGGACCACAATTATGTGAAAGAGTGACTAAAATTGGACTAAACAATTGCATTATCTTAAGCAGTCGTGGTAGTCATATGAGTTAAATTATGTTCCATCATTAATGCCATGGAAAGTGCTTCAGAGTGAAAGAAGTAATACCTAATTAATTGAACACTTTTTGTTTTATTGCCATTTAAACTTCTGAAGCTCTTGTTGGAAACCCTGTACTTGTTTGAATACCATGTATTCGATGCACATAAGTCATGGCACACATGGTTAACATAATTAATTTATTGATAAAATTAAATGAAGTCGTTAAATTGAAAAAAAATATTCATTATATTTATATTTAATTAAATATATATATATATATATATATATTTTTAATTTAACGACTTCATTTAATTTTATCAATAAATTAATTATGTTAACCATCTGTGCCATGACTTATGTGCGTCAGTGTATATTTACTTCTAACATTTTTTTTAATTTCTGGTGGAATGAAATGTATATCAACTATATGTTTCAGATTATCTGCATTTTTCGATTACATTCAACTCACCTCCTCAACATTAACCCAGATAATCTTGAATATACTTTCAGTATATATATATATATATATATATATAAAACATCTAAAAGAAGTTTAAAACCGAGTCTTATATAAAATGATAAAAGCCATAACCGTTTCTCTACAGCGTTACGTTCGTTCCATCCTAATATATAGTCAAACAAACATTAAACTTTTTTATTCCTCAACACATTTAATATATTTGAAGTGATTCAGTTATAAGTCAGTCGTCGATCTCCAAGGCTATTGGAGTTTATATCATCTCTGTACACATATATCATAGCACTTTTCCGTTCCACAGACACAGACGTCACCATTACTTATTTGCTTTTATACCTGTCTGTCTCACTATCTCGCGCATCGGAATATTCATCCACATCCACACACACACACGTCTCGTACATTCCATAAATGCATATGCGCTTTTCCTATCCGATATGGATTTGGCTCGAGGCTGTTGAACGCACACAATCGAATGAATGATCTGCAAACTGCAGCAGCAGCAATGCACATCGCTCTTCGATTTGGTGTGGTGGTTTGTACGTGTTTGCGCATTCTGCATAGCCTCGGGCATACGCTCATCGTTTACAGACGTTTTATTCCATACTTTGTTCGATGTTTTGACCTTACGTTGTAGATATATGTATGTGTGTGTGTTTACTTTTTTACTAATCTTATTTCTCACCTATGCATATTTAAATTCTCTTTGTGTTTTTGTTCGACCGTTTTTGGATGTGCATCAGATCTTCATATCAAAAGAACATCTTTTATATTTAGTACGAATTACTCTCGAGCAATTGTGGTTATACTTTTAAGAGATTGCCTTAATTTATATTATTCTAATGTGTAAACATGAAAGAATACTGGAAGAGTTAATGCAGTCTTAAATATATTCACTCTTGCATTTTCTCTCTCATACACACACACACACACACATTTATATATATATATATATATATACTGAAATATATATATATATATATATATATATATATATATATATACATACAGTAATACCTCGAATAGTCCGGTTTGAAATTTCCAAAAAAAAAAATTTACTTGAAAAAATCCCAAAAAATTAATACATAAAATTATTTTTATGCGCAAATTTTCAAGTTTTCCTCTTTATTATGAAAATCCGAAATTGTATACGCACATTTTGCGTAACTCATGCGCAATTCTAGTTGTATGGTCTTTTTTCTTTTTCTATTAGTTTTCGATTCGTAACTCTAGAATAAAGTCGATTTTTTGATAATTAATTTTTAATAACCCATTTGAAAATGAATTTAAAATGCATTTACTAAAATGAATGTATAAACCCCTGATTTTGTTTTTTTGATACATACAAACATTTGAATATATTACCCTCGTTTTATTTACTAAAAAACAGGAAAAAAATTTGTTTGGAACCAATTAACGTTTTTTGTATTTAGTTAATGTTTCGATTAGTCCGGTTTCAACAAGTCCGGCAAATGGGCCTTTCCACACTAGTCGGTATGCATACAATATTCACACCCAGTACCGCTCGTCTCACACCCTCTTATCAACAAACTCCCCCACCTAAAAAAAATAGTTTTCGGGTAAAAGCGTGTGAGACGAGTGGTAATGATCCGCGAATACTGTATACATGTTGACTAGTGTGGAAAGGCCAATTGGGCCTATTCACACTAGTCAACATTCATACAGTATTCACGCCCATTACCGCTCTTTTTTCAGCTTTTGTTGTTCTTGGTCTTCTGATAATTTGGCTCTTCTTTTCTTTGACGTACCTAAGGGGGCATGATATGCCCCCGTAGCTCGTTATATGTCTTCATATCTGTTTGTATCTTCTTATATATTGTTCAGTCTTCTGTATCTGTACGTTATCTGGGGAAAAAAACCATTTCCACTCGTCTTACACGCTTTTACTCGAAAACTAATTTTTTTAGGTGGAGGATTTTGGTGATAAGAGGGTGTGCGATGAACGATAATGGGCGTGAATACTGTATGATGTTGACTAGTGTGAATAGGCCCATTCAGTGGAACCGATTAGCCGATCTATGCGAGGTATAAATGTATATATAAACATACACCTTCTATCCGAAATTTAACGGAACTTATTCATTTAAACTGCGCGCGCTTGTGGAATGTCATGCTGCATTTTTTAAGTTGGTACATCTGTCCATGACATCTGTATTAAATTTCACGATGTTACACTCATTAGTAAATAATTCACACTGGTTTCTGTTTCTTTTTAATAAAACACAAATCTAAGCGTCACATTTGGATGATCCTGTATAAGTTGAGAATCAGATATTTTTGATAGAGGGTGTTTTGCCTCTTTTGAAATTTCAATAAAAATTCTATACAAACGAATCATTCATCCCCAACGTCATAAGATCCTATAGACTTAGTTATCAATCAACCCTTGTATTTTTAATCGTCGTCGATAATCATTAAAATCCTTATTGATTAAGCTATTAATCTCGAATTGTCCTTTTGTCGATTCCAGTCGAATAGACAAATAATAAAAAAAAGTAAATTGAAACGATTTTCGTTTTATTGACAAACTCTTTGTATTTGTGTGTGAATGTTTGTGTATCCTTTCAATGGCCTGAAACAATATTGACCAATATATATATATATATATCCATTACTGAAACAATAAAACTCAATCAATTTATGATACTGGCCTCGGCGCAGCACCGTTCTCTGCGATAAGTCAAATGAATTATCGACGTAATATAAAAAAAGAAAGCAATAGAAAAGCGGCGGTACGGTCGCGGACAATGATCAATTTCCAATCACGGACAAAGACATAAAAAAATATAGTAATTCTCGTCGACAAAAGATTGCCACGGACATTCGTTGGCAACTATCGTCGTCGGGCAGTGGACTGCAGCCGAGGTCATAAACATTCGTGATCGGGCGTCAAAGGGGCGGTGGCGACGCCGCCGACTACTCTGCGGCGTTGCACCGGCGGTATACCAGTTCGATCAGTACGACGGATGAATTGAAAACTGATTAGGTAACTGCTCGCTCGTGCGAGCCGTGATAACTTCTCGCGTCGAAACGTACGTACTGATGATTTTTTTTTTAGTCGTTTCGTTTCTTCGTCGACTGTCGACCAGCAATACTGGTTGCGGAGGCGAGACGTACGATCGGTACGACAAGTACAAGATATGGAAATCGGATGGATATTTCTTCACACGCACATATAATTTCTTATTCTCTCTCTCTCTTTCTCCCCCTCTCTCTCTCATTCATTCATATTCTACTTAAGGTTTGATTGGAGCTTTTTTGTACAAATAGTCACCTCGATAACTAAATATAAATTCTGTAATCCGTAATGTATTTAATTATAAGTTGGTCGTTCTATCAACTTTTTAATTCAGTTATTGAAAAGTAATATAAGTTTTTATATGATTACTTTTTCAATCTCGCTAGTTTAAGTGCAAAACATGTGCACGGTTCTGTTAATATTTTCTTTATTTTACTATAACATTGCCTGTTCATGTCAATATTGGGTTAATTGATATTTTACTTATTGATTTGTTTATATTTCACCACCAAATATTCTTTGTTTAACAATGTACTGAACACTATGAAATTTCAACACGGTTGATAGGTTCCTAGAAAATGTCGTGTTGTGTGAAACCGTGTTATATGAGACTAGGAGCTGGTACAAAAAAGGAGGTTACGTTTCGAAAACTTATTAAAAACAAATATTTTTTTTATTTCATATAAGCAATTTCATTTTCATTAAAATATGTATAACACAAAACATAAAAAAACAATATCTATTTTAATTTAACATAACCTCAAATTAATCATTTTCTTCATCATCACTGCTCAGTACAATCAAACGAGAACGTTTTTTCAGTTGAACGATATCACCTTAATTTTCTGAACCTTTTTCTTATTTTTCCCAGATTACAATTTAAAGCCCGAACAGAGCAAATGAAGCCTTAGAAAAAATCATAAGAAGACTGGGTATGTTACACACCCCCAGGTACACTTATTATCAGAGGACGTAGTATAAGATCAGCTTAAAAAAAAGCTGAACCTTTTTCTTCAGTTAGATTATTTTCACCTTCTGGTCCCTTTAAAAAAATCTGTAATTTTGGTTTGTTTGTTGGTTCTTAAAAAGTCGTTGTAGATTTCATGGCATGGAGATAGGAAATTTTGCAACTCTCTTTAGAATTTTCGGTTTCTTTCAATGATCTGCATTCAAGAAAAATTGTTCTAGATTTTTGGCTAAGTTCAGGCCTTTCTGTATTTCTTGTAGTGTTAAATTACTAACTTTACAATCTTCATCAGTTCTATTGTTTTCAGAATCGATTTGATTCACAATTTCGGATGTCATTTCCACCAAATCCGCTTCGCTCATTTCTTCTTCCACTAATGAATCTTAAACGTCGTCCAAAACATTGATTTTTATAGAAAATATAATAAGTTTTTACAATTTCTAAGCGTTGTTGAAGTGTTAAACGTTCT
Organism: Neoneuromus ignobilis; assembly: GCA_029203775.1. Classification (NCBI taxonomy): domain Eukaryota; kingdom Metazoa; phylum Arthropoda; class Insecta; order Megaloptera; family Corydalidae; genus Neoneuromus; species Neoneuromus ignobilis. Next base: position 3,299,440 of record CP092090.1, on the reverse strand, counting down.
ATGACAATTTGGTAAACTACGAGGTTCATTTGATAAGTATGGTAAAAATGTAAGAAAAACTAAATTGAAAAATTTAACAAATGAATTTTCACCCCAACACCACAATAATTTAAAGTGTTCAATAATCACTTATTGTTCACTTGTTTTTTATAATTATATAATTTATAATTATATCGGCTGATGCATTTCGATGGCGATGCCATCATCGTCAGAGCCTTTCTGAAATTATTGAACACTTTAAATTATTGTGGTGTTGGGGTGAAAATTCATTTGTGTAAAGTGAATCAACCACCGTTCCGAAACAACTAATGAACAATTTAATTAAATTAATTAAACAATAAATAAATTTACCATACTTATCAAACGACCCTCGTATATTATGTTGAAATACCAAAATGAGCTTAAAAAAAATTGAAACAGAGCCGCTATCAACTGTCAAAGTTCTGACATTCTTATTGAAAAACCGTATATATCCAAATATAAAATACAGATTTGCCCAAATCAAACTAAAGGGTTTAGACATACATTTACTTGCTTACTATTATGTACTATCCGCTAGTACACCCTATATAAGTATTTATATATCTGTAGTTTGTTTGTTGAATTAATTTTCAAATTTAAATATTTTTTTTTTATTAAAGCAGTACATTTTAATTATTTACATGAACGGACTAAATATTAGGTTGGCAAATATCTCCCTTCCGCCTTCTGGTCTTTTGAATTTCGCAGCTATGTACAAAAAAAAAAAAAAAGCGGAAGGGAGATACTTGCCAACCTAATACATTTTAACATAGAAAAGGATGGTATCATAGTTTCTTTTTTATATATATTTAGTCTCATATTTTATTCCTAGTTATTATAAATAAGTGACCGAAATTGTGCCGCAACATACAACCACAAACAGCAGTTATATAATTCACTAATTCTGACCAGTAAATAGTTGTATAATATCGACAAACGAACCAATAGTTTGTAATCGAATTGGACGGCATTTCTTTATGTAAAATCCTTTGTATCTGCCGACATAATCTGATCTTTATTCTTAATAATGCAGTGTTTTTGTAAGAACGTTCGGACATTTTGTCAGTAACGTGCTCGACATTAATTGTTTGTTTAAATTTTAAACATTCAGTTCGAATGCGGTCAGTGTTTGTTACGCGCTCATTTCGTTCAAATTGTGTTGTTTGTTTAGTTGTTTCGTCTCACGGTTAACTTGATTGTTCGTCTAATACAATACAACGTGCTCGCCTATCATCCATTTTGTTCCGTATGTATATTATTTATTTATATATCTGTATTTTTCTCTCTCTTTATATATATATATATATATATATATATATATATATATATATATATATACACATAATACACATGTATGTATGTTTATATTTATACGCGCAACTCGTTTCTCGCGCAAGTAACGACATTTTTCACGCAGAAAATGTACGAAGTGAATTGTGATGGGAATAATGTCTCGCAACAGAGTTACTACGATGGAAAAATGGCAGAATACATGCGAGTAGTATATACATATGTATATGGAACGCATGCACGTGTGTGCGTGCGTGCGTGTGCGTTTTATGTAAGCCGCGACGTCGTGTTCTTCTTTTTTCTATGAATAAGAAAACAGCCGGTTGTTAGATCAGTGCCGCCGACTCGGTGTGTTTTCGTACGGGCCGTGCAATTTTCATGACGGCCGAACGACGTGCGGATGTGACGTCATGTACGTTTGATCGACGTTTTTGGTCGTAATTGAAACATGTGTGTTATATACATTTGTGTGTTCGTATGTATGTGTATAGAGACAGAAAGAGGTAGTGTGAAAGAGAAGAGAACAGAAACGAAGAGTGTTTGCATAATTAAGAATTTCATAATTAAATAGTTTGTTCTTAATTGACTGGACATATTTTACTATTTTTTTTTATTTTATAAAGAGTAAAATATATATTATAATTTATATATATATATATATATATATATATATATATATATATATATAATCAAAGATATTATTAGAGAGAAAGAAAAGGAACAAGAAGTATTTGCATAATTAAGAGTTTCACAGTTAAATGCTTTCTTTGTTGGTTGGATATATTTTACTATATTTTTTTATTTTAAATAAAATGAAATATATTTTATATTTAAATATGTGTATATATATATATATATATATATATATATATACACATTAAAGTAACTTGTTTAAATTTTACATTTTTTTTTCTTTAATGAATTTACGAAAATGAACAAAAATTTTTAGTTATTATTATCGAATGTTCTAACAAAATTTAAAATAGAAATTTAAAAACATATTTTTTTACTATAATTTGAATCATTTTCAAAATACACCCGTCCCTCAATTTACGCGGGACTTTTTTTACGCAGTATTGATTTACACAGCACTTTTTATACGCGGTCAGATAAATTTCATTTTATATAATTTTTCATGGAATTTATTATATATCAGAGTGACGCAAATTCTTACTTGAACGTATAAAAGCACGATATAAATATATAAAAGGTTGATTATTTTGAATTACAGTAGCGATAGTGACACCGAGTAAAATTTATCTACTTTCGTTTTCTAAAACGTCATTATTTTTTTGTTAAGCTATGTGAAATAAATATGCGTTTCTATAACTTAACCAGCTTTTATTTTCAAAATTTTTTTTATTGTACTGACAGACTCAATTTACGCGATTTTCATTCGCATAAAACAAATCCACGTGGATCGGATACTTCGTGTAAATTGAGGGACGTATGTATATTTGATATGTTTTTAAATCAAATTTCATTTTTTTAATAAAATCCAATTCAAATTTCGCGCCACTGGTCATATCTAAAGTCTTGCGATCCGTAAGTTTAACACCATTACTATATAGATTATACAGAACTTGTATAACAATTAGAAATTATAGTTATTCGAACAACTATTGTAACATTATATAAATATATAGTATTTCAAGTGAGGCTGAAGGGTATAACCTGCAGTTCCGATTTACATTCTTTCATTTGGACCACACTGTATATTATCATCATTGTATATCAATCTATTATTAGACGAAAACTTCATTGAATATTATTAGGGGTCCTCTTAAATATTTTTCCAAAATTTTCAATTATTTCCTGTATGCAGTTAAATTCATTTTACCCTCACTTCCACAATACAATATCATCCCCCATAATGATTTTTCTCCTTTGTTTGTCTTTTATTCTTACTGTATGTTCTGCCTGTACTCATTTCATCGATTTTATTTATTCTATCACTTATCTTTGCTTGCTATCGTATGTATTTACAGGTTTTTCGGTCATGTTTATATATATATATATATATATACACACAGCAAATAATGAAAACATAATTTTATATTTCAAATTCAAACACTACAGTTTATAACTAATTCACTTTTCTCGACACCCACACAGAACACAAATACATTCCTATGAAAAATTCACAATTCTGTACAATTGGTAATAATTTTAAATTGCGTTTACCACCCAGTCGTACATCCCTAGTTGTACATATACATACATACATACATACACACACGTGCCCGACGCCAAAAATAAAAAATCGTACAACGTTATACATAAATGTATACCCGATGCGCGACCGTCGTCCATGCAAACAACACAATATGACATTATTTTTTTGGGGGATGTCATTTTGATAGATTTATTTACCTTTAATTATTGTTTTTACTCATTTTTGCTCTAAAAGTGCGCAATGTTTTCCGTAATCAATATTGAAATCGTATTTTCGGTAGTGTGCATATTTACATTGTAGATTTTTTCCCAACGTTCGAACCCCCGACCGTTAATTATTGTCTGCGGATCGTCAACTATATTGTAATTGTACTATGTTTCCATCTAACGGTTGTATAATTAACTTGTAGCTGTGACACTTACCCAATTGGTATAGATGTATTTACTTAACAACGGTGTTTATTTTCGTTTTTATTTTTTTTTTCATATGTGCACGAGGAATAAGTAGGTCAAAATGCAATGTTATCAGTGGAAGTCTTATCGCATATATTTTAAATATCAGGTTCGTTTATGCAGCTATCTTAAAGATGAATCTTATTTAACCAGAAATTCAATACAGAAACAATTCATGTGAAATAATCATCCTTTTATCTATTTATTGAATTAGATAAGAATGAAGTGTTTAAATATTCTACTGTAAAAGTGATTTTTGGAAATAAATATTTGCAAATAAAATATGTATATAATTTTGATATTGTATACATGTATTTTTATTGATGTTTTAAGATATCACATCATTTTTTTCAAAATAAAAACCCACATTGTCAACAAGTAATATTAACCCTTATCGGACGTGAGCATTTTGTACTTAACTTTCCGCTAGGTCGGAGATATATTTGAGTGCTTATTGTAACAGAAGAGTAACTAAGATTACTTAATATAAAAAGATAGTTTTGTGCATAAAAATATTTATATTTACACTTTAAATGTCTTCGTCATCACTGTCGATTTCAATCCAATCTTCATCACAATCAGGAACAGTTTCTCTTTCCACTTCACTTTCCTCTTCACTTGAATATTGAATAGGGAACATTTTTTTCCTTGACTGAAATATAACACTTGTATCACTGTCTCCTTCATCACAAGAATTAAAATCACTTGCCGAATATTCAAAATTTCACATATTTCACTACAACTATCACTGTTACTTTCCATATTGCTATAGTTTTCTTTATTCATTTTTAGAAGAATAAAATATTATAATATAAGTAAAATAATTGCTGAAATATGACAGAACGTGTTGTCTGCTATCGAATAAGAATTAAACTGTAAAAACATACATTATGTACATTCAGCAATAAGGACGTTGTTACTTGTTCAGTCTTGTCACCTCGCACGTGACATACAACTGATAGAGCAAAGTTGTAATGTCACGTCAGAGGTGACATGCGATAAGGATTAAATAATGCATAGCATGTATAGAGTGGCCTAAATTAGATTGAAGGATTTATACCAGTACTCTGGTAAGATACCATGCATATCCCAGTACGCTGCTGGATGAAAGCCATTTATATATTATATATATATATATATATATATATATATATATATGTAGAGTCATCCAAAAGTGACGCCTAGATTTATGTTTTATTAAAAAGAAACTGTACACATGTAAATTTTTAATAAAACATAAATCCAGGCGTCACATTTGGATTACCCTATATACAATTTGTAGATTTAAAAATCGTTTTAAAAGTCCTCATTATGAATAATAATCAATATTTTTTTAAGATGATAATGCGAAATGTTCCAAGAAAAACTAAAAGATAAAATTAAAAAAAAAATCAATAAAGAAAGAGAATACCAACTCGGTTACGGTTTCTCTTTACACTAAAAGTAGATCAATTTTACTGTCTGCCCGTCTATCCTTGTATGCGTGTACACATACATACATGTATTCACATTACACACACACATACACATTTTCATATAAACACACACACACACATACACATTTTCATATAAACACACACACACATAGCATACCGTAGAGAGTAACATTATCAGTCGTATACACACACACACACGAGCGCGCGTTCTGTTCTTTTACTTTGCTCGGAGAGAATAAGAGAGCGTCCTTTTATTCAAGGTAATCTAATTCCATTTTCCGTACATTATCTAGCAATCTTTTCATCTCGGGTCGCGAGCCGTCACTTTGAAACACAAATTTCTACATTTTTATCCTTTTAAAGTCACAGGCGGATACGACGCCGGTCTTTATGTATGGGAAAGGACGCATGTTGTAGATGACGTATTAGCTAACAACTACGGTTCTGACATGACAAGGTAAATTAAGCAGCTTATGAAGTCGTACCGTACACAATATATATATATATATATATATATAAACATCTATTCTTATATGCTCCTCTTATGTTGATGCTGAAGTCAAGGAAAAATGTTTATAATTTTTATACTTCTTTTCTACAAGAAAAAATATCAAAATGATTTATGTACGCATAAAAAAGTATACATGCATTTATTATATATATATATATATATATATATATATATATTCCTTCAAAAATGACGCATAGATTTGTGTTTTATTAAAAAGAAACATGTGTATAGGGTGGTTTATAAGGAAACATATCTATAGTTTTTGTTTCGTTTCAATAAAACATAAATCCAGGCGTCACATTCGGACGATCGTATATTATATCAAGAGAGACAAGGAGACAACGTAAACGGACATTGCCCTTACTCTACTCGGAATGCGATTCTCTTCCAAAAAGAACAACCCCAACTGTACCATTTTCGTTTTCTCTCAATGTACACAAGCAGAGTGAACTTTCTTCTTCCATCTAGATAGATAGACTACTACGGACGGATCGTTCATTTGACGAATCAACAGATGGCACTAGTTTAATACAACTGTCGTCTGCGGTCAACGTTACATTTTTGTTTTCTTTGTGTGTTGTGTGTGTTTTCGTCGTTTATTGAAGAGACCTCTCTATGTACGAACGTCGTGCAAAGTTTGTAGCGCGACCGCCATTGGAAAGTTTTCGCAGAAGAGCTCTGTTCCGTTAGTTCTTTAAGTAAACAAGACTGACGACGACGACATATATATATATATATATATATATATTGATGTATGTGTGAACGACACATTCGATACTCCTATAACTTGATAAATGAACATCTTTCATTGAAACGTTATACGGAATTACTTCGGATGTTTTGGAGAAAATAACTGATAATTTTTTTTCTACTTATATGCCTATTACTTTGACATTCTATCTATTTGTCTATTTATCAATCTACTTATCTATTTATTTATCTATCATCAGATTCTTTCTACCCATTGTTGGATAATAGAAAACTCGCCCAAAATTTCCCTTTCTCAACGATCCAATATCTTTTTGTTCCATTCTACAATGATGAATCTTCTATGTCTACTTCATCTATCCATGGATCTCTTTTTACCTCTTTTTTATGTTCAGGCTTTCAATGAATAATTTCTCTTTTTTATCAGTAATCTCATTCTGTTGTATAATTAGCCCATTTTCATCCCCCCGCCCTCATAATTCTCTATATATTTATATTTTAAAAAATTGAAAAATAATATACACCCATTTCTCAATTTACGCGGAGTATCTATTCCACGTGGATTCGTTTTACGCGAATGAAAATCGCGTAAATTGAGTCTGTCAGTACAATAGAAAAAATATTTGAAATAAAAGCTAGTAAAGTTGTAGAAACGCATATTTATTTCACACAGCTTAACAAAAAAATAATGTCGTTTTAGAAAACAAAAGTAGATAAATTTTATTCGGTGTGACTATCGCTACTGTAATTCCAAACAATCAACCTTTTATATATTTATATCGTGCTTTTATACGTTCAAGTAAGAATTTGCGTCACTCTGATATATAATAAATTCCATGAAAAATTATATAAAATGAAATCTATCTGACCGCGTATAAAAAGTGTCGCGTAAAAAGAGTCCCGCGTAAATTAAGAGATGGGTGCATATTATTTTAATCATCAATCCTATGTTTGGTTTATCCTAATTCTCTATAGTTCGTTTGTTCACCTTTTTTTCTTATTCCTGTAATTGTTAAATTTTGTATCTTTTATTTTTTTATAGTCGAATTTGAGTCTTTCTTTATTTACAATCATTCATTCCAATAACTTTGGATAAGTTGCTAAGAAAATATCCTACTAACCTCACTCTTCTTCAGGTTCTCTATATTTCTTATCGGTTTTCTATAAATAATTTTGTTATAATTGTCTCTCTACCTTATATCTTTTTCTAGTTATCTTTTCATGTAATTTTGGAGTAAATCATTTTGTAAGTGCTTGTATCGTTAATATCATCAGTCTCTTTCAATCCATTATTAGATGATTTTTTTCCATTACTTCACACTTACAGTAATCAAATACCTTCCTCTTTCATTCCACATCAATAATTTTTTTATTTCAAATGCAGAATAATTTTCTGGATTTATTTAATTTATTTTATTAAAATCATTGCTTTATAAAGTAATTATGTACTTCCATGATTCATATTTTATTAAAATTTATTTTATTCAAGAATCAAATTCAAATAATTTTTTTATCACAATTGAAATATATTTTATGGGAAAACCCAAGAATAGTAAAAAAAATGTTTAAAATATTTTTTGATTTTAAGTTTCAAAAATTCAATTTCAATTCATTTTTTTTGGACACATTGCTGTTTAATGTATTTTAATAAAAACATTATTCTATAAAGAATTAATATATTTCTACGATTTTTATTTTATTCATTCAACTCTATCCATTTTAATTCTAAAACGTTTCATTTATTTTATTATATAGGGTCATCCAAATGTGACGCCTAGATTTGTGTTTTATTGAAAAGAAACAAAAATTATATAAATGTTTCTCTGTTGCACCACTCTATACACATATTTCTTTTTAATAAACACAAATCTAGACTTCACATTTGGACGACCCCATATATAATAATGCAATCTACGCTAAGAATAATCTTCGTAGCTCTCACCGAATGTTAGTTGAAAACGAATCAAGACCAAAACATTTATAGTACCGAAACTGTACGAAACCCAATAAAAAATTACAACTGTAGACGAAATTGAATTTCTTTTAATACCACGCTCGTTAAACACCGGCCGTTTCTCTCTGTTCTCAGACAAAAACAGTACGTAAGTACATCGCAACTTCGCCGTACTGAAAAAAGCACTCCTTATCGTAATGATCGCGAAAAAAAATCCATCTCAAATTTTCTGTTAAACGTCGTACGGTCGTAAAGCAAAACACCGACGACAATTTTCCTTCAAAATTGTTATCATAAAGCAAACATTGCCGTCGCCGTTCGTTCGAACGCCCGCTCGACGCCCCGTCCTCACGTCATCGAACCCAAGCCGCAAGGAAAACAGGCGCGACACCGTCACAACCTGGTTTGTTTATAAACATACACAAAGAAAACACTCTATGTAAATTGTTTCAAAGAGGCACCGCTGAGAATCGACGTTCGGTCTCTCTGTACGTGTGTCGGTGCGCGCGAGTTCGACGCCGGATAACATCGGTGTGAGGACGGCTCGGCCGACGAAGAAAGAGTCTGCCGCTCGGTCGTCTTGTGTACGTGCACCGTGGGTAATACCGACCCAGCCACCCGCCCACCCACCGGTTATTATGTGCACCTCGGCGCGATCTACGTACGTACCGTACCCCGGTCGTTTCCGCCCGAAAAACTGACGTCGTCGATTCCCAGTCAGTGTCCCACTTTCTTTCGTATTCTACGTGCGCGGACGATAGAGCAACGGAACATTCGTATAACGACCGAATCGTTAATTCGTTTCTGGCTGACACGACGTGATTCAGTTTAGTTGGATTTGAATAGGTTTTAAAATAAAAACATTTGGAGTTTTACTTTTATTAACTGCATATAAAAGGAAAAGCATTCGACGTCCGAGGCGTGAAAACCTCGCATAATTTTCTCTGAAATGGATCAATCAGTACAGATATTTTTTATTATTTGTTTTGGAACTGTGACGGATTTACTTTAACACAAATGAACTTTTATCCCAACTTATTGTTCAACAAAAAGGCTCTGACGACGATAGCATCGTCATCGAAATGCGCATCAGCCGACATTGTTATAAACAAAAAAATGATCAATAAGTGATTATTGAACACTTCATAACCATTGTGGTGTTGGGAATGAAAATTCATTTATGTTAAATACAGAATTTTTTTCCCTATTATATTTATTTCCAGTACTGGTTTTGATTTAAAAAAATCTGATTTTATTTTTAATAATAATTTATTAAACATTAACAGACAGTAAACATTTCAGTGAACTGCAGAATAGAGGCGATTTTTTTTAAATTACTTGTGATATCCAAAATTTTATTAGACACATTTTGTAAGAGTAGTCAGAATATTACATTTTAATAGTTATATACAATTAATTGAAAAATTGAAATTATAATTAAAAAATTAAATAATAATTGGCTTTAAAATTTGAATGCTATAGCATTCATGTCATTCTGCATCACAATGAAAATGAATGCTATAGCATTCACGTCCGCGAACGTGTTAAGTAACTTCTTCTGTGGAGTTCTTCAAACAAAAATATAAATGACCCAAATAAGACTAAAGATTAGTCAATGATAGTGAGCAAATAAATGTATGTCTAAACCATTTAGTTTCATTTGAATCACCCTATATACACCCTTCCCTCAATTTACGCGGAGTATCCGTTCCACGTGGATTCATTTTATGCGAATGAAAATCGCGTAAATTGAGTCTGTCAATACAATAGAAAAAATATTGGAAATAAAAGCTAGTAAAGTTGTAAAAACATACATTTATTTCACATAGCTTAACAAAAAAATAATGACATTTTAGAAAACAAAAATAGATAAATTTTATTCGGTCTCACTATCGCTACTGTAATTCAAAACAATCAACCTTTTATATATTTATATCGTGCTTTTATACGTTCAAGTAAGAATTTACATCACTCTGATATGTAATAAATTCCATAAAAAATTATATAAAATGAAATCTATCTGACCGCGTATAAAAAGTGCTGCGTAAATCAATACCGCGTAAAAAAAGTCCCACGTAAATTGAGGGACGGGTGTATATATTGGTTTGGCAAGTAAGTAATTGCGGTTTTTTTTTGGAAGTAAATAAAAACAGTTTTTCATGGAATGAAATAATTTTATTCAATAATCGACCATTTTGTTTCACAACCTTTTACCATCTTTCAGTAATTTTTATAATTCCATACTCGAAAAACTTTTGATCTTATTGGGCGAAAAACTGATTTAAGTACGATTTGATAACTTGATCTGAAGTTAAATTTTTACCATTTAAAGACATTTCTGGACAGAATGAGGTATTGTCAGAGGTATCCGTAGTGCACATATGGCCGAAATCGTTTTTAAATACTAATGCCATAAAATTTTCTTTCTAATAATACCAAATAAGTGGTCATATAGTCAATTAATATGTATTTTATTTCAATTTAAAGTTCTATCACGTCTAAAAAAACACATTTATGTTTTAACCCTTCAGTCTCATTCAGCACATCTTTAAATAAATAAGTAAAGCTGTGTGTTTTGTAACCGAACGTTCATCGAACATCAAAAAAAATAAATAAATAAAGATACTACATACTTGCTGCTAGAACGAATACAACATCCAATTAAAATGTTCAGCCGGAACAGAAATTAAATCTCAGCTTCAGCTCACAAACAACAACTGACGAATCTGACCGACCCGGCTAAACCGACCGACCGAAAACCGTAGTTTTTGATTTCGATTACTCGAAAAAGCGGTCCTCTCTAATATTAAACAGTGATCACAGACGAGCGACCCGCGTGCCTGAGATATCCATATATAAATATATAAAATTCGCGAACCGTGCCAGCCGTTTTTCGAGCAAGTAACCGACGGACGGGAGGCTATAATTCCCTTTACGTAGCGACGTCGCGCGCCCCGCGTCCCGTCCGCAGCGCCGTTAACCGACCCTCAAGGGGTAAAAAGGAACCGGCGCTCGCTTGGTTTATAACGCACTTTACATGCGTGCGTCCTAAATTACAGGTGCAGCAGCAGCCGTGTGGGCGAGTCGAACGCGGAGAAGTTCATCATTCTCTCGTGTGCTGCTTTTGCTCTCAACTACTGCAAAAGCATGAAGTGATTGAAACGTACAGTACACGAACCGATGGTTCGGTGCAATGGTGTTTCATTATATAGGGGGTCTTCCAATAAGCGTTTCAGAAGTTGAAATGGAAATAAAATAAAAAATATTTAAATAATTAGTAATTTATTTTTTTTATTTTTAAGCATATTCTCTAGCATTACCGATGAAACATAATTTCACTCATATGACCATCACAACTTCGCTTGACATAGTGCATTCGTTTAGTCTAATTTTAGTCCAATCTAAATATCAGAACTTTGACAGCTGGTGGCAGCCATATTTGAATTTTTAAACTTATTTTGACATTTAAACTCGGTGTAGTTTGACAAATTATTATAGAACGTTTAACACTTCAACAACGCTTGAATATTGTAAAAACTTATTACAAAAATCAATGTTCGGTTCGTAAAATTTGCAGTCAAGACTGAATAAAAAAATTGCAGAATTTTGAATAAAAGTAGTCATATGAGTGAAGAAATTGTGTTCCATCATTAATGACATAGAATATGCAGAAAAATGAAATAAATTAGTAACTAATTAATTGAATACTTTTTGTTTTATTTCCATTTAAACTTCTGAAGCCCTTATTGGAAAATCTTGTATAATCAAAATGGTCGTTTTAAAATATATTTAACTAATAATTAATTTGGGTCATTGTTTTCTGAAGCGCTTATTGGAAAATCTTATATAATCAAAATGGTCGATTTAAAATATAGTTAATTAATAATTCATTTAGATCATTGTTTTTTTTTAAAAAAAAAATAATAAAAGAAGTTAGTCGTTTATTTATCATTTTATTTTATATTCACTGTCAATTTAGTTATGTTAACATTTTTTTCATTAATTTACTTTTTTTTGTTACTAAACTCATAATAAAAAAATATGTGTAACCTCTTGATATTACAAATACAAATCCCAACAACCAAATACTTCATTAACATTTTTTTTTAATTTTTCAATAAAGTATTTTTATCGAATGGTACTGATAATGTTTGAAGCGTTTATTGAAAAATCTTATATAATCAAAATGGCCGTTTTAAAATATATTTAATTAATAATTAATTTGGTCATTGTTTTTTTTTAAAAAAAAAATAATCAGAGAAGTCTTGTTTATTTATTATTTTATTTTATATTCACTGTCAAAATAATTTTGTTAATTAACATTTTTCCATTAATTTACTTTTTTGTGTTTGTAAACTCATAATAAAAAAATATGTCTTACTACTTTATATTACAAATTCAAATCCCAATAAGCAAATATTTCATTAACATTTTTTTTAATTTTTCAGAAAAGTATTTTTATTGAGTGGTACTGATAATTTTTGAAGCGCTTATTGGAAAATCTTATATAATTAAAATAGCCTTTTTACAATATATTTAATTAGTAATTAATTTGGGTCATTGTTTTTTTTCAAAAAAAATAATTTAAGAAGTCTATTATTTATTTATTATTTTATTTTATATTCACTGTCAATTTAGTTATGTTAATTAACATTTTTTTTATCAATTTACTTTTTTATTTTGGTAAACTAGTACTAAAAAGATATGTCTTAACTTGTTTATATTACAAATACAAATCCCAACAAGCAAATATTTCATTAACGTTTTTTTAAAATTTTCAATAAAGTATTTTTTATCGGATGGTACTGATAATTTTCATTAACCAACTGTACATTATTTTTGGAAGAATTTAGTATAATCTTGTTAATATAATACGAGGCTCGTTTGATAAGTATGGTAAAAAAGTAAGAAAAACTCAATTGAAAAATTTAATTAAATTAAACACTAAATAAATTTACCATACTTATCAAACGACCTCGTACAATATAAATTTATTGATATAACTTGGTTACATGAATTATACGAATTCGAATACAGAAATTATTGTTTATGTTTAAAATTATGTGGACTATTTATAAATATTATAGGTATATGCGGTTTGAGTTTATATTCTGAGACTATTGAGTTCCGGTTTTATTCATTTATGTTATTGGTTTGCAGGGAAAATTTGCAAAAATCTGCAGTGACCAGAAACTTAACACTATACACAGCACTATAAAGTCTTTAAAAAATTAAATCACAAAAATAACGCATGCAGATATTCAATTCATCTAGGATTGACCTCACAAATTGTTAAAAATTTTCGAATACTGTCACAAGTAATAAATAAGTCAGTTAGGTCATCAAAAAGGTCATAAATCTATGAAAAAGAACATGTTGTAAAAAACAATAAATAACATCAAGCACTTCATGCTTGCAGACCAGATGACGAAATGAAAAGAAAGATTCAACCCCCAGTTGTAGATGGATTGAATAAGGACACAAAACACAAATTAGTATATATATATATATATTATATATATATATATATATATATATATATATATATATATATATATATAAAGTCAAAACTAGTCTAAATTTCAACAGAAAGACTCTGACGATGATGGCGTCGCCATCGAAATGCATTAACCAATATAATTATAAATAAATAATAAATGAACAATAATAAATTATAAATAATAAATGAACAATAAGTGATTATTGAACACTTTATAACGTAATGTGGTTTTGGGGTTCAAATTCAATTGTGTAAACTATAAAGTCTGTTTATTTGAGTTTGTGGTGATTTCCGTTGGCTGTTATATGAAGCTGAATTTTTTGATCGATTTTTCAGTCCCAATTATAGGATAGCCTAAATAAAATTAAAAGATTTAGACATACATTTACTTTCTAACTATCATTTACTATCGTCAGTCTCTTATTCGATCCGCCAGTATAAGTCTTCTATCCAGAATTTAAAGAACCATTACAGATAATCCACACAAACATGTTTGATTTTTCTTACTATCTTTTACAAACCTCCAGTCTCATTTAAACTACCCTATATATACTTTTTGGACATTATTTAAAAAACTATTGCGGATATTCCATACAAGCATATTTGATTTCCTTCGAACTACCCCGTCCATCGAACACACCCCACCGATCGACTTCGCCAAGTTCACTTACTGTTTACCGATTTCATGTTGCACGGACGCAGAACTCCAGCAAATTTGATTTTGTTTATGCATGTAGAGAGGAAGAAGTATAAGTGGCAGTACCGTCTCTCTCTCTCTCTCTCTCTCTCTATATATATATATATATATATATATATATATGCGTATATGGATGCAGCTTTTCGTTGCTCGACTTAGTGAACGTTCGAGATTAACCCTTCATCTGTACAAAATTCGCCAGGCCATGTTTCTTTTCTTAAAGTTTATATCGCCGCGGCCGCTCTATCGAAATTTAACGTACAAGCACCGTGCAATTATTCAACGTTGGATTTCAATTTGCGATAATTGACTTAGTAAATTTGTTCCGTGCTACGTTTTTGTTACGAACAACGGGTCTGAATCTCGAACGACGCACACACACACACACACACTTCTATGTGTATTTATGCGTCGTGTGTTTCTGTATTCCATTAAAAATATTATACAATACATACATATAAATATATATACAGAGTGGGCCAAAAGTGATTTCCTATCTCTTTCTTAAAAAAAATATCAAAATATAAAAAAGAACAATTTTTTGGATCTCAGATTAAATCTAAGTTAACTCTTATCGGAAGTTAGCATTTTGTACTTAACTTTCCGCTAGGTCGGAGATATATTTGAGTGCTTATTGTAAGAGAAGAGTAACTAAAGTTACTTGATATAAAAAGATAGTTTTGTACATAATAATTTTTAGGTTCCTGAACATTTACGAAAATTTGACGTCCTATATTTGTAAAAGGAATACTTGAAGTTAAATTGTCTTCATCATCACTGTCGATTTCAATCCAATCTTCATCACAATCAGGAACAATTTCTCTTTCCACTTCACTTGAATATTGAATAGGGATCAATTTTTTTTTCTTTGACTGAAATATAACACTTGCATCACTGTCTTCTTCATCACAAGAATTAAAATCACTTGCCGAATATTCAGAATTTTCACATATTTCACTACAACTATCACTGTTACTTTCCATATTGCTATAGTTTTCTTTATTCATTTTTTGAAGGAATAAAATATTATAATATAAGTAAAATAATTGCTGAAATATGGCAGAACGTGTTGTCTGCTATCGAGTAAGAATTAAACTGTAAAAACATACAGTGTGTACATTCAG
The DNA here is from genome assembly GCA_029203775.1 of Neoneuromus ignobilis. Classification (NCBI taxonomy): domain Eukaryota; kingdom Metazoa; phylum Arthropoda; class Insecta; order Megaloptera; family Corydalidae; genus Neoneuromus; species Neoneuromus ignobilis. Next base: position 3,283,571 of record CP092090.1, on the reverse strand, counting down.
CAATAAGGACATTATTACTTGTTCAGTATTGTCACCTTGCACGTGACATACGACTGATAGAGCAGAGTTGTAATGTCACGTCAGAGGTGACATACGATCGATAAGGATTAAAACATGATTTTTTAATTAAGTTTTAAAAAATATTTTTCTTTGAATGTCGACCTCTAGAGCGTTATTTTTTAATACATTTTCCAATTACTGACTGTAATGTTGATGCTGCTCCTATTCAGGTTCGAATATTACCCTTCAGTTCTGATAAAATTTGGAGCTTATTAACTTAAGCCTTATCTTTTAGGCATCCCCAAAGAAAAAAATCAGGAGTCGTCAAATTCGATGCTCTTGGAGATCATCTAAAGTTTGAATTTTTCGATAATATTCGAATATTGATTGTAGGAGGTCCATCGTGGCTCTAGTAGAGTGAACTGTAGCTCCATCCTGTTCGAATTAAGCTTCTTTATCATAATCTCCAAGATTCGGTATGAAAAAATTTTCAAGTATCTGTCGATATGGAAGTTGTTGGATCCTCCTATACACTCTCCCTTACGGATTCAATATTGTCATCATTCCTTGAAGATCTTGATCTGTCTGATATCCTGCTATCTGCCACTATCCCAGTATCTTCAAATTTTTGCACAATTACACGTATGGTTGCATCAGAGGACGAATTCGTAGTATTGTAAAATCTTCTAAATTTCATTTGTTTTTGCGAAACACTCCTCTGACTTTCAAGGTGAAACAGCACTATTTTAATTATTTCTTGAAGTGTATATTTATTCATATTTAATGTTGTTTTGTTTGTACTTAAATCTGTAAGAAACAAAAATTTTAAAAATACGAATTTATTTCGTTAGGAAGTTACTTTTGGCCCATCCTATATATATATATATATATATATATATATATATATATATATATATATATATATATATTTAAAAGCGTTTTGCAGCCGAGATAAACTTTATAATGGACGAATCTTTAATGTCGGTTCGTGTATAACAAACTTTCGTAACATTTATGAATAATTTTATTTATTTATGTATGAGGTAATTGTGGTCTAGTGTTTAGCATGCTTTCGCTGTTAAGATCGAGACTAACGAGGATGTCAACTCGCTCAATGGTAAACGAGATCTGATAACCGAACAGCTTTGGATAGAGTTTTGTGTAATGGCGATTATATTCTTTGTCGAATGTAGCTAAAAATGAATACCGGCGACGACGTTATTTCGTTTTTAGTTCGGTCGAGACGAACCGTGGAAGACTCGTATTATATCCATTTTATCTCATCCGTGCTGTTTTCTTTTCGTTTAACAAAATAGAGCATTCGTTTCGAGAATAGCATTGATAAAAGTATGATTCTGTAATAAAGATTTCTTGTAAATGTGCTCTTCAACTGTAATAGTTCAATCATCAGTTTTTTAATACGAAAAATGATATTTATTTCTTTGAATTTTCAAATAACCTTCTCTTATCTCATTTATCTACGAATGACTACTTTTTCCTTCAATTACATGTCTACCATTTTCTCATACTAATTTTTCTACTCCTATTACTGCTTATTACATTATCATACTTTCATACACTCGATATTTAACTCATTCGGATTATTTAATTTATTTTTATTGCTTTGGGCCTTTCTTACTTTTCTCAATTTTCATGAAGTTCTATTTCATTCTAGTAACATTGACTTTTTTCTAATTACTTTATTAATCATCGACTTTTCTTATTCTAAAATATTTCGATTCTCTTGAGGATTTTATTTTTCAGTACTTTTTCTAACCAGTTTCAACTTGTATCTCTGTTTCTCTAATTACTTTCATTTTTTCTTCACTATATTTATGCCTTACAATCCTTACTCTTTTTTTTCATACATCTTTAATTTTTGCTAGCCTTGATTTTTCTTCCAGCAGCCTTGTTTTTGGATTTAGTAATTTTAAGTTATTTTAAAAACTAACTTTTATATTAACAATGTTTTATTTCTAACAGCCTTATTTTGTTTATCAGTCTTATTTTTTGTTTAACAGCTATATTTTTTCTTTAACAGACTAATTTTTATTTAATAAACTTTTTTTGTTTAACCGACTAATTTTTTGTTTAACAGATTTATTTTTTGTATAACAGACTTATTTTTTGTTTAACAAACTTATTTTTATTTAGACTTAATTTGATCAACAATTTTATTTTTCAAAAAGCCTGATTTTTTCAAACAGCATTTGTTCTTTTCTAAGAATTTTGATTTTTTTTCTAGCAACTTTGATTTTTTCCAACTTTGATTTTTTTATATTTTGGATGATTTTCTAATAGCCTTGATCTTTTGAAAACTTTGTTTTTTTTTTTAATCCTGTCCTCAATCTTAATTTTCTTAACAGTTTAGTATTTTTAGTAGCCTCGATTTTTCTCTCGACCTTAACTTTTTCTATCAACCCTGATTTATTCAACAGTCTTAATTTTTCAAACAGCTTTGTTTTTTCCTAATAACTTTGATTTTGTCTCAATAATATAGATTAACAGCCTTCGCACTTTTGTGTTTAACTAATGGATTTATGTTTATTTCTAATAACATGTATCTATTTTAATAGTATGGATTTGTTTTTAGTATCATTAATTTTTAGTAGTTTTTGATTTTCTCAACTGCCATACTTTTTTCCCAATCACTAATTTTTTCTCCACTAATTTTGTTTTTTCTTCATATTTATATTATATGAATTTGATGAATACATCGACTGATTGGTGTTTTTTCTATCGTTTCAGGTCCCCGACGATGAATAACAATAACATAACGAACACCAACAACAACAATGTCACCAGCAACGGCGGTAGTACCGTTGTTGGTAGCAATACGAATTGTAAGCTAGCCGAACAACCGGACCCCGATTATATTAAAATGTTCGTCGGACAAGTGCCGCGGTCCATGGACGAAGACGACCTGCGGCGCATGTTCGAAGAATTCGGACGTGTCCATCAGATTAACGTTCTACGCGATAAAACGACGGGAGCAAGTAAAGGTCAGTGGAAATTCATATTTTCAATATACGAACAAAATTATTTATCATAAATTGTTGTTTTATATTCATTTGGAATTGTAATGAGAAACAATTAATTCAATTTATAAATACGTCTCTGGATGTGAGGTAGAAGATTAGGACTTGATTTTAAAACTCTGACAAATATAAACTGGTAAATGTTGCTAGTTTAAAAAGTCATACAGTTAATTAATTTTATAATTGTATTTACATGCTTTTGGAATAAATAATCTGATGAAAGTTGTTATATTATATATGTTTATATCGGATGGAGTTGTCTAATGTTCATTTTCGTTTATCCATACGCGCTAAAGTTTTAATCCTTATTTGAAATTAATATGAAATTATGTTAACCTCATGTATAATATATATATATATATATATATATATATATATATATATATATATATATATATATATATATAAACACATACACATGTGCGTTTTTATATCTCAAGCATATTTCGTTTTTATATATAAATTAATTCCACTCATCTGGACACTTTGTTTCAATAGAATTCGTCTAATCCCAACATTTCCTAAACATCTTGACCAATATACGAACAAACCATATTATTTATCATTCCATTACAATTCAAAATACCAGTATGGGGAAAAAACATGGCACAGAATCAGATCATAAACAGATGTATCATAACGAATGGACATTTATAACCGTATCAACGTGTATAGAAAATTATAGACTGGAATTGATCCAAATGGATTAGAAGTCTTGTCGGACGAGGCAATTAACACCTTATCGGCTACCTGATGCGTCTTGCGTACGATTTCTCGTCGCAGTACGATTAAAATCTGTTCCGGCATCGATTAACGTTTATTAGGTATGTTCCTCGTATGTACCTGCTCGTGTGGGTATCCCGCAGGAATACATAAACAGGATACAATTTTGTATGTCAATATTGTATTAATTTTCCATAGGAACAATTAAGAAGTATTTTAAAGTAAATAAAGAGAGAATCATAAGAACAGATTGCAGTTCATGTGAGACAGGTATATAAATGAGACTCGTATTAGGATTATATCGTTTCCATAGCAACATGGTGTTTGGTCTTTTTTCTTTGTTTATTTTAATATTTTTCTATTTATCTATCTCAATATAATTTCTCTATGGTGTTTTGATCATTTTTTTTTGTTTTTTGGCCAAAGTTTATATGAGGGGCTTTTTCAAAAAAATGAGTTATATTTTGTATATTTGATTATTTTCTATGAGATATAATGAAAAGAAATAGAATAATTGTACTTGTGTTAATTATGTAAGTTTCCCTAACGTACTTGGATTTTCTTTTAATAATATATCTTGTAAATTTTGCTGTATTGATTTTTGGGGCTGTATTTGAAAATCATAAGCATATTTATAAATGGAGTTGTAAGTAAATTACAAGAATTAAAATTAATATATGTGTACATTACGTGTAGAATGTTTTTTTTGATTGACATAATACATTTTAATTAATCTAGTTTCGTGCCGTTTTCACTGTCCAACTTTCCATCATTCCAGAATTAAATACACTTATTTATAGATATAACAATCTTCGTGCTATTCACAATAATTATCGCTATTTTCGACGACAGTCGTTCATAACGAACTTCACATCGAGCACACAAATGACGACGATGCAAAAGCGACAAGTTAACAGAAACGTCCGTCCGTCCGTCTCATCCCGCCCAATATTTATCTCGGGAGGACGTAAAAAAAAATTTTACCTCGTCGTGCCGCGCGTCCCTTTCCGTCGTCGTCCGCCTGTTTCTCGTACCGACGTCAGTCGACTCCGTTACAGTTAAATGGGAGAAACGTGGAAATTTGCGAAAATTTCTGCACGTCGTCTGTTGCTACATCTACGAGGTTTCGTGGTCCTCGTCCGTCCGTCCCGCGAATTATGTCGGTCGGGATGTCCGGAAAGTAAACGTACCAGAGATGTACTGCTCGCGCTGTTTTATTCGCCGGGTCCGACACGCGTGTGGGTGTCCCACTCAGTTTCCTGCGTTGTATGTGATATGAACGAAAACTATATGCGGTTTCCTGCAGTCATAATATATAATATGTGCGTGTGTGGATGCAGTCGACTGAATCGTCAGATCTACATGTACGTATGTACGTTTTATTATACGAGAGACATTTAAATTTTAACTCAAATAAATCCGGCTGTGTTTAATTGTAACGCATGGGATTTTTCGAAGATACAAAATGGTAATTGCGTTATCAATTCAAATAGTTTTAAGTATATTATCATTCAAATGTAACACTTAGATTTGTGTTTTATTAAAAAGAAACATGTGTATAGTTTTTTTTGTTTCTTTTTAATAAAACACAAATCTAGGCGTCACATTTGGATAACCATACATAATCATTTTTAATCAGTTATTAAATATATTTTTATCAATGCTGTCGTACATTTTAAATGATCTAGATTAACCCTTATCGGACGTTAGCATTTTGTACTTAACTTTCCGCTAGGTCGGAGATATATTTGAGTGCTTATTGTAAGAGAAGAGTAACTAAAGTTACTTGATATAAAAAGATAGTTTTGTGCATAATAATTTTTAGGCTCCTGAACATTTTCGAAGATTTGGCGTCCTATATTTGTGAATGGAATACTTGAGGTTAAATTGTCTTCATCATCACTGTCGATTTCAATCCAATCTTCATCACAATCAGGAACAATTTCTCTTTCCACTTCGCTTTCCTCTTCACTTGAATATTGAATAGGGATCAATTTTTTTCCTTGACTGAAATATAACACTTGTATCATTGTCTTCTACAACACAAGAATTAAAATCACTTGCCGAATATTCAAAATTTTCCCATATTTCACAACTATCACTGTTACTTTCCATATTGCTATAGTTTTCTTTATTCATTTTTAAAGGAATAAAATATTATAATATAAGTAAAATAATTGCTGAAATATAATGGAACGTGTTATCTGCTATCGAGTAAGAATTCAACTGTAAAAACATATAGTGTGTACATTCAGCAATAAGGACGTTGTTACTTGTTCAGTTTTGTCACCTCGCACGTGACATACAACTGATAGAGCAAAGTTGTAATGTCACGTCAGAGGTGACATACGACCGATAAGGGTTAATAATCTTATTTTTCATTTTTAATTAAAAATTATTTTTCCACCGACTTGAAATCAGGATTATTTTCTATATCATCTCTGTTTAAAAATAAACATCTTTTTTTGAAATAAATCGACATCTTCTAATATTGATGTCTTCTCTGATTCAAAATCTCTATCACTGTTATTGACCTAGAATTGGTGAATTTAAAGAATCGTTAATATGTTTAAGTGTTGTTATCTCCTCTAAATCCTGTTTTATTTTAAATAATACCACTTGTTTCAGTTTAAAAGAATCATTCGAACACCGAACTCGTCCCCGATTCCCTTAAACATTGTGTATTTTATTTTAAAATTCCACGAACTGTGTTCAGATTTAAATTTCTTAATTACGCAGAACATCGTTTAATTTTTTCCGCACATCGCAATCTCGAATTGAAAGCTGCTTCTTTTCCCTCTAAATGTAAATAATACACGCAACAATGATAAATGTAGTCGTGAGATTTTCTTATTCCATTATGCGCAACCCTTTCTGAATACCGAAAAGAAAACGCACACTTTCGAAATAATTACATTTAATCAATTTTCATCGTATTACTGTTATAAATACTTGTTTATGTCGGGAATTGTATTTCCGGTCGTCGGAAAAGATCTTAAAACGAAATATAAAGACGCGTCGCGGCCGAGATCTCTTTTTGTCTCTGCGGCGCGTTCGTTCGTCCGTCCTTTCGTCGAATCGGTCGGATGCGTTTCTCTTCTCGCATCACGGTCGACCGGAATCCCAGTTTCGCAACATCGGATTCCGTGCGACGGCGGCGGCGCCGCCGCCGCCAGGCGTCGTACCATTCTGCGGCCCGGCCGTACGTCTACCGCCGACGAATGGCTCGACGCCGTTTTACACCGGAATATGCAAACGTCGTACGTACATTCACCGCCGAGCATCGTTGTGTGTTTCTCTTAGGTGTATATAGGTGGGTAAATGTGTTCGTTTGTAGTAGCATCGGGTCGATTCAGCAACGATCGCGCACGAAATTTTATAAATGTTAATAATTTCGGATTTCTGACATCGTTTGGGCGTCGTTCGATGTAATTACGTTTTTTTTTCTCTTCTCTGATAATTTCAAACTATGCTATTCTCGATTCAAGAAATCTTTTCATGAGTGCTTTTTTTCATCCTTTCATTATAAATTACAATATCAATTCCGATACACTCCCTCTCTATACACAAACAACATCATCGAATTACACATCTACAAATGAAACATATTTTGAAATCATTAAAATTCACTTCAAAAGATTTTTCACGAAAATAAAAGTCCATAATAGTACTCTATTGTACCTTTATGTTTAAAAAGGAAAAAACATGTTTGTGTCGCGTGTCGTTGTTCATAAAACCCTTTACTCTTTTATCAAACATCTATTTTCGAATGCAAAATAGAAGAAAAAAAGTACGGGCGAGTCTAGTCGAGATAATTACCTGATTAACTAGGACGATAATGAATGAACGCATTATTGTTATTTTTTAAGTATTTTTTTTAGTTCGATGCTTAATCGTTGTTCTTTGTTATTCGACGACATATATTAATTTATTACTGTTTGAAAATTGTTCTTTTAAATTGAGTGCAAATCCATTTTTATAAATATAGGGTGGTCCAAATGAGTTTGAAAGATTGAAACATATATTTACTTGCTAACCATCATTTACTTTTTTTAATTCTCATTTGGGCCATTTTATAGTTGCATACTTTTATGTGTATTATATATATATATATATATATATATATATATATATATATATATATATGTATATAAAGTGTTTTTTAGGTTAGATAGAACGTTCAATATGAATTCAATTTATAGTTCTATCACTCTTAAAAAAACACCTATACAATACTCGTTTAAATTCTCATTACTTTCACTTTTATTTTTAATAATTTTTCAATTTCACATACTTTTTTTCTTAAACCTTATGGTTTTTTCCACTCGGAACCATTTTTATTTTGATAGATTTGCTTCACTCTACTTTAATCAAAAAGTTTAATGTTTTTTGAATATATAAAAACTTAATACTTTTTCTTCCAGAATTGTTTCCTTTTGTGGTTTTTGTATAATTTTTACCTGTAAATAAAACCATACGTCTGTTAATACATTATATATATATATATATATATATATATATATATATATATATATATATATATATATATATATGGGCAGAATATCTCCCTTCCGCCTTTTTGTCTTTTGAATTTGTCTTTTTTTTTTGAGAAAGAGAGAAAACAAAAAGTAACTTGTTATATTAGTATGTACAATAATACTACTACTTGGAAAGTATTATTTTTATTTAAAAAATAATTAAACTTTTCGATCACCTGATTATTTTCTTTTGAAAAAATGAACAGTTTATGATAATGTACATTTTTATTATATAGTTAGTTTTATGATCACTTTTCTTTATTAGCTATCATACGTCAATTATAGACGCCATATTGAGGAATTGTTTGCGGTTACCTAGGCAACGTCAATTACGTTTTAATTACGCTGTAAATTTCAATGTTTATTTAATCTGAACGCATGGTTACAAACTGCGAGAAAAATTTAAGCACTAGAGAATGTTTTTCTATTACAATAAAAGTAAACGATTTTCATTATAAATATTGTCGTTCTGTAACAGAATTATCATTTTCAATGAATTCCAAACGTAGAATATTTTAATTTAATCAAATACAATGATATAATTAAAATGGCATCGATAATGTATACCACCTCCTCCATTACTAATGACTGTCAGTAATTATATTTTTATTGTACATTAATTGATAAATATTTCGAAAACAATCCGTGCTCGCAGTGATACAATTAACGCCGAATGTAGTTGAACCCATCGTTTGCAAATTGTGAAAACCCGTCAAGTTTTTCGTGTGTCCCGGTGTTCGAATTCGGTCGTACCAATTTGCTGTTTTCAATTAACTCGCTTACGTAATAAAATGTTCATGCGATTCGTTTCCATGTAACAAGCACATTAATAAAATATTTTACTATGCAAATCGTTTGAAAATCAATAGGTTAATGTCAACGACGCTGACCCGACATTTTATAGTAATAATAATATTCCCGGGGCGCCGGTACGTTCCGCCCGTTTCTCGAACGTTCGTCGCGGTCCGCATGTGTTTCTGTGTACGTTGTCCGTTAGTTCGTCCTACGTTACAAAACCGTCCGTCTGTCCGAATTTGTTTTATGTCTTATTCGTTCGTGTGACCCATTTTAACCGGATTTTAATTACGTTTCAAATTTCGTAATTAAAATTGATTTGCATTGTGCAATTAATTAAATCCGTGTGTCTATTAATTACGGGCACGCCGGTCTGTTCCGTTCGACTGTATCAACGGTCACGCGTTCAGTTTTTTCGCGTACGTCTGCGAATCGTGAATGGAAAATTCATTAGCAAGTATTATTTACTTTAGATAACAATCTCGTACAATGGAGTACACTTTTCCGGTTTCAAGTAAACGTCTATAACATTCTGCTTTTAAGTGTTGCCCAACACCGATTGAAAATCTAATTAATGCTCTTTGTCATACGTCATTTCGTTCTGTTAATTTCTACAATCAATTACACTGTTATAGACCAATTTATTATCCTCTGAAGGCAGTGCTATGCCACTGTAGCTCTATATTTATCCTCATGTCTCAAGTCATTCTTTTCATCCCCTCATAGGATTTAAAATCTACTCATTTAATAATCTTCCTTAAATTATTCTTGATCACTCTCTTAATTTTTCACCCAACATTCTACCCCTAAAAATGTTTTCATAGACTATTTTTTTCTTCTTTTTGTATGTTTTTAAAAAATGTCTTTTCATTTACTTCTTTTAGTACTAGAATATTACTTTTTTCTATTTGTCTAATTTATTCTAGTCAACCTTCTCATTACTCACATTTATTTTACTTCTATTTCATTCTTGTTTATCCAGATTCCAACTTGTGCATCCATATCAATTCAATTAATACCACATTCGTACGGTTTTTATGGCTTCAACTTTAGTTTCGTCGTAAATTTAATTTTTGGAACAAGAAAATAGTCACACGGTGACAAATCTGGTCAATATTATAAATGTTTGATGACGTTACACTTTTTGGACAAAAATTGCGTACAGTAATGACTTTGTGAGGTTAGTGCATTGTCGTGCAACAAGTAAATCTTCTTTTCTCTTGATATTTTGGTCCAATTCTTACTGTTATCTCCTCCAAACGCTTAATAACATCTAAATAATACTCGACAGTGACAGTTTTATCTTTCAGAATAAATTTGCAATAAATGAAATGTCTCTTAAATCGTAAAAACACATTGACGTTGTCGTTGCTCGTGATTGCTAAAAATGCAATTTCCTCATGAGTGACTTAACGTACTTGGTGACTTATATAATATACTCGAACGCTTGGTTTTCGAATCATACTTGAAATTTCATGTCTTATCCTCACTAATGATAAAATCCAAAAATGTTACATTAATTCAACCCTCTTCCAAAGACTAAATCTTCCTTTTGATCTATTTTTTCATTAATATCTTATAAATTAATCCTTAGACACGCTATAAACTTTTTGGCAAACATTCTGCACATCATATTCGAATTAACGATAATAATTTCTTCCACATTTTCAATGAATTCGTTGTTTGTTGCAATTTTAAAATGACCTGATATTGTATTTTCATTGATGTCTTATCTGCCATCTTTCAAACGTTTATGCCACATGTATATTTTTATTGACACATTAATCTTTTTGCCAAGCATTCTACATATCACATTCGAATCGGAAGAAAAATTTCGCCCACTTTTTCAAAGGGTTGGTTACTGTTTTAGGACGACCTGATCTTGTATCTTCATTGATCTTTCAAACATCCATACCCACAAGAATATTTGTATTCATAACAGAAAATCATCACCGTTAATTTAACTAACCAATTCGAGTGTTTCTGGAATTTTTACAAAGTTTAAAGAAAAATCTAAAATTTGTACGTTTTTCCATTGTAGTTCCATGACATAACAAAGAGTACTACCACTTCAAGTAGTTTATTTCAGAAATTACTTCTCATATTTTAATCAAATTTTGACAGTTTATAGAGGAGATAGATATTCATAAATCGCACTCATTAGATCTTAATTAACACTGAGTTTAGGCAGGGAAAAAATGTTTTTTTTTCGACAGACTGTTAATGAAGATTTGTTATTTGTGTGAATTTCAATTCCTTCTCTTTGAAATCCTTACGAATTTCTCAAACAACCCAATACTTATATGAACGCATACCTAAAATTCTATAATTTCTACTTTATCCATTAACAGTGAACCAAAATAACAATAAATAGTTGTTTTATGTTATTTTGTTTAACATAAAACAAAATAACATAAAAATTAGAATTGTTTGAAAATTAGTTCATTTTTTTCTGTGGAAAAATTCCTGTAAAAATTTTAACCAAACTCTGTACATATTTATGTTCGATCATTCGGAAAAATCCATCGCAAAAATCATCGTTCTTCATTGAAAAAAAATGACGAGTCTTTCATTAATTTTCACGTGTACACGAAACACGTCACGCCACACCAACAGACCGTCCAATATTGAAAATTATTAAAAACGGAACAGATATCAAATAATATTTGCTCGTCGGCCGACTGGTCAATCGAGACCGTGAATATTTTACTTTTATGTTAATTCCAACGTTTTCGGTGTCATTTAACACGGCGATTAGCATAATAATCTGTGTACAGCGTATGAATATGAAATATGTCGACGGGCATGTGCGTGAATACGATCAAAAGAATATTTTATTTTGTACAGATTACTCATTAAAATGCACATTAGCGTATAATTAAAAACGCGGTTTCCATGAATAGGCCGACGTTTTGTGCTTCGAACGAACATGCAACGGCGACGCCGCAACCGTCCTTTTGTGCATATTTATGGATTTTCGTTTGTCACGAACGAAAGGAAACGAAATGAACATATTTCGGCTATGGAACGGGGTGAATTTCGAGAAATCGCGACAGAGAAGAACCGTTGTGTAGTCGAAACTACACTCGGTCTAAGAAAAAAATCATTTAACAATAACTTCAACCACTCTTCTCTAATCTCACTGAAACATGAGTCTCGGTGCCAAACACAACTTTTAGCAAATCTGGCGAAACAAAACTACATCAGTTAGTCTTCTTATTCTTCCAGACATCAGTTTTATGATCAGTTTGTTTCAATTTTCCATAGTTCTCTAATATCCAATTTTCTTGTTGTCAGGATATGAATTTTGCCAAAAATCTTCCCATTTAATATAAAAGAAATCCCATAACAATTTTTGACAACTTTAACCACTGTTTCCTCATTTTACCAAAATATGAATTTTGCGTCTTTTTCAAACACAACTTGTAGCAAATCAAGAGGAAGAAAAATTCATCAGTCAATTATCTTATTCTTCCAGATATCAGTCTTATGATCTATTCATTCCAGTTCTCTGGAGTTCTCTAATATCCAGCTTTCTTGCCACGTCAAGATATAAATTTTGTCAAATATCCTCCCACACAATCTAAGAAAACATTTCTGTAACAATCTTTAACAACTTCAACCACTCTTCTCTCATCTCACTAAAACATGGATTTTGATTCTTTTCCAAACAACTTTATGTTCGGTTTGTTCCAATTTTCCGTAGTTCTTTAATATCCAATGTTCTTGTCGTGTTAGGGATATGAGTTTTTCCAAAAATCCTCCATAGTAAACTTAGAATATTTATGCAATTTTTAATACAGTAATTTCTTTTTACCTTCTTCATCGCATTTCATTGATATTTATTGATTCTTCCATCTTGAAGGTCATATTCTTGCTCTAGAGACAAAAAATGCTCCATCCATTGAAATATTAGTGAATTCTTATCCTGCTTGTGTAATATACTCAATCGTTACCACCCCATCTCTGTTACGAGGAGATTCTAGTCAAGATTTTCCAATTCATCAAATGTATGACCTTGAGGCATTTCTTACACTTTCCAACTTTTAGAGAGAATTCTATACTTAAAAAGTTTTCAATCATCACTCGTATAAATTAATAGAATTTCTAGCCTATTTTTTATAATTTTCTAATATATTTTCCCAATGCCGAATTGATTTTTTCTGGATCGAAAAATTCCACGAGAGAAAGTATCTACAGAACAGGTTATTTTGTGCCAACAGAGGAACTTTTTTTAAAAAAAAATAAATCCGTACGCAGATATGAGGACATAAGCCGATCGATCGATCGACCACGACGTGCCTGTTAATTTAGACTGGCGATTACAGATTCTTTTTTCATACCGATTACCCGCATCTCTAATTCGTGTACATGCGATTCCCGATATATTTTTTAAAAATATACAATATTTATTTGATTATATTTTATTAGAACATATTCATAAAAAATAGAAATACTAACCAGTTTCATATTAGATTTCATTCTTCATAATTTTCACATGTTATATAATTGAATTAATGTTTTATTAAAAAGAAATATGTTTATAGGGTGTTTATAGGGAAAAATGTGTATAGTTTCTTTTCAATAAAACACCAATCTAGACGTCATATTTGAATGACTCTATATTTCTTAAGAATTCAAAATATAACTATGATTCGAAAAATTATACCTGATAAATATATTTACATATTTATCAACATAACCTCAATAAATCAATACAAACCCTTAATAAATCATGGAGAAATATAGAAGTAGCATTGCATTGAGTGATTTGTAAAAGCAGTACAAGAAAAACGAATGAGTAAAAATTTATTTTTAACTGCTTTGAATAATTTAGGGGTAAAAATACACACTAACGAGCTTTGTGACGAATCCAGTATTATATACGGTTTTTTTCTACCATCTAGACAATGTTTCGATGCTGGAATTGTTATATCTAAACAAGTATATATGAATGCATATGCATGTATAATATACATTCTTGAACTGAACCGGATGTTCTATGAATACACAAACAGAATCGTTGTCAACGTTAGACGAGTACAATTTGAATTACAATTTATATAATATGCATACCGAATCTGTATAATCAATAAAATGTAATTACTCTGCGGAAACTTGTCGGTTCGTAACGATCCAGACGAGGTCTTTTCCCTCGTATCAGTTTCATTCGTACTATGTGGATATCTTCTTTGCTTTAAGTACTGACTTATCGTAGCAATTGTTCGTTGACAATAGTCAACCGTGACGTAGTTTGAGTCTCTATGATCGAGAAAAAAAAACGTCGATGGAGGAAATAGTTCAAAATATAATATTACTGGCACTGTTTCAACAGATTGCATGTTACTGGAATTGTTCTGCGATATTATTTTCTAACCTGGCCTGAATTATCATAGACCAGTGCTTCAAATAAACTAGAATTTATTCAATATAAATTGGAACTTTAATCTTGGACGATCGTATAATTTGAGAATCTAGAAAAAGTTCATAAGTTCAAATAAATTTTATGTTCAGATTTAGTTATTGGTATGACCATATTTTATGACTAGATATCCTGTAAAAATTAGTAGCAAAAATAGTAAAATTGATTATTTAACAAAAATATTTCTCTTTGTTACTTGCCAAAATTTTATGTCCAAACTTATTTACTGTTATGACCATATTAAAGCTTTAATGACAAAAATAATAAAATTGGTTATTTAGGAGAAATATTTCTTTTTAGATTACTGGTAAATTTTGTAAGAGTAATAATCTACGAATCGCCTACGAAGGTCGTTTGATAAGTATGGTAAATGTATTTATTGTTTAATTAAATTAATTAATTAATTTAATTAGAATTTTCAATTTAGTTTTTCTTACTTTTTTACCATACTTATCAAACGATCCTCGTACTTTGAATTCAAATCAGATTTTAGTTTTTTCTGTGATAATAAACTCCATTTTTCCAATATTTGTTTTGCTGAAATATCTTTATAAACGAACCATTGTTCATTTATAGTCAATAATTGAGTCCAGAAAAAATATCATGATTGCATTTAAAGGATAAATCTTTCTATTGCTTTTTCAATTAATTTATTTGACACATAAATTTCACAGCAATTTGTGTATATAAAAATTGTCCCAAATGTCCAGTGAAATTTTTTGGACCAAAAACAATTCTTTTCATAGTGTTTTGTTAACTCTTATTTGGTATAACAGATTATTTTCGATTAATGAAATGTTTGTAATCATCTAGAGAAGATTTTA
This sequence comes from Neoneuromus ignobilis, assembly GCA_029203775.1. NCBI lineage: Eukaryota > Metazoa > Arthropoda > Insecta > Megaloptera > Corydalidae > Neoneuromus > Neoneuromus ignobilis. Next base: position 3,268,231 of record CP092090.1, on the reverse strand, counting down.
AATTGAAGCCTCTGTCAATAAAATGTCAGCCATTTTAAATTACCTAGATATCAATAAATGGCATATTTGGAACAATACAAATATTTTTGATAACTTTTTCATTTTGACAATTTACAGAATAAAATAGTGTAATAGATTAATTATAAATTATCTTCATATAAAATTTAAAAAAAAATATTTTCATAAAAGAACAGAATTATTAAATGTAGAACAATTGAAATTAAAATGAAGTCTATGGTTATTAATATAAAAATCAAAGAAAAACAAGTTAACCTAATGAATATCAAATTATTTTCAATTAATGTTAAGATTTTTATCATCAAGAAGAGTTGAAATTGAAACTTTCAACAATGAACTGTCAGCCATTATAAACTATCCAAATATCAATAATGGCGTATTAAGAAACAATACAAATATTTTTGATAATGTTTTAATTTTAACCATTTTCAAAATAAAATAATGTAATATGAGAAAAATCACTGTATTTTTTTCATAAATTATCTTTATATAAAATATAAAAAAATACAGAAATGTGAAATAAAGAATGGTTGGAATTAAAATGAAATCTGTGATTATTAATATAAAAATCAGGGTGGAAACAAGTTGACCCAATAAATTCAGGATTGCGATTCTTATAAAATGTAATCCTCTTCAACACTTGCAAAAAAAAGAAAAAACAACAAATAGTTGTTGGTTAGGTAGTTACAAGAGATTTGTAGCTAGGAAGTTTTTTTACCAAACGGTTGTTTCAAATCCGTGTAATTATTATTAATAAAAAAAGTTCTTAAAAACAATATTATATATATATATATATATATATATAATAAGTGAGATATAGACGAAAATCATAAATTATTATTGCGTAGAGATTTTTTTTAAAAAAATACGAGTCTTCACCTCTTGCACAGAACCTCTCAACATTCCCAGCGCCGTTTCTGATAAGCGAATGGATGGTAACACAACGGACGGTAAAACCCGGCAATTTATCCCGCATTTCTTTTTTAATGAGCGTTGTCAGCAAACATAAAATATCGTTCACGGTACCGCCGTTCCGGGGGTGAGTCTAGGCGGACGGCTCTCCCGGCATTTGTGGGCAGGTCTGGGACCGGTACTCGCGGCCGTTCGTAACGCCGTTGCTGCACGTCGCGGTGGTACGGCTGGCGGGTAAGCATGCCGGAGAGTAGGTAGATGGAATGAACGTCGACGACGGACGGACGGACGGCGGGGACGCCGCTGAACAGAGCGGAAGTGATCCATCACGACAAATTTGCATTTCGCAAACTTGTGTCAAATGTTCGTTGTTTCAAAAGATGATGATGATGATGGCGATGAAGTTCGCTGAAATATTGAATAGGAGTCGCGGTGCGAGTGTTACGGCGTCGATCGGCGACGGTGGGGTCGGTCGGGCTATCTATTTATCTATCTATCGCACCGTCGTTCCGTGTTCGTCTTCTTTTACTTCTTGGCCGACGTACTGAAACGGTAAATATTAATGATGATCGAAAATAATTGTTTCGACTTTAAATAAGATGGAGGTCGTGTATTGTAGTAACAGCAGAAACTTGCAAAATTTTGCGATATGGAATAACGATTGTGGTCGTCCAGAATCGTTCATGTGTTAAATATGTTGCAGTGTAGATGAGCCAAAAACCAGAAGTAGTTTATATATATATATATATATAGGGTTTTCTAATAAGAATGTTAGAACTTTGACAACTGGTGGCAGTCATATTTGAATTTTTCAAGTTTATTTTGACATTTCAACTCAGTATAGTTTGGCAAATTATCATAGAGTGTTTAGCACTTCAAAGTTGTATAAACTTCAATAAACTTATTGAAACAAAAGTTTAATAAGTCCATTGTTTCACGAAATGGACCCATCAATAGGCCATCAAAATCATGTGATCTAATTGTGTTGGATTTTTTTTGTGGAGTTATGTGAAATCATTGGGCCTTTGCACACTTGTCAACATGTATACAGTATCCACGCCCATTACCGCTCGTCTCAAACCCTCTTATCATCAAACTTCCCCACCTAAAAAAAAAAATTAGTTTTCGGATAAGAACGTGTGAGACAAATGATAATGGGCTGTGGATACTGTATACATGTTGACTAGTGTGCAAAGGCCCATTAGTTTATGTTGATAAAGCATAAACAACAGAAGCGTTAATTGGTCAATACTTCAGCACATCTTTGCAACATCAAATCAATTAATTGTTGGCATTTTTCAACAGTAATAGACTTCCACTGGACAAACCTGTCTTTTGCTAGTCTACTTGTATGCTAAAGGTCGTTATCCTGTTGTGATATACCCATGTTCCATTTGGCATACGGGAACATTTTAAAATGAAACGACTAAAATCAATAATAGATCATTGAACATTTAGAAAATATCGAAACGATATAATAAACAATTTGTTTAGTGTAAAGGAATTTTTTTTTGGAAACGTTATTTCAAGAATATTTCATTTTCATTTTTTTCCATTTAAAAAATCTATTTGTTTTGGAACTGTGGCAAAGTTATCATTTCCACACGAACTAATAATCAAATTTTGTAACACAATGCTTTGGTCATGATTGTGTTACCGTCGAAATGCGCATTGGCTCATTGTTGTTATAAACAAACAAGAAAAAAATATTTGGTCCTGTTTTTTCTGATAAGACTTCAACTAGACTCACTAGATAAAATCTGCATACATAAAACTTTCCAACAAGGATGTCAGAACTTTGACAGCTGTGGCAGCCATGTTTGAATTTTTTTTAAGCTTATTTTGACATTTCAACCCAGAATAGTTTGACAAATTATCATGGAACGTTTAACACTTCAATAACGAAATTGTAAAAAAATTAATAAACTTATTGAATCGAGAGTTTAATGAGTCCATTATTTCACAAAATGAACCCATCAATTGGCTACCAAGATCATGTGATCTAACTCCATTGGATTATGTGAAATCGTCGCTTTATGCTGATAAACAACAAACAACAGAAGCATCAAAAATCAATATTGAACGTGTAATTCATGAAATTGGACCACAATTATGTGAAAGAGCGATTGAAAATTGGACTAAACGAATACACTATCTCAAGCAAAATCGTGATGGTCATATGAGTGAAATTGTGTTCAGTCATCAATGCCGTAGAACGTGCTTAAAAGTAAAAAGAATAAATAACTAATTAATTAAATACTTTTTATTTTATTTCCATTTAAATTTCTGAAGCGCTTATTGGAAAACTCTATATAATATACTGATATCTAAACCCTTAATAATTTTTGTATAGATTATTCGACTCAAAATGTTGCCTTAAATCAATAACTGAACTCTACTCTTTTCTTTCAAAATATATATATATATATATATATATATATATATATATATATATATATATATATATAGAGAGAGAGAGAGAGAGAGAGAGAGAGTCATCGAAATGTAACACCTAGATTTGTGTTTTATTGAAAAGAAACTTGTGTATGGGTGGTGTATAGGAAAACATGTGTTTCGTTTCTTTTTATTAAAACACAAATCTAGGCGTCACATTTGGATGGCCCTATAATATATATATATATATATATATATATATATATATATATATATATATATATATATATATATATATATAATGATTGAAAACGAAATTAATTACACGGCAATTTGATACAAAACAGGCAAATGTTACAGTATGTACGTATACACACACCAATTTCCTATGAAATATTCAAATTACATTTCCATCCATACGTCCGTCCATATCGCCAGCGACTAAAAAAAAAACATCGAACGACGACCGCTTGTAAAAACGCCTCTTTGAATATTCATATAGGCCGAAAAGTTCCAAATCTAAATACATACACATCCACTATAAACATATTGAGTTACTTGTACTCGCTTTGGGTTCTATTCGTCCGATGCGAAGATAAATATCTCCTGTTTTTTTTCTTCCTCCTCTTCGTTCCGAATCACGCGATCTTTCAATAAACGGAACGCGGCGAATTTTGATCGGATCGCGCGATACGGTCGATTTTCGTAACGGCGATTTTTCTTTTTTTGTATTTAATTCGATAATTACTGTCTTTAATTATCCAATTTTGGATTTACGTGGTTTGTTCTCGCTTATTTTGTGTGTGTTTGGTTCTCGTTATATAGCGTACGATTATTGTATTTCGCATGTACGGTTGGTCATTTTTTTGTAATTAATATAATTTCTAGTAAACATCCCTTTGATCAATTTTACTTTTTGTTAATATCATACAATCATATTTATTTGTAAAAAAAACTATTTCTGTTTAAACACAGAACTATGTTTTTTTAAACTCATCCCACTTATCATCAAGTGATTTTCATGTTTTATAACATCTTTATCTTTTTTTGAAATAAAACATTTATAATTCAAGATGCATTTACAGATTTTATTTCTTCCAAAAACATGGAGTTCTATAAGAGATTTAAGGATCTATATTTTAGTATCACGTTAGCAAAAAAAAAACTCTTAATATTAATGATGCATATTTCGAGTAAATCAAGTATTTTTTCCTTACAAAATTGGGTTTTCATTCCATCATTCAAATTCGGACATTTCATGCAATACTGTTCATATATAAAAAAATACAGTAATAGGTGTCCAAATTTGAGGTTAGGAAGTAATTTATCAATAAAATATAGTTTTTTTAAAAAAAAATCATGTTTATTGGTATCAAAGTAAAGTAGAAACATGGAAATTATGAATGGAATATAATGTCAACCAAATTACCTCCTCTATCACGTCGACAGACGTCCACTCTTTTGTCTAAATTTTGCAGTACACTTTGCAATAAATAAATAGGCTGTATTTCAGCTGTAACTGTACAAATTTTATCCTTTAGTTCTTCAATCGTTGCTGGTTTGTTTGTATACATTTTATCTTTAAAATTACTCCATGAGAAGAAGTCTAATGGTGTTAAATCACAAGATCTAGACGACCAATTAACATCACTACATAACAACAATTGTTAAATAATGACTGTTCAATATTGGACATTTCTCAAATAATAACCAACTTACTTCCTAACCTCAAATTTGGACACTTGATATAAAATCTTACATTTTTTTTATAAATTAACCCTTATCGGACGTTAACATTTTGTACTTAACTTTCCGCTAAGTCGGAGATATATTTGAGTACTTATTGTAAGAGAAGAGTAACTAAGGTTACTTGATATAAAAAGATAGTTTTGTGCATAGAAATATTTATATTTACACTTTAAATGTCTTCATCATCACTGTCGATTTCAATCCAATCTTCATTACAATCAGAACAATTTCTTTTTCCACTTCGCTTTCCTCTTCACTTGAATATTGAATAGGGATCAATTTTTTTCCTTGACTGAAATATAACATTTGTATCACTGTCTCCTTCATCACATGAATTAATATCACTTGCCGAATATTCAAAATGTTCACATATTTTACTACAACTATCACTGTTACTTTCCATATTGCTTTCCATATTTAGTCATTTTTGGAAGAATAAAATATTACAAGTAAAATAATTGCTGAAATATGACAGAACGTGTTATCTACTATCGACTAAGAATAAAATTGTAAAAATATACAGTATGTATATTCAGCAATAAGGACGTTGTTACTTGTTCAGTCTTGTCACCTCACACGTGACATACTACCGATAAGGGTTAACTATCAAAACTTAATTTTATAAAATCGGTACACAAATCGACAAAATTGTACGGATTGTTGCAAACGAGGAACATAAACAGAACAGGGTTTTGTACAATAAATCATGCAGCGTAAAAAGAACTCGAGATAGATTCAAACGAGCTTGATAAACGACACAGTTTGTTTTTACGTTTGACTCAAAAACATTCTTCCGTCAACGAACAATGGCTCTTCGTTGGAAGTTTATTCGAAAATTAGACGACGCACGACGAAAATATTAACGGTCGATTTAAAACGAATCCGTATGAACTCGAAGATGTCGCTGAATCGACGGAGTGAGCCAATCCGAAGAGTATAATAAAATGTTGTGCAATAAATCGTGTAATTTACTGACGTAATCATCGAGAAAAAGCCTTATCTACATGTGTATATATATATATATAATATGGCGTTTCTGAATTTCCATCTGTCTGCGTATCTGTTTGGTATCTCGATTCGACCGAACACAATTTACATGATTATTGCTTTTCGCATTCACGTGAAAGTGGCGTGCTTGTCTCGACGCATCGGTAACATACACGCAGAGAAAGAGAGAGCCGATCTCTCGACTCATCCCGTTCGAAACGGAACCCGCGCCTCGTCAGCCGCAGAACCGACCCATACACACGCACACAACACTTTGAACTGTATTCCAGCAAGAGGCAGACATCCATTCGTTCGTTACGATAGAAAATGAAAAAAGAATAAACGCTCGTGCGTGTGTGCGTGGAACGAAATAAAAATAATGCGTATTATCTGACGTCGCGCACGTCGTATATTTGAATAGAAATTGTCCGACGAAACTGTTGAATGTATTCGAATTTACTTGAGAGGAAATTTACGATACGTACGAGGCACTCGAACCGACGAAAGAGCCGAACAGGCGGTAAGTGAAAATAAGAGACGGTGATGGATGGGCGTTCGAAGACGTATTTTCCGATGGCGGAGGTTCGATCGGACACGTGCGCCGATAATCAAATGTGGAATTAAATAATGATGTAAAATCGATGTTTGTACAAAAACAGGTAGATCAATGATATTGCTAAGAGATGTTATACGGTCTGTCTCTGAAATATCCAGAGAAAATGATTTTAATTGTTGATTATTCAAAATATATAAGGTTTTCCAATAAGCGTTTCAGATGTTTGAATGGAAATAAAAAAAAATGATTTAATTATTCATTTATTTTTCTTATTTTATTTTCAAGCTTATTCTATGGCATTAATGATGGAACGCAATTTCACTCATATAATCACCACTACTTCGTTTAACAGTGCATTCGTTTAGTCCAATTTTACATAATTGTGATTCAATTTCATGAATTCCACGTTTAATGGTTTTTTTAATACTTATATTGTTTATGATTTATCAGCATAAACCAATGATTTCATATAACCACACTGAAAAAATCCAATGGAATTAGATCACATGATCTAAGTGGCCAATTGATGAGTTCATTTTGTGAAATAATGGACTCATTAAACTTTTGTTTCAATAAATCCTGTTGAAACCACATATCGTGCAAACTATTTTCAATCATTTTTGGAAAAAAAACATTAATCATGGTTCGATAACGCACTCCATTTACTCTACCTGATCTCCAGCCTTATTTTGAAAAAAATATGGTCCAGTGACACCATCAGCATGTAACTTTTTGTTAATGCAGTGGTCTTTGTTCAATGACTTGTGGATTTTATTTCACTCCAAATTCTGCAATTTTTTTTCTTTAGTGCTGACCATAATTTTCACGAAACGCAAAATAAGTTTTACGAACTTAACCTTGATTTTTATAATGAGTTTCCGCAATTTCATAACATTCTTGAAATATCAAACGTTCCATAATAATTTGCCAAACTATACTAAGTTGAAATAACAAATTGAGCTTGAAAAAAATCAAACATTGCTTCCACCAACTGTCAAAGTTCTCACATTCTTATTGGAAACCCCTATATTACTTCTGGGAAAATACAATCTTTCTATTGTGTATACAACTTTTGAAAATATGTCTGATACTCTTCTTCATCGGTCGAAGCATTTTGATTCTATAAAGTACTAATTAGTTACTTTCCTTTAAATTTTATTTCAACCCTTAACAGTCGAAAATCCATACGTGTACTGGCCATCGCCCTTTTACTCTAATGGAATAGAAACTTTTCCATAAATATTTTCTTTAATTGTACATAAAGTTTAATGTTTGTTTTTTATTTCATATTGATTTTTCAACAACTGTCAAAATTTAATATCCTAACTAATGATACATATCTCGAAGTTCAGCCAGACTGATAAGTTTAAATGAAATGATAGTGAAAAAATACCCCTTTATTTCAAAAAACATCACTATAAATACTGTCTTTATATTTTTTTCTATTACAAATGACTTATCACCTCCAACACCACAACATTTTGTAGTGTTCAATAATCACTTATTATTTACTTTGTTGTTTATAACAACAATGGATAAATATGTATTTCGATGGCAATGCCATTATGCCAATTGGAGCTTGGAAATGAGCAAAATACTCTAACGATGATGGTATCGCTATCGAAATGCGCATTACCCCATTGCTAATATAAACAACAAAGCGATTATTGAACTTTATAACATGTTGTGGTGTTGGGGGTGATAAGTCATTTGTGAAAGAAAAAGATAAAAAGACAGTATTTGTAGTGATGTTTGTTTGGAATTAAGGGGTATTTTTCACCACCATTTCATTTATAATTATCAGTTTGTGATGTTGGGGGTGAAAATTAATTTATGAAAGTGATTTGCCACAATTTCAAAACAAACATACTACTGTCTTTATAATCAAAATTCGGATACTTTTCGGACAGATCATGTATAGGAAAGTAATTTTGGATTTTGGGATCAAAAAAAAAATGTTATCAATATTCGTTCGGTGTTAGAGATAATTTTTTTACACGAATAAATCGTATAATGTATAAAATAATAACAACTATTCACCTAATATTGGAAGAACTGATATAATTAATTCTTGGCCTTGTATATTAATTTCTTCGCATATATCCTGTAAGAAAAAAAAATTAACATCCACTCTCGCATTTCTTCGGCCGTCTCGCCGCCGTCGACGTAATCAGTAACCGCTCTCGCGCCGTCTTTTCTGCAACGCCGAAAGAAATCTTCCCGTTACCACTGCTGCTGGCGCGCCGCTCTCGTCTTCATATTTCAAAGTAATCTGCAATTTCATCTCGCAGACGGTTTTAATCAAGATCCGAGTCAAAAGTCATTTTTATCTGTATCTTTTTAATCTGTATCACACGCAGAGAGATACCTTACAATCTTTTCCTTTGATTATTTTCCTCTCTCGTGTTCGTTTTTCTTTCAACCTCCTCCGTTCGTCTTCGTCGCGACGTTTCCTTTTGTACCGTTGTTGTTGTTTTTTTTTTCTATCGTACGCCAGTGTACGTTTCGTGTGTTTTAATTTAAGAGATATGTTTTTCATTTTTCAGTGTGTAGATGTATAATTTTTTTTCTCTTGAATTTATTCAGTTCCGTGTTCGGCTGTCAAACGTAAGAAATGAAAAGACGTGCATGTTTCTCAACGACGTATTTATTTATTATTTTCTTTTTAATATCAAACGTGCATATATATATATATACATACATACACACATAACAATTCATTCATAACGTTCCTTTTGATGAACATTATTTTATAAAAATATAAAAAGTAATAACATCTCCTGTACCAAGTTTATAATTATTTACCGAGATTATAATAAAGAATGAATATTATCTCTTATATAAAAAGAACTTTTATATAAACAAGAAATATGAAATACAATTCAGATCTTATCTTAAAATCTCTTTGGATTGAAAAAAAATTGGATTTGCTTTATTTGTTCAGGTATTTTTCCCTAATGTACAGTAAAATGTTTTGAGATGAATTAAAGATGAATTGCAGGTATTTTGTGCATTTAAAAAAGATTTAATCCCGTATTCATTTTTAAAAGTTAATTAGCAATTCAAATATAAATCTTGTTTTTTTTAAAAAAAAAAGTTAATTATTATGACGTATTTTCTAAATGAATGAAATGAAATTTTATAGAACAATTATAAAATTGATTAATGGTTTTTGAATATAATTTATAATTTTTTTTGTTAGAAAAATTATATATGATTAGTAAAAAAATCAAAGTCTCGTGAGAAAAAAAACTAGTGGAAAGTAAAAAACATATATAAGTTAAAAAAATATCAGAGTGTCTATGGAAAAAAATTTTGATAACTGTATAAAATATCTAAATAGTTGTGGAAAAAAATGTGAATGGCTGTGGAAAAGATCTAAATGTCTGTGCAAAAAAATCTAAATGGCTGTGGAAAAGGACTAAATATTTATATAAAAGATCTAAATGTCTGTGGAAAATATATTAGTGGCCGTAGAAAAAAATCTAAATGGCTATTAAACAGATATGAATGACTGTGAAAGGAAGTTGAGTAGCTTTATAAAGAGATCTGAATGACTGTGGAAAAATAACGAAGTATCTGTGGAAAAACCTGAGTGGATATGGAAAAAAATGGTAGCTGTGGAAAAACAAGTGATTGTGGAAAATAATTGAGCAACTGTAGAAAATAACTGAAGGTTAAAAAAAATGCTAAGTGGCTATGAAGAAAAAATTAGTGTCTTTGGAAAAATTGTACACGTGATTCACGGGCAGTGACTGTTAGAAGTTTTTTGACAATAGATTTTTCAACCCCTTTTTGAACGTTTTAAGCTTTATCGCCATTATCTGACGCTTATGAACGTGTGCCTACAGACCGTAAATTATGCAATAATCCCAAAAAAATCTTCACAGATTTTTTAGAAATTTGTATCCAAATTTTGAAGCTCATAGCCTTTATAATTTTTGGCCAAAAAATCAATTTAGGAATTTTAATATTTTGAATGTTCAGCAATAATCTGGGTCTGATGATAGTGGAATAAATTAGGTTATTGAAAAAAATTCAAGGATTACATGAAGCAATTTTTAAAGAAATAACAACTGAAGAAAAATCTTAATACTTCAAACAAATCCCAGTGACTAGAAAAAAGTGACTATTTGGAAAGGGCCAAAATGACTAGGAAAAAATCATAGTTTCTAAAAATAAAAATTCATTGTAAACAAAAATTAGAAAAATCTCATCAACTGGAGAAAAATCATAGTGGCTAAAAAGCAGTGGCCAAAAAAAGAATTTACATATATATTATTTTTGTAAATTTATTCCTGATTCGTATTTTCTTTTAAAGAAATTCTTTCTGAAAATTCAGATGTCAAAATGGCCGATTTTTCCTCGATACTTTTTGTTTTATTCAATTAAATAAAATGGGGTCAATAAAATAAAACTAGAACAACATGGTTCTTTCTACGAAGAAACGTCCATCAACCTCTACTAAATTTTAAAACCTGCTACAGTTGCTTCAATTCGTCGACCAGCGAACTAAAGAACCAGCCATCGAACCAACAACCACCTGTAGACGCGTCGCGACGTCAGCTGCAGTAACAGCAACATAACGCCGGTTCGCCTTCTCGATCGTAGTCGTGTATTTCTATACACACAAACTCGTATAAAATGAAACGTCGTTCTCTGTCCAACTCACCGATCGGTCCATTTCTCTCTCTCTCGCGCGCGCTCTCTCCCACGATCGTGTTGTTCCACACAACGCCACGTAATTTGTGCATTCGGTTTTACTACTCTATTTGTGTAGGTTCGCAATCACAAATATTTATATAATCGCGCTCATCTAAGCACAAATTTCTCCCATCACAGTCAGTCACCCATCCGCCGTCGTCGTCGGATTGTTCGTGCGTGATTTCGAATACTGCATTTAATGTCTTGTTTGTCATCCGGACATAACTCCATTCTTAATTACTTGCTGTTCGATGTCGCATCGAGGCGGTTACATTTAACAGAAAAGCAATGGAAGAATTTCTATTTTTAATACACACTGTTCGGTATGATACCCTGTAATATGTAATTAATGTCAATTTAGAATATGATTTATTAATTTTTGATTACAGGGCTATTTGCATTTTTGATTTCGTCCTGTTCTCGTTAAGTTTCGGTCGATGTTCGAAAAATGTAAATTCGTTTTCCTTGAAGTAATTTATGTAATTTGTTTACTTTTGAAAAATGTATTTTTTATACTTTACTAATATATATATATATATATATATATATATATATATATATATATATATAAAAAAAAAGTTATAATGGAGAAGGAAGGCATTAAATCGCTCGAAAAGGAAAGTTTTGGAAAAGATCTTTATCTAGCAGTAGATAGAAAGAAACTGATTATGATGATATAACATAGGGTTTTCCAATAAGCGCTTTAGAAGTTTAAATGGAAATAAAACAAGAAGTATTTAATCAATTATTTTTTTATTTATTTCATTTTTAAGCATATTCTATGGCATTAATAATGGAGTACAATTTCACTAATATAACCACCAAAACTTCGCTTGACATAGTGCATTCGTTTAGTCCAATTTATAGTAACTTTTTCACATAATTGTGGTCCAATTTCATGAATCTAAAGTTCAATGTTTATTTTTAATGCTTCTGTTGTTTGTGGTTTATCAACATAAATCAATAATTTCATCTAATTCCGCAGAAAATAACCCACTGAAGTTAAATCACATAATGATGAGTCCATTTTGTGAAATAATTGATTTATTAAATTCTTGTTTCAATAAGTCTATTAAAGTTTTTACAATTTCTAAGCGTTGTTGATGAATTCAACCGTTCGATGATAATTTGCCAAACTGTACTGATTTGAAATGCCAAAATTATTTTTTTTAGAAAATCAAACATGGCTGCCACCAGCTGTCAAAATTGAGATATTTTTATTGGAAACCCCTAAAATTTCTTAAAGAAGCAATAATGTTATTTTATTTTTTTGCAACCCAGAGGATTCTGCCCCCTATTCGCTTCTCTCGTTTACTCTCAACCTTACTTCTGTTTAATAATATAAATAAGTTATGAGAAACAAAAAGGAAACCGAAACTGAGTTGAAATGTTACAATGAGCTTAAAAAATTCAAACATGGCTGCCACCAGCTATCAAAGTCCTTACTTTCTTATTGAAAAATCCTATATATAGATGCCTCAAATAAGACTGAAAAGTTTAGATCTGTATTTACTTCCTCACTGTTTTCAATTATTCTTTATTCTCAATAAGACCACTCCATATACATGTATAAAAATAACTAAAATTGAATTTCTGATATGAAAAATCAATACTCAGAAATGTATTATAAGAAACTTGACTATTAAATTAAAATTCATTTGAATTTTTTATGTATTTTTTGTATATAATATAGGATGGTTCAAAGAAAAACAAGAATTTGTTTCTATAAATTTCATTTACAACACAATACAAATGTTGTAGGTACTAATTTCCATTAAAATCCCCTTTAGACTGTAATACACTTACTCCATCGTTGTAGGAGCTCCTTATTCATATTTAAAAAAAAATGGTTGCTTGTCAAACTGATTTTGCATAGCTTGAATGACCTTTTCATTAGTGTAGATTTTTTGTCTCAAAAATTTCTTCAATAATCCATACAAGTGATAATTGAAAGAAGTTAACTCAAGGCTGTATAGTGGATGATGCACAACATCCTAAAACGAACATTGCACTGAAGAAAACAAATTATTTTTTTCTCCTGTTTTGTTTAGGATAAATTTCTGGTTTCACTTTTTCATTAACACAGTTGAATAATATTATTCATTGGTGTTTGATATGAAAAATCTCTTGAATTTTCGAAATTTTGTCAAGAGTTGATAGAAATTCCTGACTACTGGACTGAAGATTCATTTTTTACATTTTACCCAATTGTATACACTTGCCTATGACGAACATTAATTCATAAACTGTCTTGAAATCTGATTAAAATATCAAAAACCTTGACCTTATCACCCTTGAGAAATTTGATAATTCGTTACGCAACACACTTCTTGCTCAAACATCATAACAGCGACTAGCTGATGAGGTAAAGTAATAAAAGTGTGGATCGTTACATCTTAATTTTAAATTGTCTGAAAGCATCACAACAAATATACAGATTCACTAAGGTAGAAAAAGGAACTGAATTCAGATTTTAGCATTACTCTTTTTGACCAGTATCACACTTTCAAGCAATTTCGACAGTGTATAACCTTCTTGTTATTGAATGATATTAGCAGTGTTTCTTTTATATAAAAGTGCATCGAGTAAAACGTCAAATAAAAATATTTTTTTGTTATTGTTAATTATTATTTTTACATTCAAGGATAAAGGTTTGTTTAGATTTAATATTTTTTATACGTTTTGAATTATTGAATTAATGCTTTTGTGGTTATAGCTGTAGAATTAGGTCTTATTAATTTAATTTTTTTTAATGTTTTATTTTTTTGTACAATTAGGTTTTATTTAAGGTGATTCAAATGAAACTAAACATAGATTTACTTACTTATTATCATTTAGTCTTATTTGAACCACCCTATATATATATATATATATATATATATATATATATATATATATATATATATATATATAATCATCCAAATGTGACACCTAGATTTGTGATATATAAAAAAAACATGTATATAGGGTGGTATGTAATGAAACATGTGTATAGTTTCTTTTATTTATTTTTAATAAAAACATCTAGGCGTCACATTTGGATGACTCTATATATAAGATGTTTTTTAAACATAATAGGGCTTTAAATTTAATCCCTATCGAAAATTCTATTTAACCTAAAAAACATCTTTTATATTGTATATATAAAATATGAAAAAAAGTGTTTTTCAGGTTAGATAGAACTTTTGATTAGGACTCAATTTAAAGTACTATCGCGCTTAAAAAAACATCCCCATATATCAGGTTTTTCTCTGATATCAGATTGATATAATTCGATAAAGATGAATGACTTGCCTGTCAGTAAATCAATAATTATGTACTTGAGATTAGATAAAATTTCAATTTAATATTTTTAAATAAAATTTTATCAACATTTTGTATTATTTTTTTTATGAACAATGTTAGATATTTTTTCAATATTAAATTAACATTGACTACATATACGTTAATAAAATATTTATCTTTAATGATGATTCACTTTGATTTAATTTTATTGCAGTTTTTTATTTTTTAATTATTTTTACAACCATAAATCCATTTTGATTAAACAACTATCTGTTAGGTTTTGTAATATGAAATGTCGGATTTTTCAATTGGAAATCAAAGAGAAATCCGACATTTCATATTACACGACCTAATACAATAGTTGATATTTTTAATATTAAATAAATATAGTTTTATACATACAAATTAATCACTCGTCCTTAATATTAGATTTTATAAAACTTTAATGATTAAAAAAAACATAAATAGTGATTATAACATTTCGTTTTGTTGAGTTAAATGATTCATTTATATAAAAATAAATTGATTACAAGGTAAAATCAGTTTTTAGAGTTTTATTTTTTATATAGGATCATCCAAAAAATGCGCCTACATATTTCATGTTTCATGAGCCTAGATCTAGGCGTCACATTTGGATGACCCTCAACTTTGAATAAAACATTACTATGAATAACAATCGATTAATTATTTGAAAATTGCAGTTATTTCAGTTGTGTATTGCGAACAATAAAAAATAGCTGTTTATTTGAGTGACTCGACTCGATCGAAACCAAAAAAAATGTTTAAACATAAAACACCCTGCTGTACATATCTATACCACCAATAATTGTTTTTCTCTTGTAAAATTTGTACATACACATTGTCTTTCCGTGTTTCTATTTGTCTCTTAAACGTTCTGTGTAACAAACGAAACGAAAGCCCATCTGGACGGGCGGACGTTTCAGCGTCGCCGCTACAAGAACCATCGCTAACCGACCGACCGACCGACGAACACGCCGTTCTATGTCCGTCCGTGCTCATAACCCGATTTTTACTTGTGTGTGTCGTTTATAAATGTTATACGTATGTATTTACCTTACAACCTGTAGATGTCTCTACATGTACGTGT
Source organism: Neoneuromus ignobilis (assembly GCA_029203775.1). Taxonomy (NCBI): domain Eukaryota; kingdom Metazoa; phylum Arthropoda; class Insecta; order Megaloptera; family Corydalidae; genus Neoneuromus; species Neoneuromus ignobilis. The sequence continues at coordinate 3,252,518 of CP092090.1, read as the reverse complement.
TTCTGTTGTGTGTTACAGGATGTTGTTTCGTGACGTTCTTCACCCGTAAAGCGGCGCTGCAGGCACAGGACGCGCTCCACAACATCAAGACGCTTGGCGGGGTGAGCATCGCACATATCTATATCTACATATATTTTTTTTCTTTTTTTTTTTGCTCGAAATGTAAACGGAAAAAAAATTACGTAGACGCAATAATTCTTGTCGGATACGTCTCGATCCTTCAGACCTTCGTCTAGGCGACTATAGGTCGTTTAATTTATTTATTTATTTTTTTGTACCAACGACGCCAGCATAAACTTTTTTTTCTATCCCGTGTGTTCCGCTTGTACAGCTAGCTGTATATTCTTTGTACTGTTTTAATTCCATGTGAAGTTTGTCCTTGTCAAATGTATTGTCACTAACAATTTGAATATATATATATAGATATATATATATATATATATATATATATATATATATATATATATATATAAGATACAAAGTTCTGTAACTTAAAACGTTAACATAAAGAATGTAAAATAAGGGTATTTATATAATCGATTTAATTATATTATTAAGTTCGTTTCATTTTTTATACTTAAAAATGAATTATTTAGTAAAATAACAAACTAGATAAAAAATTAACACACAACGAATTAAAATAATGTAAATATATATATTTTTTTTTTTTAAAAAAAAACAACTAGTAAAACTTGTGTGCAATTTCTACAATCTTTATAATAATATTTAGGTGTATAATTAAATGGAGTAACAAATATAGTTTGACCTTTAGACTCAGTTCTGTTTTCCAATTAAATTACTACCCCATATATGTAATATATAGGGTAGTAATGTCAATGTATGCCATTTTTATCAATTGTACAAAAATGTCGATTTGTATAATTGAAAGTATTGGATGTTTTTTTAAGCGCGATAGAACTTTAAATTCAATCCCTATCTAAAGTTCTATCTAAACTGAAAAAACGTTCTTTATATATATATATATATACACACACACACACACATATACATACGAGGGTCGTTTGATAAGTATGGTAAAAAAGTAAGAAAAACTAAATGAAAAAAATAATTAAATTAATTAATAAATCAAATTAAAAAATAAATAAATTTACCATACTTATCAAACGATATATATGTATATATATATATATATATATATATATATATATATATATATAAACTAGGGTCGTTTGATAAGTATGGTAAAAAAGAAACACTAAATTGAAAAATTTAATTAAATTAATTAATTAAATTAAAAAATAAATAAATTTACCATACTTATCAAACGACCCTCATACATGTGTGTGTATGGATATATAAAGGTATGATAAGGGTTTGTTTTAAGTTAGATAGAACTTTCAATAGGGATTTAATTTAAATCTCTATCGCGCTTGAAAAAACATACAGATTATTTCCAAAATTGTGAATAATAAATAATTATTGATTTTTTTACTATTTTGTCATGTTGGAGTAATTGTTCATTTTTATGAAACATATTTGTAATTTAATCTTAATTTTTATTTAGAATTTAGAAAGCAATTTCGCAGATTTTCCAAAAATATTGATATAAATTACTATGGAACACTTTTTTTAAATTTTCTAGATTATAAATTTGTGTTGTATGGAAACAGATTTTTAATAATTGATTATTTTTCTAATTTAACACAAATGAATTTTAATCCCCAACACCACAATTGTTATAAAATGTTCAATAATCACTTATTGTTTATAAATGTATCGGCTGATGCGCATTACGATGGCGATTCCATCATCGTCAGAGCCTTTTTGTTAAAAAAGGATTTTAACAAAAAGGTTCTGACGATGATGGAATCGCTATCGAAATGCGCATCAGTCGATATATTTATAAACAATAAGTGATTATTGAACATTTTATTACAATTGTGGTGTTGGGGATTAAAATTCATTTGTGTTAAAGTGAATTAGCCACAGTTCCAAAACAATCCATATTTTTCTAATTATCTCTATAATAAACTTCAGCATGAATTTTTCGAATATTCGACTCAATCTCTGTGTAAATAAATAAATAACCGTACGCATAAAAACATTAAAACGAATAAAACATAGCGTTTTCCCCAATTCGATAAATTATTCAAATAATTATTGGTTCAGTCCGATTTTTATCATATGTTTTACGTAGAACGCGGACATACATTTATAATAAATATCTTCGCGATACACCGAATCAAATATTTATAGAATTGTAATCGTATCGATTGTGAATAATTCAAACAATGGTATTACGTGGAACAATAAAATTCGAAAATGGGATTTTTGTCATAAATATAATCGGCATATATATTTAAATATATCTTTTTTATGTATTACACGAAATTAAATATTTATCGATTCATTAACGCGTTAATCGCGAGTTCGACACGACTGTTATCCGTAACAATCCGTCGAAACATTTCGCGATTCGTTTAATCTCGTACGCACATTCGCCAAAGTCATCAATCAAAAGTGTTAATATCGAATGATTAAAATGTTGTGAAATTTTGTATTATCAGCTCCTAATGCATTATCCTGTAATGTATTTTAAATATATAAAATTAATTCCAGTTGATTAGCAACGAATGATTTCATTGGTCAATCACATCGAGTACCACATATATTGTGTTTGATTTTGTCGAGATATTCGAATTTAATATCGAATAATTCCTAAAAGTATACAAGAATTGATTGGTCACTTAAATGAATTGACCAAAAAAGCATTTGGATGAATTTCGATTGATCGAGAAATATTCATGGAAGAATATTATTCAATTATACATTTGTTTCTTTACATTCCATCACAGTACTCTAAAATATTTGAATTATATAAAATAAAATACCAAATTTTTACACGCTAGTAAATAATATTAGGTCGTGTAATATGAAATGTCGGATTATTATATCTGAAATAAAATAAAAATCCGACATTTTATATTACACGATCGAATAAATATAGGGTCATCAAAATGTGACGCTTAGATTTATGTTTTATTGAAAAGAAACATGTGTATAGTTTCTTTTATCGTCACATTTGGATGACCCTATATTATCTCTGATTAATACTTGTAGTAGAAGTGATCTATGAAATCATAGCACTTGTTTTTAAATATTTCGAATAATTCCTCCACTTATATTATTCCATACGTTCTCATTGAAAGTTATGTAATTAAAAAAAAACGCAACAAAAAATATACAAATTTCGCAAAATAATCCTCGTACAGTTAAACTATCTGCACGAAAACGTACACCGCGGAAAAAAACGTACATTAAAACTAATAAAATTGCACACAAAAACCTCTATAAAAACCACAAAATAAAAAAAGATGAACTCGTACACGTTTCAATTCCGTTTCCAAGGAAACTAAAATCAATAACAGCGCCTACTCAACTCCAAATTCAAAAACCATTTCGACACGTTATGTGTGCCTCACTCACCTCCACCCAACGCTGACACATTGTATATAAATCGACAAATTCTCGAAATAAAAATTCACGCACATATAAAAAAAAGACGAAAAGTCTCGCAATGTGGAGATGCATTATTGGAAAATATTGCGCGGGCGTCGCGCGGCTGACCGAAACGTCGTTTCGGACTTATTAGATAAATTAGCGCTCTTATTAATTTATTGTCCGGATGGATGACCGCTGACTGGTCGAATCGGTAGTTGGTTTCTTTATTGATTCATATATCCCATGTTTGAAATAAACAAAAATATATTTTTTTATATATACAAATAAATTTGTATTTTCATCCATCCCTTAATTTCTTTTAATAGAGTTTTTATGGTCGGAGAACGAAATTAACATACAGTGGACTATTAATTCCTATTAACCGCAACCACCCAACCTGGAGTATTGTTGTACCCCATGGTTTCATTTAATAAATAGTCATTTGTGTTTTGTTAAAAAGAAACATGTATATAGTTTCTTTTTTTTTTTGAACTAAACACCAATCTAGGTGTCACATCTGGATGACCCTATATTAGTTAAATTTTAAATCCTCATATTTAATGAAAAGCTGGGGTACAAAATACCCTATATCGAATCCTGTGAACTCTGGGCGTCGAAAAATAAATCAAATTATTTTTAAAACTTTAATTAAAATTAAACATTTTGAAAACAATTCTTATACGAGGATCGTTTGATAAGTATGGTAAAAAAGTAAGAAAAGCTAAATTGAAAAATTTAAATTAATTAAATTAAACAATAAATAAATTTACCATACTTATCAAACGACCCTCGTATATATAAAACTTTACAATAATGAATTATAGATTTTTATCATTAATAATGTTCCTGATTAGGACTGCAAGTTTTATAACAAAAGTTTCAAATTTAGAACAACTTTTGTACATTAAATTCTACCCTTTTTTAATCTAATTTTAAATCACAGTGAATTAAAAAAATGTAATAGAGATCATTCTAAGTTAAAGCATCTTTGTAAAAAATTGAATTTTCAATGAAAGAAAAATAAACTATTCTTTAATGACAATTTTCAACCCTAAATTCTACCCCTTTTTAAACTAATTTTAAATCTTTTTGAATTGAAAAAAAACTGAAATAGAGATCATTTTAAGTTCAAGTATTTTTGTGAAAAATTGAATTTTTACCGATTTGATTTCTATAGTTCATGATTTAATTTTTAATAAAAGAAAAATGTTCTTTGATTAAAATCCTTCCAAGCCGAACACTCTATATATTTATATAAATTTTTCAAACACAAATTAGTTTCATATTCAAATCCAGCTTAAATTAAATGTATCTAATCTCTCGAACTAAATAATAGTTTCGAATTGATTTTATTCATTTTTTTCCACAAAAGAATCCTCGACTTTTCGTGATGAATTATTCTCGTAATCTCGTACCCGTCGCATCAACTACGAATAAGTCGCGAATCGATTTTATTTACGACACACAAATCACAGCCGGTGGGTAAAAACATACTCAAGGAGGAACGATATTTCCAACTTTTTGTCCGCGTGTGCAGACACACACAAACACAAACATATAACTGAACTCCATGTATCCGTACTCCCTCCTCCCACCGTTCTCTTTCCCGTACGCTGTACACAACTCGCACACATACACGAACTCAGTCATATTTCACCACTCGAATGATACCATAATCTAACCGCTGGAAAAAACCACACGCGCATTCACGCACACGCGCGCGTTTCCGTAATACTCGACGACGGCAACGAACACACGCACGCCGGCAAGAGTTTATGAACGCACACATATGCATGCCAATAAATAACCGCAAATTTCGCTCTCTACCTTAATAACAGCGACCACACGGGCCGCCTATTACGACCGACACTTCGAGTAGTACAGGGAATGGTATAGGGAACGAATGCGCGCGGGCGCGTGTAATCAAACGGGATGACGACGACGACGACGAATACGCGACCCCCATCCTATACCATACGACAGTCATCCAACCACCCACCCACTCACCCACACACGCTTTATTTGACAGTGATGTATATTTACCGTGCGACACATTCGAATCAATTAGAATAATCAAAAGTGGATATTTTATGCATGTCATTCATATATATATATATATATATATATATATATATATATATATATATATATATATATATATATAATAGGTATAAATAAATAAATTGTAAAGAGAAGAAATAAGATGATTGGAAATATATTACAAATATATAAAGAGAAAATGTTGAAAGCTTTTTTTGAAGGCTACATAGTAGGATAATAAACCATAGAAACAAACCAAAACTGCAATTTATATAAAATAGATTATTCAAAATTATAAAATTGTGGAAAATGCAAAGAATTGAAAAGTAAAGCAGGAAGAATAGACTAAATTATCTGAAGAAGAAATATATAGAGTATAAGGGATGATCTAAATGAGACTGATTATAAAATGAGAATGTTTTTTTCATGCAGGTTATTGAAATTTTGTCCTGTCACCTGTCATAAACTATGTAAAAAATTAAAATTCAGTAGTTTAAAAATGTCTCTCAATTTATATACAACAATATTTTATAATAATAGTAAACTAAACTGTTTTATAACTTATGTATTTCTCTCTTATACCATTTGAGTATATCAATAAATTTGTATTGTATTGTGAAACTGAATAATAAAAGATAATAAATAATAGTAATCAAGTAAATATATAAGGCCATCTATGTGTGACGCCTAGACTTGTGTTTTGTTAAAAAGAAACATGTGTATAGTTTCTTTTTAATAAAACAAATTTAGACATCATATTCGGATGACCCTATATATCTAAAGCCTTCAATTTTATTTGGGTCATCTATGTATATATATATATATATATATATATATATACGAGGGTCGTTTGATAAGTGTAGTAAATTTATTTATTGTTTAATTAAATTTTTCAATTTAGTTTTTATTATTTTTTTACCATACTGATTTAACGACCCTATATATGTGTATATATATATATATATATATATATATATATATATATATATATATATATATATATATAATAAATTTCCATTGTAAAATTGTCATTAATACTCCTGCTACTTCGAACCTTAACGATTGCAAGCTTTCTCTTACTCTTACACATCCTCCCTTACCTATACATTACTCATGTTTAGCAAGCGGTGGGGTGTAACCCCCATTCAGGATAGAGTGACAAATGTATCAAGCATAGGACAAAACCCCTCAATATATATATTGTATATATCATTAAATCACTCACCTAAGTACCACATGATTTTATAAATGTTCAGTGATCACTCATTCTTCACTTTATTCGCCCATTTGCATTTCGATGACCAGGCCATTACTGTCGCTGCTGCATTATTTATTTATGTTAGAATCGATATTTTTCTTCATAAAATATTTTTCCTTGTTACCAACTTTTTCATTGATATGAATTTCTGTATCTGTGCTATCGTTAGTGTGGCATTATAGATAATAGAAGATTTACAATTTTTCTTCTAACGATGGAACATGACAAACCAATTTGTGTCAGTGAAAAAATAGAAAAATTTATAACAGAAAAAACACTATAGAAAAGAAACAACAATAATCAAAATTTGGTAATTTAGTTGAACCAAGTATACTGTATATATGTGTATATAAATATTATTTATTGGTGTTTTTTAAAGAGTGAAAGAATTTTAAATTGAATCCCTATCAAAAGTTCTATCTAACCTAAAAAACTATATATATATATATATATATATATATACATATATATATATATATATATATATATATATATATATATATATATATATATATATATATATGTATATACATGTATATGTGGGATTTAAAAAAATCTGTATGAACAAAAAACCTGCAAACCATCGTTGAAAATTAATCAGCTCACTCTTCCACATCGTCCGCAATCCAATCCGCCGCCGTACAACGCATTTATCTCCCGGTTCACTTCTGCAGACGAAAATATGAGACGATTTGTGATATTTCGCGAAAAATATTTCTTCTTCTGACCTCTGCGACCCGTTTTTCACAAACACAGCTGCGTACTTGTGTGTGCATGTGTGTATGTATGTGACCTATATACACACAGCCATATATATATATATATATATATATATATATGCGCCCTCATTCCGACGGATTTCAGACGGATGCGTTCACCAGATGTGATGTGCTTACATTAAACACATTTCCGCACGGACGAGAATCTCATTCATTTGGGACATTGATTTTGCGAACAGATTCGACTGTTGAGTTTTTCTTTTATTGTGAATAATATGTTCGTGTATCCGTCGATAGACTGCGAACGGTACGTCTTCGGTTATGTAAATTTAAATAAGTGAAAAGGACCGTTTTTTATATCCACTTATATATTTGACAGTCGATCTCTTCGCCGTCTACCAACCATCAATATCGCTTAAAACTTGCAATCCTTAATTTCTTTAATGGCTCTTTCGATGTTGTTGCAGCGAATCGATGTTTTTTTCACGTCTGCTCGTTTTCCTCGCGAAACTTTTTAAATAGGTCAGAAGCGCTGTAACGAAAAAATTATACACAGACTTTGTGAACTTTGCGTCTTCTTCTTGTTGATGTTATTAATGCGTTGAACTCTAACAGCATCGCTAATTGTGACATGCATTTTCAGAACGATCAGATGAGTAAGACGATGGCGACGACGACGTTCTGCAAACGACTTTTATGAATACCGCGCAACGAACTTTTGTACCGTTTTATACGGAAAAGTTATTTGTTTGAAATGTGGTACAGTTCTTTAATCGTAATTTGAAACATTTTGTAAAAAATTAATTCGTATTCAAGTCTGATCTTTATTACTGTTTTCATATAAGATCATCCAAATGTGACGCATAGATTTGAATAACTCTTTATATTTACTTGATTACAATCATTTATTATCCTTTACTATTGTTCAGTCCTACAATACAAATTTATTGATATAATCAAATGGTACAAGAGAGAAGTACATAGGTTATAAAATAGTTTAATTTACTATTAAAATAACATATTGTTCTATATAAATTGAGAGACATTTTCAAATTATTGAATTTTAATTTTGTACATAGTTTATGACAGATGATAAGAAAAAGTTTCAATAACCTGCATGAAAAAAATCTTTTCATTTAATAGCCAGTCTTATTTACTTCACCTTATATAGATAATTTAGTCTATTCGTTCTGTTTTCCTTTTCAATTCTTTAAATTTTCCGCAAGTTTAGTCTTGCATAATCTATTTTATATATATTGCAATTTTGGTTTGTTTCTGTGGTTTCTTTTTCTTCTATGCAACCTTTAAAAATAGCTTCCAATATTTTTTCCTTGCAAGCTTGTATATTTGTAATATATTTCCAATCATCTTATTTCTTCTCTTTACAATTTATATTTGAATTTATTTTCTTTAGAAAATGATCAAAATGAGAATTCTATAATTTTTGACTGTGCTTGATATATTTTAAACAGACGTTTTATTTTTACAACATCAAAGCTTAAAATTACTTAAATCAAAATTAATACGCATACCGTTATATATTTAGTACTATATATATATATATATATATATATATAAGTGCGCTCCTGCACTCATCTGAATATCAAATTTCGTCCTCATGAATACAAGTATCACACCGCCCGTCGCCGTCGTCCCTGATTCTCACCTCTTCCCATCACGTTTCGGCCATGGAACACGACGTCGTCGTGCGCGTCGCCGTCGTCGCCGCTGTCGGCATCGTCTAGTCCGTTCCGTTTTCGTGCGGGACACCCGACAGTTTGTGCACGCACTAATTACCAATTTACATTTTTATTAACCGTGCAACCGCAAACAAACGTCCGGCACATGCTATCAGACCAGTTGTCAGCGGTGAGATATTGCTTGTTGAATGAACTGAATTGTTGTATGGGTACGAGCGTGTGAGTGTGTGTGTGTGTTTGAGGTTAACACGGGGATGCGTGTACGCGCGACGCTCGCGGGTTCACTTTTTCCGTGACTCGGTCCGATTCGCATCCCTCATGCTACCGATTTTTTTTTTTAGAACATATTACCGCAGTCCCGTTTTAATCACAATTTATTACGCCGATGAATGCTCGTTCGCGTTTAATGCCCGCTGCAGTTTTAATATGAATTTGTCGTTTCGCGAAATTAAATTTATTAATTGCCGTTTGCGGACTCGATTTAAATTTATTTTACGACATTTCCATTTTGTTTACATTCATACGTTTATATATATACATATATATATATATATATATATATATATATATATATTGAAAAATAAATTTCAGTCCTGTCGTAGAATTAATACAAATGTGTCGACTGATAAGATCTTTGCCGGTTAATAACACAGCGTGTTCAGCTCGTTATTTTTCAGGTTTGTATATTTTACCTGTCGTTTTTATTTAATCTAAAGTCTCTATTTTTTATGTATATATATATATATATATATATATATATATATGCACTCAATTTTTAAAATAAATTATATTTGCAGTCAGTATCTAACACATAAGAGAAGTAGATGAATCCGACAGTAAAAGCTCTGTTCAGCGTACAAATCTACTGGATGTAATTTTAAGATAATTCATTATTACAAGTTCTGAAACAATCAGTCTTATTATCAAAGTTTTAATTTAAATTCTGAACAATAATCTGAGTGAAATTAGTATCTTGCAGCATTTCGAAAAAAATAATTTTTGTTAAATAAGCAAGACAATAATTTTTTTTTAATGTGGAAAAAGCTAAATTAATTTATAAGCAACAGTTAATGTTAAGTAATTATTAATTTTGTTTGATTTTTTAAACTCATATTTTAATTAGTTTACAGTTCAGAAATATCGATTATGATTTCTAAAAATTAATTTAGTTTAAAAACTACTTTTATATATAGAGAGGGTTTTTCAATAAAAACGTAAGAACTTTGACAATAGGTAGCAGCCATGTTAGAATTTTTTCCAAATACATTTTGGCATTTCAACTCGGTATATTTTGGAAAATTATTATTGAACGTTTAACACTTCAACAACGATTACAAATTATAAAAATTCCAATAGACTTATTGAAAGAAAAGTTTAATGATTATTTCACAAAATGGGCCCATCAATTGACCACAAAGATCATGTGATCTAACTTCATTGGATTATTTATTTTCTGTGAGGTTATGTAAAATCATTGGCTAATGCTGATAAATCACAAACAACAGAAGCATTAAAAATAAACATTGAATGTGCAATTCATGAAATTCGATCACAATTATGTCAAAGAGTGACTAAAAATTGAACTAAACGAATACACTATGTTAAGCGAAGTAATGGTGGTCATATGAGTAAATTGTGTTCCATCATTAATGCCATAAAACAGTGATGGCAAACCTACGACCCGCGGGTCACAGACTGACCCACGCAACTATTTTAAGCTACTCTACTCTATTCTTCCTGTTTTCCTTTTCAATTCTTTAAATTTCCGCAATTTTAGTCTTGCATAATTTATTTTATATATATTGCAATTTTGGTTTGTTTCTGTGGTTTCTTTTTCTTCTATGCAGCCTTTAAAAATAGCTTCCAACATTTTTTCCTTGTATACTTGTATATTTGTAATATATTTCCAATCATCTTATTTCTTCTCTTTACAATTTATTACCACACCTTACATTTGAATTTATTTTCTTTAGAAAATTATCAAAATGAGAATTCATTTTGAGCTACTATTTTAAGCTACTCACATGTTATTTTTGTTATTATTTCTTTCATTCATGTTAATGTTTATTTTTTCTTTTATTCATATGCATCTTTTATCTTTTTTAATTACTCATATAATAACTGACCTACGGCTCGGTTTAATAAATAAATAAATTCCATTTTGACTCGCTTATCAAAAGGTTCACCATCAGTGCCATAGAATAGTCTTAAAAATTAATAAGAAAAATAACTTATTAATTAAATACTTTTTGTTTTATTTCCATTTAATCTTCTGAAGTGCTTATTGGAAAACTATATATATATATAATCGACACCAGCCATTTTTATCGAACCTTCCTCGCAGTTCTTGCACTCCATCTTGATTTGTATAAGACACCGTCGTCGTCTTCTTCGACGCTCACGTAACATGTAATGCGTGGCGAACGACGACGATTTTTGTACGCGTCTCCCTCGTCCCAGTACCTTGTTTCCTGTATTACCGCTGCGTCGCGGCGCCGATGTCGACGTCGAACGCCGTCGGCATCGGAACGATTTCGAATGCATTGCACGTCCAACGTTCCAGGATAAGAGACGCCACCCGACCCATATCGGACGACGAACACGCGGACCATATCACCCGCTGAACTAGTTACCCTCTGAATCGCGACCACCGACACAATATATATATATATATATATATTCTGTGTGTGTGTGTGTGTGTGTGTATAAAAATTCCACTGCGCCATCACCGCTACAATCGTATAACGTGTCCAATATATGTGAATATATATATATATATATATATATATATATATAAACTATACGTATAACTTGACTCAAACCCTCGACCTGTTTCTTCGAAGCCTCCCCCATCCACCACTATACCAGTTGACCGATTTCGATGCTCGGTGTGGGATCTTCTACTGCTGCGACGACGACGTGACGGCGGGAATTTGCGTAGATTTGCACGGTAGAGAGACGTCTGTTCGATTATTTGTTACGGATTCTCAGTGAATCGGTTTCGTTTGTTGCACGAATGTCAGCTCGTATATTCAATTATCGATTCTGTAACCATATTAAAAGAATAAATAAATAGACTGCAATAGAAACCCCAAACGTATTGTACACACACACACATACATCTAGAATCTCGGAGACGAGCGAGATAAATAATGAAATTACAATTTCGTACGAGTACTGATTTTTAATTTTTAGCTGTTGCTCGCAGTATTACTGATTGGATTAATTCAGACAATCGTGGTTTTGGCGATGATTGCGTTATTTTCAGAAAATTATGATTGAAATTAATACTCGAAATCAAATTTTAAATACCTGAAGTGTAATCATCTTGTGGAATTGATTACAAAATAATACTTTTGAATAGTTGACAAGTCGATAAAATGTCACAATTTCATTTAAATAACATATTTGGATTTAGTGATATTGTAATGAATAAATAATTCAACAAATACAAATCAACTACTCAAAAATACTCAGGTGGATTTGTTATAATCACTGATACAAGTAGTGATTTTAATACTCACTGGAATTATATTTTGAATTAACAATAGGTTTTAATCTATTCTACATATAATTCACTAGTTTTTTTTTTGTTATCACTAAATAATCTTTAAAATATACATAATAAAATTAAAATTGAACAATAAGCCATTATTTAAACACTTCAAAAAAAATTTATATTATTGAAAAGTGTAATTCATATTGTAGTAATTTTTCTACTAAATCAAATATTCGTTAAAATTCCAGAACAAACTGGTAAAAATGTTTTTTCTAGTGTGTAATTAATAAAAAGAATATTTTTCTTCGAGGTTAAAAATGAAATCAATACTGGAAGGCGTGAAAAAATGAAGGTAATCCTTAGTAATGGTTTTATCAGGAATTGTTAATACCAGATATTTAAAAAAAATATTTTTAATATAACTCTTCTGTATTTGTTGAGATTTCTTTTTAGATACCAATTTTCTTTGAACTCATCCCTGACATCTACCAAAAAGTACTATCTCTATCTTTTCAACCAGTATTAATATCATTTTTCATCTTTGAATAAAAAATATTTTTTACAGTTAATTTCAAACTTTTTGAATCTTATATAGGGTCATCCAAAAACGCGCCTACATAATATATATATATATATATATATATATATATATGTCATACTTATATATATATATATATATATATATATATATATATATATATATATATATATATATGGTATGACATCTAGGCGTCACATTTGAATAACCCTATATTTTACACTGCCCAAATAGTTATAGAAATGTTTATTAGGAAAAAATGAACAATAAATGATTATTGAACTTTTTTAAAAAATTAAAAAAAAGAAAATATAAAACCTTGTATCATTAAGTTGAAATGATTCATTTATGAAAAATATTATTGCCATTTTTTATTTGTAACAAAAAATGTTATTAATTTTCTATTTTAATAAATATTTTGTAAATATTTGATAAATATTAAAATGTGTCACTCTTTTTAATATTTACATCATGATTTTATTATTAGAAATTAATTAACTATATTACTATTTTTTTGTTCAAAAAAAGTATATATTTTTAGTTTGATATAAATCTTTATTTTAAATCATAAAAAAAATATATTAAATTACTTCAAAGTGTTAATAATATTACAGAAAATAAACTACAAATAAGTCGTTGATAACGAATATTTAAATTATCGTCTGACGACGACGACAATATTTCATATTGTACATTTTTAGGTGTAATGCAACTACGGCACCGGAATTACCTAGAAATTTAAATTTTACATTAATGACCGTCGTATATAACAACAGGTACAGCGGCGGCTCTTAAAAAACGTGCACGTCGCATTATACTACACATTGCACTAATTACAAAACCGCAATCTCCTAGTGTGTGTGTGTGTTTCAACAAAACGTAAAAGTATGGTCTTTATGAGACAAAGAGAACACAGGAAGCACACACACACACACACACACACACACACACACATATATATATATATATATATATATATATATATATATGTAGATGTGTGTATGAATAAATAAATTCATATATAATATAATGTTATAATGCATCGTATATTCTAATCGTGTTATAAAACGAGCCAGTAGAAACATTTTTTCCCTAAAGAAAAAACAAAGCTGTGCAGTTATTAAAACTTGCAACAGATCTGTCTAGTTGTTTGTGTATTGCAAAAAATATTGCTGTTTACATGGTGCTAATTAATTCTATCTAGTATTAATTATATATAACTACAATCATTTGAAAAATGAAATTACAAACTCTATCTGTTTTATTAGCATTCTTGTATATTCATTGTTGAATAAAAATGACGTTTGAGTCATCGTTCTTATTGTATTTTGTTGTAACTTCTTTCAAGACTTGTGGTATTTTCATGTAACTAAAAACAATAAATCCCATTATTGCTATGATTAATTATTTTTTTCAACAAAATATTTATTTATTCAACTGTACGAGATTTTATGAAAATGTTTAACAAGAACTTATTATAACACAAATGAATTTTTATCCCCAACACCACAATTGTTATAAAGTATTCAATAATCACTTATTGTTCACTTTTTATTTATAACATTAGTCAGCTGATGCGCATTTCGATGGCAATGTCATCATCGTCACAGCTTTTTTGTATTATAATGAGTGATTATTGAACACTTCATAACAATTGTTGTGTTGGAGATAAAAATTCATTTGTGTTCAAATAAATCTTCCACAGTTCCAAAACAATTGTTCTTACAATTTTTTTACTAATGGATTTTTATGACCTATGTAACTATGTATTAATCAAGAAAAATAATAAATGAATTTATTGGACATTTTTTCAAATTTTCATAATATTGGTGGAATAATTTTTTTAATCTGAAAATAATAAAATCTACAAGAATTAAAAACCTTTTTTAAAACAATTAAAATGTCTGATGTTACCCACTACAGAAATAATTTTTCGAATCAGTATATTTTTTTCTTCGTTTTCCAAGTACATATCTTTGCCTTTTTTTGAGTACCAAAATTTATCAGAATTTCTTTTTGTCTTCGTTCGCTTCTTTTCTCTTTAGATTTGTAATTAGCCACTTCCCTTTTATCTTTTCAGTGATCAATATATTTTTTTAAAATCTCCCTGCACTTTTTTCCCTTATTTTCATCTTTCACTTCTCTCTACATCCTCCAATCTTCTGTTCTATGTAAGTTTTCTTTCCAATTACATTTCTATACTTGTATTATTTCATTAATGTGTTATTTATAACTAATTTCTCATATTATCATTTCTTATTTTGCTTTCTCTTGTACAACCCTTAACTTTTAAAATATTATTGAAAGATTAAAATAGAGATACAGTTGATTTTTACATCAACCATAAATAAGTTATAAGGTCATCCAAATGTGACGCCTAGATTTGTGTTTTATTAAAAAGAAACTATACACATGTTTCATTATACACCATACTATACACAAGTTTCTTTTTAATAAAATACAAATATAGGCATCACATTCGGATGACCCTATATCAAATATTATGTTCGCTGCTGCTTGCTGATGATAACAGTGTGCCAATCGAAATTCTCATTAGTAAAATAAATTAAAAATAATTATTGAATGCATTTTCAAAAAATATATTTGTGTTTGTTTAAATGATTCATTTAATAAAATTCATTTATCTACAGTATCATACTAAAAATGTGAATTAATTATTGTCAATTCTCTTTTACTCATCCATACACTATTTTATAAAAAATGTGATCTTGTGAATAACGTAAATATATAAAATATATTGTACCTCTAATTCTAAAATGATTCACTGTTTAAAAGTATTTAGGAAGATAAACACCAGAAAATTAATTGCATTTTATCTAGTTAATCAGTGTCACCAAAACATGTACACTGAAGTTAATTTAATTTAAGGACACGATAAATAGTTATAAACTTACGAATTAGCTTATTACGAGGGAAATTAATCACTGTAATGGTTTTAGATGACAAAAAAAATACAAATTATAATAAACTTTCTCAACTTGCGATTTTATTTCTATGTCATTTATTATTTTAGTACTCATTTTGAAATATTAATTTTAAACATTCTGTTCTATCATAAAATTTCAAACCAATACGTCTCAGCGAGTATTAAATACTTGCAAAAAAATTAATAGTTCTAAAAATACCTAAATTTCAAATATAAAATTGCGAGTTGAATTTACGAGTACGTTATATATTTATACACTCGTATAATTGGTAAAATCGTTTATTGACCATTAAACACCCTTCGCTGCTTTCGTTCAGAGCAATTGACAATTTTATTAACTTGTCATATGTTCATTGAAAATGTCGACGAATTTGAAATCTTCCGAGTTTATGAATTAATTATAAATAAATTATACTGTGAAAAAATATCACATGTTCACAAATACACATATCGCCTTTAATTTATATATGAAGTCGATAGCTTTGGCTGCCAAATAAATGTCAAACGGCTAACGGAACGTTCATAAATAATTTAAGTTTGGACGTCATGCGAGATCTCGACGAAGCGAATATATGTACATTAAAAATTATTATCTCGTAAATTATGGTTCGAGAGTTGATTATTTCATAATTTTCTTGGAATATAAATAAACAAATAAATATAATAACGATTTTTTTTGTGTATAAGAATTATATTTATCAAATAAAATAGAGATTATAAAATGATATACGAGGTCAGACAATTAAGTAATGCGACAAAATTCAAAAATCGAGTATATTTAAAAATTAAGGTACATCGCTGCGATCCCCTTCAAAGTAGTCCCCTTCCGCATCTATACACTTATTCCAGCGAGTTTTCCAGTTTTCGTAACAATTCTGGAACACTTCTTGTGGGACCTCTCCGAGTACCCTCGTCACAGATTCTTGGATATCTTCAACGGAGTCAAAATGTCGACCTTTGACGAATTTTTTCATATGGGGGAATAGGAAAAAGTCGCAGGGTGACATGTCCGATGAATAGGGCGGTTGTGATAACGTTGCGATGCCTTTAGACGTCAAAAACTGAGAGACACTGAACGCACTGTGACAGGGAGCATTGTCGTGATGCAGAACCCAAGTCTTCGCGATCTCTGGACGCACTCTGAGCACCCTTTTTCGTAATTTTTCGAGCACATTGCGGTAGAATACTTGATTTACGGTTTGTCCAGGTGGTACGAACTCTTTGTGAACCACCCCTTTGCTGTCAAAGAAGCAAATCAACATGGTTTTCACTTTGGACTTGCTCATTCTCACCTTCTTTGGCCTTGGTGCTCCAGGGGACAGCCACTGTTGACTTTGTCATTTAGTTTCGGGGTCATATTGAAAGAACCAACTTTCATCACCAGTAATAACTCGATCGAGAAGAGTAGGATCACTTTCAACCTGCTCGAGACAATCTTGAGCGATGTTCATTCAATTTCTCTGTTCCATTTTCGTGACATGCACTACTCGCGCGTTGTTACAAAACACTAAACAGCTGGCGAAGAAATGATCGTACAAGGGTGGTCAAGGTCTCAATCGAGAGAGTAGGGATCTGCTATTACGGTGGCGGAGTTACAGGTTCGCAGTGTTACCACAGGCCGAGAAAAAAAATCGGTCGCATTACTTAATTGTCTGACCTCGTATAGCTCTTTTGTATATTTACACATAGGAAATAAATTAAAATTTATTCGAAAATTGTCTATTTTCTATAAACAAAATATACAGTCATCAAAATGTGACGCCTAGATTTGTGTTTTATTAAAAAGACACAAGTGTATAGGGAAACGTGTGTATTGTTTCTTTTTAATAAAGCACAAATCTATGCGTCATATTGGGTACCATTTCCATTTCAAAACTTCTTCCAATCTTTTTTTCATAAATTGCATTAATCTTTTAGTTTATTCAGAACTAATTTTGGCCCATTTTTAGATGATGGTAGTTTTCGACATTTCTTCGAAATTTCCGAATTTTGTGCTAAAGCAAATTCCATAAATGTTCAATGAAATTTAAGTCAGGAGATTGTGGGAGCATATACAAGTACTTTAGAATATTATAGAGTACCTAAAGCTTGATAATTTTGGTCGTATGTTTGTGATAATTGTCTTGTTGGAAATAAAATTTACGGCCTAATCCGATTTTTCCCAGATTTTTTAAAAAAATTCGCTTTAAAATATCGAGATAGTCGAATTTATTTATTATTAACTATAAATTCGATATTACCAACGCCGCTACTTAACATACACATTCATAACATCACTCGACCACCACCATGTTTCACGATGAGAAACAGATTTTTCTTATCTAAGGCTATATTAGGTTTTCGCCAAATAAACTTTCGGCCTTTTATGGCAAATATAAAAAAAAATACTCTCGATTATATTTTTCCAAAAGTCCTCCCACATATTTACATGCACATTTTGCTTAATGCTGTTCACTCTTGAAATGAACGGTTTCTGTCTTGCAATCCGATTACGATACCCAGCAATTATTAGAGTTTTGCTTATCGTATCATCAATTTTTTTTAACAAATTGTACATGGACACTTTCAGCAATTACAAAAGTAGACAATCGTGGATTAGTCTTAACTGTATTAATGATATAACGTTTTCCCTTACAGATAACTTTGAATGGCGGCCACAACGGGGCTTTGATGTTATGATATCGGTTGTTTTGATAATTTTTTTCACTCTATAAATTGATGAATGCTGTCTTCCTAAAATTGTTTTAATATTTCAATAGCTATTTTCTTCTTTCCATAATTTTATAATTATTTTTCGCTCTGATATACTTATTTTCTTCTTTTTAAAATTACACATTTTATTTTCCACGATATTCACTTGTATTACCTATTTGACAAAAACTAAAATTAAGAATAACAATCTGCATTGCACTTTCAACAATCGTATAGCCAACTGTAATGCTGAAATTAAAAATTCTAAGGATAATAAACGATAAACGCAACTTTGCGCAGACTTTTTCTCATGTATTTTTTAAAATTTCGTTTGTTTTGTTGTTTTTCTTCACTTTATTGATATTTAAAAAGTGTTTCGTTGATGTTTTTTCATTTTTAAGACTTTGTAGAAAAAATAAAAAATAGTTACTTTGTTATCAACAATAGTGTTTTTATGTTATAGGCGATATTAATAAAGATAGAATGGGTGTGGGCAGACTTTGTCTCGGTAGTGTATATTTCAATAGAAAAAAAAACTGTACTACCTATTTTTAAGTTGTAATTTTGGCACTACATGTCGTACATGAATGTATTCTTAGTTGCATATACACAAAATATCTCATTAATTTACTGAAGTCTCGCTATACAAACTTGTATAATAATAAATATAACGTAGAATATATAAGTGTTTTTTAAGCGTGATAGAACTTTTAATTTAACCCCTATCGAAAATTCTATCTAACCTAAAAAACACCTTTATATATAAACATGTGTGTATGTACATATAAAGGTATGATAAAGATGTTTTTTTTAGGTTTGATAGAACTTTCGATAGGGATTCAATTTAAAATTCTATCACACTTAAAAAACACCTATGTGATAAGCTGGACGCATTCACAATAAAATAAATATGACTGTATAATAGCTTCAAAGCAACAACCAATTATTACAAAACAAATAAAAACTATGATAGTTTATTAGATGAAAACAACATAAAAAATATGAACAAATAATACTTTGAGTAGTAAAGACTAATAAGTATTTTATATAAATAACAAACGTTGATTAATTAATTCTACTCGAAATAAAAATATACGATTATAGTCCTTTTACAAGTATATAGTTGAAGTATTTAAATGAGAATTTACAACTACTGTGTGCATTTTTAACGTACACTGTATTCACATGATAATATTTTTCATGCAAAAAATGCATCTAGGTTATTTTTACTGACCGATTTTATGATTCGTTTGTACGAGCGCAATGTCCGATTAACTGACTAAATCATTCGTAACGATTATAAAGCCGGATTTATAAGTGACACTTTATCAGCAGTAATGATATTTTCTGGTGATTACATTGGATGCGAATCTATTCGTCCGGTGGACTGCAATATCAGTACCAATTTGGATAACGAACAATTACGAATTCATCAATGGCGGTTTCATGACGACATTACTTTTTACATACCGATTATATTGTTGTTTATCAAATTTTGTATGCTGTTTAAACAATACAACTATAAATAATAAATGTGAATGTCACATTTATCTGATAAAAATCTATACTATGTGAATAATTACATTGGAGTATATTTGTTTAGTATCTTCTGATATTCACAAATATCGAAATCGTTTATGAAAAATATTTTTCATAGACAAGTTTAAACATGTATACCTTATTTAACAAAAAATGAGATTTTCATTTCAATTACAGTATGTGTATTTTGTACAAAATTATGATTTTGAACAAATGTACATAATGTAATTTTTTGGGTAAACAAAAATTAAAAAATTTTTTTTAATTATTTTAAAGCAATTATAATTATTTTCTGTAAAAAAGTACATCGATTTCAAAAAAATAATTTTGGTTGCATGTAAATCATTTTTTTAACAAATTGAAAATTATCTCATTATCCTACATTTAATCTTAAATTTACTCAATTTTCGTTTTATAATAAAAATATTTTCTTGCATAACAAAACTATAGTCATCCAAATGTTTATTAAAAAGAAACATGTGTATAGTTTATTTTATTTCTTTTTAGTAAAACATCAATCTAAACGTCACATTTAGATAACCCATTAAAGTAGTAATTTTTCGTAGAGATATAATTTGTGAAATCAAAAAATCTAACAAAATTTAAAAATAGAAAATCCACCTATACATGTTTTCTATTGATAAATTATTTTTTTTATATTAAAAATACATTTTTTCATTAATAGTTTTATAAATTTAACAATAAATTAACATTTTTAACTAATAAAACTTGATTTTGAAAAATCATGATTTTTCATCAATTTTTCCATACTATAGGTCGTAGTAATTTTTGACCAAAAAAAATGAAATTTCGAAATGTTAATTTTTTTCATTAAAATTTAGTTAGTCAGAGCAAGAATAATCGTATACTATAAAAAATTCATTTCAAATTCGAAAAATAGAATTTTTATAACCCGTATACATTTTTGGGTAAATCAAAAATTTCATATAAATTAACAGAAAGTTTTTATTTTATTTTTTAACTTCCTTATTTGAATTTTACATTGTAACAATTTTTTTCGAATAGAAATTTATTATTTTATTGGGAAAAACAATGTAAAACGCGTAAAAAAAGTCCCGCGTAAATTGAGGGACAGGTGTATATATACATAAAGATGTTTTTTTAGGTTAGATAGAACTTTCGATAGGGATTCAATTTAAAGTTCTACACGGTTAAAAAGCACATTTACATACTAACATTATGATTATAATTACAATTTTTTTTCTGTTCCTGATTGAAACTTTTATATTTTTTGAATATTTTTTTAACAATATCTGAAATCATTTATTTGGCACTCGACGTAAATGCACAAATGAATCATTCATTCCAATACACAATAATTCTGTTTTTAAGTGAAATGATTTCGGTATAAATTATTAATATTTTTTATTGTACAGTTCTCAATTTAAACATGATCTTCTATACGAATTCAATACAACTATTTTTGAGATAAAATCGAATTACCAAATAAATAAATACATATATACACGTTTAAAAAACTGTGTTATTTCCCAAAAACAGAAAAACAACTAGCTATATATCATGGAATATTTCGAATGTATATTTATTTTGTACACAAAATAAAAAAAAATGCAGTTTGTCTCTTTGTGTTCGCTCAATGCAAATACCATACATTCGCTCATGAAACCGTCAGACGGATATTCGTACATATGTATGTTTGTATGTTCATACAAACAGACCAGCATCTCATCGAACTCTGCATGTCTATGCGATGGATGGGATATTAACGTACGTCGATTTTTCTCTGCCAGACAATTTGTTTAAAAAATACGACGGAAAAACAGTGTCGGTCCTCTAAATAACATCGACATAGCAACAATAGTTATATATACGGTGATCTGTTGTCGATTTCGCTTAATGCGTTAGTTAATAGACCATGTTCAGTCCGTCGGATCCGTTCTTGTTTCGTGGATGCGCCCACAGGTGTCTACTACCTGTCGTCGTCGTCTCCTATTGTTTAGCAAAACTTATCCTCCATCGTCTTGTCCCCACACACAGATACTCTGGCTATATTCTCTCTGATGTGTGGTATCGGTCGCCTACCCGTCCATCACACTTTGAATCCATAATACACACACACACACACACATACATATATATTGTTTTTAGAGAAGATTGAATGTAAACGTTTACACATTTACGGTATTGTATCTGTAAATAATGTCGCCATTTGCAAATTAACTAATTCCTCATTCTTTCAAAGCATATCTAAGACTATACATAAATATGTTCAAAAGTTGTCAGACAAATTCCAAAAAAAATCCATTTTATTAAATCTATGAGTCGAAATCACATCAATTCTAATTTTCAGTCGTAAATCTAAAATTTCCTAACTTTTTCCTTCCACATATTTTTCTCTAAAATAGTTTAGTTGTATAAAAAAATGTAGACAGAAAATAAATTTCAAAGTGTTTTTGTTTAACAACACAGCGTTCCAATACTATCATTGCTGTCAAAATGCTTATCAACAAATAAAGTGAATAATAAATTAAACACTTTTTCAATATCTTGTATGATTTGGAGATAGTTTATCTGTATATCAGATTGAATCTAAATTTTATAAAAACTTAAAGATGAAAATAAAATTTCATTTTTCAAAAATTGATTATAATCTATAAAACCGAATTTTTATATAAAACAATTTAATAAAAAGTAAGAGAAACTAAATTGAAAAATTTAATTAAATTAATTGAACAATAAAAAAATTTACCATACTTATCAAACGACCTTCGTATACATTGATAGCGAACCTTTTTGATAAGCGAGTCAAAATTGAATTTTTATATAAACAATTTTAATTACAACCAAATAATCGATTAGTAATAAAAAAATCATAAATTTCAGACTTTAATTTTTTCTTTATTCATTTATTACCAATATACAAAATTATATTTTTTTAATTTGTATTTCTTTAACAAAAAATAGTATATTATCATGAAATGTGTCCTGTTATTATCGAAAAACAATTTAATTTTAAAAAAATACTTTTATTTATTCTCAATTCATTGATTATTAGTATTTAAAATTTCATGAAAAATTATAATTTTTTAATAATGGAATTTTATTAACAAAAAAGAATATATTATCATTAATTTTATCTTAAAAAAATCCATTTTATTGGCCAAAAAAATTATTTTAATCCTCAATTGTTGCTTTTTAATATTTTTTGGTAAATTAGTAAGTTCATTCGTGAATAAATATTGTGATTTTATAAAGAAACATTTTTATTCTATAAAAATGAAATAATTTTAAGACAAAATTGAACTTTTCTGTTAATTCGAAAACATTAGTGAAAATTGTTTACAATCTTTAAAACTTGTATCATGAATAACGAAATTAGTTTCTTATAGAAAACGATTACACATTTTACTCCAAGTCAAATATTTTATGGTGAAAAAAAATTTCGAGTTTTTTTGTTAAAAAATACTTCAAACTACATCACAAAAACATATGAACGTAAAAAAATCTATAAATATTAGGTTGGCAAATATCTCCCTTCCGCCTTCTGGTCTTTTGAATTTCGCAGCTAAGTACAAAAAAAAAAAAAAAGCGGAAGGGAGATACTTGCCAACCTAATATTAGATCAGATTGATTGAAAATTTCGATATTAAAAAAAATATACTTGCTTTAGAAACGTAATTGAAAAATATTAATTAATAAATAAATTACTAAATACCTACAAATGTCTAGGAACTTTTTGAACATCTATCGTACACTACGTATACACTCTTTCATAGTACAATGTTTACTTTTACTCATTGTTTCGAAAACGCGTTAATAAATCTGTTTGTATTTAATCAAGTCTTATTTATAATTTAACTTCCACTATTCTGTTTTATGCATTAAAACGAAACTTTTGTATGTAGTTAAATTTTCCAGTTTTTAATCTGTATTTTAAAAAATGATGTTATATACCCATTGTATATATATATATATATATATATTGTATATATATATATATATATATATATATATATATATATATATTGTATATATGAATAATTTCGAAACTGTGTAGGTGTACACAAATATGTGAATTTATGTATATTTATGAAGGAAATTGTAAAATTTCATTCATCGAACACTGGTCGATGTTTCGAATGAGTCAACGAATTAGAATCGAAAAAATTGCATAGAGGAACTCCCACAATTAACCTCGATATAAAAAACAGTTCCAGATGATACCGAGAAAAAAATATCTATTTATGAGCGTTCTGTATAATACTTTAGTAAAAAAAAACCTGGAATAATGTTAGACGAAATGTCAAACCACAAACGTTAGAAAAATGGATCGGTGAACATAAATGTGTGTTATTAATTACAAACTTATTGTGTTAAAAAAACTTTATATAAAAAATCCTAATTTCACGGATTTCTTCATTCAGTAATTATATCTGCATTAAACAGACTATAAAGTTTTAATAGAAAAAATATATAATACATAATTGCTCTTAATGTTTTTAAATATATAAATCATTATTAAAAATACAAGTATAGTTTCAATGTTTATTTATAAATAGGTACTTAGAAATAGGAAAAGAAATAAAATTCAAAATATAAAAAATACTTACTAAACAATTAAAGAATTTTTTTATATGAATTTAAGTCGACTTCACAAGTAGTTTCTTTATTATTTTCTGATTGAATTTATAATATTCTGTTGAATTATTTAAAACAGAAAAGTTTGGTTAGTTTGTAAAGAGATTATTGAGGTGTTAAAATATTTAATAACTGTTTTACCACTAGGATTTATACTTCAGTCACTTGTAATTATTTCTTAAAACTATTTTTGAATTACATACTTTTAAATAAATTGTATTTTTACTTTAACTCTAATAAGAAATTAAATGAACAATTTTCGTAAAACAAAAACACATTATACGTTATTTATTTCACGTATCTTGGCAACAATAAATGAACTATTTACGTTACCATGGAAACGAATCAATCATAGAGTTATTGTTTGTTCTCTAAGAAAAAAAAAACGTTATTATAAAAAGAATATTATACAAACATTATCCGTAATTCTAATAACAATTACGTTAACTCCATGTTTATTCTTTCCTATTTACATCCAAGTTTCTTGTCCAATTAATTCGACGGAAGTCATCGAATTTCATTCTATACAATCAGTCGAAATGATCCAATTCCGCGTTGTGTTTCACGCACAATGTCTCCTTTCAATATACGCACGTACGTATTTTCTGTCTCTGTTACGTATCATGCTCGATATCTTAATACTTTTCGGTTCCGTTCTTTAATGAAAATTGTTTGTTGTTTTCTGTTTTACATTTATTGCGTGAGGCGGCGGTTCGAGTTTATTAAATTGAATTAGACGAGTTGATTATAACAGTAACACTTTTTAAACAAATTATATATATATATATGTAAAAATTTCCCTAACTCAATTATTGCATTATATTCTAAATTGAATTGTTACATTTTCACAAATTTAATATATTTATTTGTATCAGTTTTAGTGTATCAAGTAGGCATGGTATCAGTGCATAACCTTTTTCAACATTTTATTTTTTAGAAAAAAAATATTTTTTCACAAAAAACATTAAAAATTGTTAAATTATAATATATATTTTAAAAAGGTACACATCTTTATGTAATATTTGTACAGTATTTACTAGAAGATCTGAGAAATGTAATAATGTTGTGAGTGTATTTCTTAATGGGTTTGATTGACATGGACTATTTTTGTTCAAATTTTAAATCAAAAATTAAAGAAATATTTATGAAACATGTGTGTGTGTGTATGTATGTATATATAAATAAATATATTGTTATTTTTTTTTGCTCGTCGTCTCTTCTCCCCGTTCTTCCACATCGCTCGCCGACCGTTCCTAATGGAATTCTTCACCGCGTCCCGCTCTTTCATTACATATATGTCATTGTATTTTTTCTGGCATAAATCCCGACCACTTTCGTAGTCATCGCCGACAATAGCGAACGGCGACGTCATACTATTTTTAACTAATTGTTCTATATTTTCGAACATTTAAGTCATCCGAATCTGTCACATTATGTATGCGATGTTTCTGTACGGTTCGATGTACGTTCGATTGCACGGAATATTTTTCTTTTTCGTTTTCGAAATCCGTACACAACGAATGATATTCGCACGTGTGTGTATGACAATCGTGAGGCTTCGAATGGCGATGATGTGTTTGGATTTTATTGAATTATCCGATGGAAAATGTGCGAGAGTCGGTACAAGATGCAAACGTTTACAATTTTTGTTTGTGCAGTTTTTACAAGATTATATGTAATTTTATATAGGGTCATCTAAATATGACGCCTAGATTTGTTCTTTTTTAAAAATTAACATGTTTATTGGATGGTGTATAGGGAAACATGTATAGTTTTTTTTTAATGAAACACATCTAGACGTCACATTTGGATGACTCTATATAATTGGTCGATTGATAAGAATCGAAAATATAAATAAACACTTTTCATACAAAAACCATTTTGATTATTTAGCAATATCACTTATATTTTACTTATTTTTTTTGGCACATTTCATTGCTTTTACAGTCATCTTTGAAATTAGAGTAGGGCATTATTTGACTAAATTTTTATCAAATTATAAATATAAAAAAAAAATAAAAATTATTTTATATATATATATATATATATATATATATATATATATATATATATATATATATATATATATATATATATATGTATATGTATATGTATTAGGTGTATCCATAATTAATGCCGTTTTACAAAATTCCCTTTTTGTAAAATGAGAGTGATTTTGAAATAAAATATTCTTAGAGTGCAGTTTTAACATTGAAAAAAACGACATTACTTATGGGTACACCTAATATATAGGCTGAAATTGGTAAGACTGCGAAGAGTTGGCAGTAGCTAGTAAAGAAGTAAGAAAAACATTTTTTAGAGGAAATTTGGGAAGAACTAAATACCGATGTACATCAATTGTAATTAGGATCATGAAAAAAGTTTACAAACCGTTATAAAGGTGAAAGGTAGACCAACTAAATATTAAACCATGAAATTTTATAAAATATTTAAGAGTACGAATAATTTATTGGACTCCAATGTACGTGTCTTTAAAATAAAAAA